>CM035154.1:3803164-4403164 GCA_020205615.1 Panax quinquefolius | reverse complement strand
AAAAGGAATTTCTTTTATTTATTATTTTGAAATAGTAAGGGTGGATTTGATTAATGTGGATAGTTATAGGTAAAATACATGAAATATTTGAATAAGCAGTGGTTATAAAATATTCATTATTATTAGGGAATATTCGTTTGGTGCGTGGAATATTAAATCTTGTAGGGAATATTAAATGCGATGGCCTTGCAGTTTTTGTGGGCCCCATAACGGAAAGCGATTGGATGAAGAAAACGACAAATATAAGTTGTTTATAAATAACGGGCGTAGTTATTCTTTATTATCTTGTTGGAATACCCGGTGGTTAAAACACACTAATCTGGCGTTGTTGAACAAGATGGCGCACGGTATTGCACCAATTATTGATTCTTACGTGAAGGCCTTACTCAATAATTGTTACGATAAATTCTTGCTCAAGATTTTATTTTATTGATTCAATAATTGTTGCGTTGATATTTTATATTCTTTGTTGTTTGATAATTGTCATTACACGATTTTTTATTATCGAAGCAATAATTCATATTATCTGAATAATATTATTGGATAACATTATTGGCAATGTCTAGAAAGTTACATCTAAGGAGAGGTTTGGTCACCTAATTGCGCTACCAATAAGGAGAGATCCTTATTGAAAGCCCTCTTTCTGAACCTGCACAGTTATCAATATTGTGATTATGTAATATTATTTGTGAATAATTAATTATTGATTTATATGATAAGGAAAATATTAATTTTATGTGGATATAGACGGAGAAAATTTTTAATGTGACAATTGTTGAAAATTAATATTTTATCTTTTTCTGATAAAATAATTCATTTAAATATATTATTTTAATAATATATTAACGGTGATATTTTTACAAAGAATGTGGGATATATGAGTATACAAGGAGGAAGAGTATTTTTGTTGCAATAAATGTTTAAAACATGTTAAACATGTCGGTGGACCCCATTTCTTGACTGAAATTTGATTATAGCCTGTAAAATCGACCGTTTATGGATTTCGGTCAATTTATGTTTGGAATTTGGAAAAACTTTCTTCTGCAAAGTTGTAGAGAATTGAATTTCCTATAAAAAGTCGCGAGATTCAAATTTTCTGATAAAAGGACTATTTATTATAAATTATTGAAGTTCCGAAGCTCCGAAATAATTGATTTTTGGAAGTTTTAAATATTTATATTCACAAAAACGTTTTTTGTGTTTGGTGGGCATCTTTAACACATGTCATGTTGCTGAATTCAGATGCTTGATGCGTAGGAGGATGTAGAAAAAAAATTATAATATTAATTTATTAAATTTTCTTTTTTGGTGTTCTAAGCAATTTCACTATAAATAGGGTCTTGGGTTAGAATTGAAAATCACACTGAAAATCAAGTTTTCTCTCTATATTATCGAACAGTATTCTTGTGAGTATTTTGAGTATACTTTGAGTATTGCTATCTGGTAAGAGTTCAAGTCATAGCCTATATCCTGTTTTAACTTAGAAATCTTTTGTCTTTCGAGGTAAGGGATGTTATTTTCTTCTCAAATGATATTATTTCTTGAATATCATTATCTTTGAAATATTGGTTGGAACTTTTTATCAAATTTGGAACTTTTTCATGTCGGGGTTACTATTCATGAGTTCTTTATTCACGAGTTCTTATTCATGAGTTCTTATTCACGATTCTTATTCACGAGTCTACTATTAATTGAAGCGTGAAGATTTTTTTTTTGGAATTTCTATCTTTTGGTGTCAGAGTTACTTATTCACGTATCTGGCACTATTCACGATATCTGACCTTATTCACGAATCACTTGCCTTATTCACGAATCTGACCTTTATTCACCTTTAAAAATGAAATTTCTTCTTTTCGTCAAAATATCTATTCTGGATACTAAACTTTGATTGTATCCATGTTTTGATCATTCTTGAATTTTACACCACTATGATTATTTTGAGGTATTTTTGACATGGATAAAACAAAGTACTGAATCCTTAATCCTTAATCCTTGTCATTTTGTTTCACCTGGATTCGTTTCTTTAAAAATATTTTCATCATCCTCGATCTTAAATGATGATATTATTGAATATCTTTGGCTGTAGTGCAAAGATGAATGATTTCTTGATGAATATCTTTGGCGCCGAAGTCTGAAGATGAGCAGTGTTGAGATGAACACGATCGATCGATTAATATCTTTGGCACCAGAAGGTAAAGATGAATGATTTCTTGATGAATATCTTTGGCCCGAAGCAAAGATGAGCAGTGTTGAGATGAACATGACCGATCGATTAATATCTTTGGCACAGTAGTGCAGATGATGAATGTGTTTAGATGAACATGACCAATGATGAATATCTTTAAATTTAGTGCGCAAAAGATGAATATTTGATTCAGATATATATTGATTGATGTTACGGGGATAAAATATCGACGATGAACTTTTAAATTCATATATAGAAGATAGTAGTTTGCATTCTCTACTTAACTCTTCTAATGAATTATTATTTCCATTATGAATATTGATTTAAAATTTGTTGTCTATTGTATTCTATTAGATTTTTCCTCGTTGAAGACTAACGATAATTTGTTGTATATTATCTTAGTCATAATATTCTTTACTTGGGCTAGTTGAGCTCACCCTTTTCTTTGTTGTTCCATTTTTCTTCTCGGGAGGCGAGAATGTAGCGAGTCTTAGTGTAGGGTATGGAATGAAGGTTCTAGAGAGAGTTGTTTAGTAGTCCTCACCATTTTGTAAAAATAATGTATCAATAATTATGATGGGAATTTATTTGCGTGTGGATATTATCTAGATGGCAATATCTCGTATTTAAACTCAAAGTTTATATGTTGTAATAATAAAGTTATAGTTATTTACATCACGTATTTTGCGACTTCGAGAATGGGTTGGATGGAATAGACCTATTTTGGGGGCGTCACAATCAATCTGACAATTATTGAATCAATAAAATATTGAATAGTAATTATCGTAACAATTATTGAGTAGTGCCTTCTTACGTAAGAATCAATAATTGGTGCAATACTGCATGCTTCTTGTTGACGCCAGATTAGTGTGTTTTAAACCAATTTATTTCCAACAAGATAATATGTGAATAACTACGCCAAGTTATTTATAAACAACTTATATTTGTCATTTTCTTCATTCAATCGCTTTTACATTATGGGGCCCATAAAAATTTATCAAGGCCGTCGCATTTAATATTCCCCGACAAAGATGAAGTATTCCACGCACCAAACGAATATTCCCCGATAATAATGAATATTTTATAACCACTTGCTTATTCAAATATTTGCGTATTTTACCCATAACTATCTACATTAATCAAATCAACCTTTACTATTTTAAAATAATAAATAGAGAAAAATAAATTTAATTTATTAATAATTTGGATTCTTACAAATCTTTATTGAATTGTAATCTAATTTTGAATTACATTATTTATTACAAGGACACAAATCCCACCACTAGTATTTTACTCCAGGAAATACTACAATTTCCATTACGAAATACTCCTAGTTTGTTATTTAATTTGGTGGTGAATACTGGATATATAACCAATGAAAAATAAGATAAATGATGGTTAATAACATTAATCCATGATCAGTATATTTATAAAGAATCAATTAAGTGCAGATTGATTCAGAGTTGGCCAATGACGCATTATTGTTGTGTTGATGGGAAATTAAGATTCGGTTGCACATGTATGTTAGTTAGTTAGTTAATTTATAGTTTATAAATTATTAACTACTACTATTACATATATTCACGACTTACATTTGAATAATTTCCCTTGCAACGGTCTTAATCAAGCCATATATATTATTTGGTCAAACTTGTTTCTGCCATGGCCAGAAGCATCTAATTAAGCTTAATTACTCATGTTCTTAACAAATCAATTATGATTAATGCCACCCCAGAAGAATCATCATGTAGCATTCCCTGGTGACAATGATAACTGCCAAGTATATTTGACCGGATATTGTTAGCTAATTTAAGGATATTTGACTAATAAAATGGATTGGAAATGTTGGCAGGAAGGATCCGAAAGCTCGCGCTTTGCGTACACAAAGTACTAACATATATGTTTTGAATTTAATTTGCCCAAATAGTTTAAGTCATTAGATCTTGGGCCTATAATATATATTAATCTTTTATTTTTTTCATTATTTATCTGATGTGTGACTTCAACTCACATGTGACTGATACTGGTTGTTGTCAGAGCTCATAGTTCGATGACCCAAGTATTAGTTTGACACTCTAGGGTGGTCGCGTGTTACCCAGTCTGTGTGGTGGAGCAAATAGAGACGAGTCACGCGTTTGTCAGTAAGCGATGAAGTATGATTTGAGTTGAATAGAAAATAGAGTTGAGTTGGATAGAGCACAAGAGAATCATTCACGCGTTTGTCAATACGTGGTGAGGTATGGTTTGAGTTGAATGGAGCGGGTTAAAGATGACTCTAGAAAGTTGTTCGGGATGAAAGATTCACAGGGAGCATGATTGTACGAATATTCCCGACCGTACGAATATTCCACGACCAAACGAATATTCCCCAACAACAATGAATATTTTATAACCACTTGCTTAATTTGAAATATTTGCATATTTAACCCTTAACTATCCACATTAATCAAATCAACCCTTACTATTTCAAAATAATAAATAAAGGAAATTCCTTTTTATTTAAAAAAGTTTCGGGGTCTTACAGTCGTGATACTAAAGAATATCCTTGGCCGTAGTGCAGGGGTGATTCGATGATGTGGAATATTTATTAAAGCTGAGTCTCAGCTATAACAGTGATGAAAAACCTTTTAAAACCTAAAAGATAGTAGACTTTATTTTCTACTTGACTCTTTTAATGGATTGCATATTCATCGCAGCTTAAACCTGGTTGTCTATTGTATTTTTTATCGGTTTAACATTGTTGAAGACTATTGATAATTTATTCCGCATTATCTTAGTCATAATATTTCTTCTTTGGGCTAGTTGAGCTTCACCCTTTCTTTCACTTTATTCTCTTCGAAAATGAGAATATAAATTTGGGACGAGTCGGAAACGCAGTGATGGTCCTAAAGATAGCATTAGTAGTCCTCACTATTACGTGAAATAGTGTGATAATAATTGTAATGAGGACTTTTTTTGAGTTTGTATAATATCTAGTAGAGCGATATTTGTATTTAAACTCAGCGATTTATGTCGTATTATTACCTACAGCTTATGTTAATAAGTTGTATTTAAATTACATCTATGTAAGTGGCGACCCAAGATGGGTGATGTATACCTAATTTTGGGGGCGTCACACTAATATTATAAATAAATATGAAAAAGTGTTTTATTTTTGTAATTATTTTATAGGTGTATAATTTTTGTAATTATTTCTAAAAATGTACTAATATATGTAATTTATCCTATATATTAATCTTTCATTTTTTTCATTATTTATCTGATGTGTGACTTCAACTCACATGTGACTGATACTGGTTGTTGTCAGAGCTCATGGTTCGATGACCCAAGTATTAGCTTGACACTCCAGGGTGGTCGCGTGTTACCCAGTCTGTGTGGTGGAGCAAATAGAGATGAGTCATGCGTTTGTCAGTAAGCGATGAAGTATGGTTTGAGTTGAATAGAAAATAGAGTTGAGTTGGATAGAGCACAAGAGAATCATTCACGCGTTTGTCAATACGTGGTGAGGTATGGTTTGAGTTGAATGGAGCGGGTTAAGGATGACTCTAGAAAGTTGTTCGGGATGAAAGATTCACAGGGAGCATGATTGTATTCCCACGTGGTGAAATAATATTAGAGTCAAGCATGAATTTTGTAGAATTCAAAGAAGGTGTGCTCAATAGTAACTACTCTAATATGATAATTGTGATGGGTATTCAAGGATGTGATCAACGGTAACTACTCTAATATGATACTTGTGATGTGTATTTAAGTAAAAGGTGTAGATTGTTGAAATATTTCACATGAATCTTACATCAAACAAATTCAAGATTGTAGATAAGTTAATAATTATGATAAAATCTCAACCTAATAGATAAATTTTTTAGGTAAAGAAGTGATTTAACAAACTTATTGTGTTAGTCTATACAGATTTCACACCTCCGGCCTTTTTGCTACTAAAAGATATATAAAAATTTAAATCTTCTTGAATAACTAAATATATCTAGAGGTTAGAGTTTAACAATTAATTAAAAAAAATGAAAAAACAATATACTGCAGGTTCAGTTTTGAATTATAATCATTTTGAAGTAAATGGTTGAATTTGTTTTAATCATCATACTGATTCACTTGAGTTACAATACATAAAATCAACACACTAATTAAATGGTGTGTGACTAATTACTACTAACAGTAGTAATCCCTCCGTTCTTAAAAGATTGTCGTTTTAAAAAGTAATTTTTTTTCTCAAAAAGATTGTCGTTTTGAGTTTATCAATACACATTAGTTATTTTTTCCCTACTTTACCCTTATTTAAAACTTTCTTCTATTTAAAGTTTTCTTCCCTTTTCAATGATTCTTATTCAATTTAATGCTATAATCTAAGTAGTAATTGGTTAAATAAGAAGTAATTGATTGAATTGAATAAGAAATATTGGGAGGAGAATAATTGGTTGAGACAATTAATAAGGGTAGTATAGTATTTTCGCTAGGTATTAATTATATTTTTTAATCTGTGTGCATTAACCTTAAACGATAACCTTTTAAGAACAGAGAGAATAGTTGTTTAATTTAATTACAGTAAACTAATCATTTACTCGCTTGACTTTCGATCACTCAACCTCAGTGTCTTGAATTAACATGCAAGTGATTAATTGTTTGACTTTCCCTTTTAGGGAAAATTAATGTCTTTGACCAACAGTACTAGAAATCAATTGAGAATAGTTGTTTAATACAGTCTGGATTTTAAACCTGTCCGAACTTCCGGACTATAATAAAAAAAAGGTCCAGATTTTCTCCCGTTCGGAAGTCCGAACGTGATCAATTCTCTCTCTCTCTCTCTCTATATATATATATATATATATATATATATATGCCACATGCAAGACTTTGGTTCCGCCAGGTGCAGTGCTTCTAACATGGTATCTGGATGACTCAGTTACAAGAGCTAGGGATGATTTTTTAATAAAGTGATAAACGAGTAGAATCGAAGCAAACAGAGAGCTACTTAAATTTAAATTATATTTAAAAAATTCTATTCAGATTCGACTCTATTCAAATATTTATTATTCGAATTTGATTCGACTCAGATCGAATTATATTCAAACTACTCGCGAGCTTAAAATTAGCTCGAATTTGAGTCTCACATAATTACTAGTTTTATAATAAAATATAATTATAAATTGAATTTGTTATTTTATTTAAAAATGAGAAAATATATTTATTATTATACTTTACAAATATAAAATCACAATTAAAATTAAAAACAAAACAAAATAATAATAATAATTACTTATTTTAATTTTATTTAAATTTGTATATATTATAAGAGAATGTATCGTGTATTTAATCAAATATGTATCAATCAAGTATCTATCAAATCATAATTAAAAATTCGAGTAGTTTGAATTTTAAACGAGTAGAATATAACCTTGCTTAAATTCTACTCATATTTTTATTCGAACTATTTTTATTACTCAGATTTGGGTCATATTATTAACGAATTCGAGTATTTTTTTTGAATCGAACCCGAACCGTTTAACTTGT
Organism: Panax quinquefolius; assembly: GCA_020205615.1. Lineage (NCBI taxonomy): Eukaryota > Viridiplantae > Streptophyta > Magnoliopsida > Apiales > Araliaceae > Panax > Panax quinquefolius. The sequence goes on along the minus strand of CM035154.1, from coordinate 4,395,456 downwards.
TTACAGTTTTATTTGTTAAGACTTGATTCAAACTGAATTACCGACTTCGTCAACTGAATTTAAATATATATATATACACACACATGAGAAGCTATGCACTTCGGAATTGTTTTTTTTCTAACTAATAATGGAAGGAATTAAAACACATGAGAAGTGATTGAGAGGTCAGCAGCATTTATGGCCTCCATGTGATGAACAAAATTAAAAGTTTATATAAGGACTCTGGATACCAATATCAACTAAGATTCTCACGATTTAATGGTAAAAAAATTAATCATAAAACTTGTAACATCATCGATCTTTAATGTATTCCATAATTAATTCGGTGCTAATTAATCACTTGTTTTTTTGTTTCATTTTTTTCTTTCATATGCTAATATTCTTGACTAATATATGTACACTTCAGGTTATATGACCAGAAACAAATCAAAACAGATGGAACCAAATATTCTTCACTAATATATGTATAATTAAGGTGTTATATATATATATATAAGGTCCGGTTCCTATAAAGGAGCCCTTACTTTATTAAAATGCGGATTTTTTTTTTGGGATGGGAGGGGGGAGGGTTTGCTTCTTTTTTTTAAAACAACTAAAAAAAAAATTTAATATTTTATGAAACTGAAATTTTTTCATAATACGATGTTTTGGATGTGATTTGACATCATTATAACAAAGCAGTGCATGCGATGCATGCAGACTTGTATATATATTTTTTGGTATAGGTATCCAAATAACGCCCAAAACATTGTATTATGGAAAAATTCCAGTTCCATAAAATATTAAAAAAAAAATTAGTTGTTTTAAAAAAAAACAAAATAAATAAATAAATAAAAATCTGAATTTTAACAAAGTAAGGGAGCCCTAACTTGATCGGTTCTATATATATATATATATATCATTGAGTCATATTTGACTACAAAATAAGACAGGTTTCGAATATGATGATTTTCTAAATCTTTCTAAGCTTCGAATTGTGCCATGTAGATTTTATTCAGATTTCTCTTCTTATTTTATTTCTTTTTTTTTGTGTTAAAAAATTTATTATTTCTTCTTTTTGGCGCCATGTGACCCCTTAATATTTTTTTTCACCAGCAAATTAATTAGTGGATTATAATCCCTTCAAAATTCACACACACTATCTCTATTAGGCATTACATAATGCTTTCTAGCTAACATAAGCATTGGAAAAGAATATTTGTTACTAGATTAATATTTTGCTCACATGGCTTTCAATCGATCCAATGGCTTATATCAAATCCCTTTTATGCTAGCTTGATGCTTTAGAGCCGTTGATATTTGGAGTTGGGAAAGGCTTGATTATACTTTGTTTAATAAATGAATGACCTTTATGTATACTAACACCTGTGTAAATTATGTAGGTAAAGTAAGAATTTAATTTATAAAATTTAGAGCGTTAAATATAAATATAAAAAATTAATATAAACAATGCAAAATAATAACATAATTAAAGTTGTAAGAGCAAAAAAAATAACACGATTAACGTTCCAAAAATTCGCTTCATAATATAGATAGATTACCCATACTTAGGATGGTTAAATAATGGGGATAATCAAATTAATTAATCATATATATTTATATATATATATATATATATATATATAGAGAGAGAGAGAGAGAGAGAGAGAGAGAGAAAAAGAGAGTCATAAGTGAAGGAGAGAGAGAAAAGGTTTAAAAAGAAGATATAAGTTGAAATCTTATAGGGCCCTTGTAATGATTAATATAATTAATGTACCTAACTCCACATTTTATTATGTAATATATATATATATATATATATATAATTCCCTTCTGGTTGACCGAATGGGAAGGCATAGACCGGCGGTTATCGTGGAATAGATTGGTTTCGGGGTGCCAAATATACTAAGTAACATTTTTTCAGTTTAAAGCTGATAGTATGTGGTAAATTAATATTTCTCAACTTGGAAAATCACATATCTAAGTCAATCACTTAACAAAAAATTAAAATTTGATAAGTGCTTCAAAATATTAAATTTTAAAAATAAATTTTTCTCAATTCCTCTCTTCACCCCTTGAGTAATAATAAAAATTTCTATGCGGTGAATACCATAAGTATTTAACTATAAACAACTACATTACTACACTATGAAATGGATCGGAGTTCACCTCCGATTATTGTTATTGTTCTAAATGAATCTTTTCTCCAATATTAATTAGCATCATGTTATTAAAATTAATTATTATCATCAATATTATATAATTATATAATTATACTTCACCGTAACATTAACGTTACCCTAACAATTATGAATTAAAATTCTCTCCCTTTCAAATGAAATGGAGAGTCTCCAATTCCTATTCCAGCAATTATGTTATCCCACTATCTCCGCAAAAGGATTTAATTATACACAACCACACGATAATTACTGAATCTGATTATTGACATGCATGGCATAACTCTTCTTTCTCAATATAAATCAAAATGCATGCATGCTCCTCATTTTCTCTCATTATATATATATATATATATATATATATATATATATATATATAGAGAGAGAGAGAGAGAGAGAGAGGCAGCAATTTGAGTTAGGTTAATGGAGAAGTAGGAAACTGTACTTTTCTACAAGATCATTAAATGATGTGTATAAAAAGATATATACGCCCTTACCTAGATCCTTCTCAACAACAAGATGATACTGTAACTACTGTTCATGCAGCTAAGGTAGGAATATATGTTCTGCTACCCTCCAACTATTACTATTACTATTACTATTACTAAAATCTTCTTATTATAATTAAGATGATGATAATAATAATAATATATAGTAGTAAATGAATGCGCAACCGCCAAGTCAATATTCCTGTATTCCCACTAATAATAGTAAACTTTCTGCAAAATTAAGTGAAGTTGGCAACTAAGCTTCCAGGAAGTGTAATGTACTCGTACAAGAATTAAGCCAGTGATATATATATATATATATATATATATATATATATATATATATATATGATTTTCAACTTTCTTGAACTTATCTCTACGCGTGACCGAATTCATTATAGATTTCATAAAACTTTTGCATAATTTAGTTAGCAAATAGCCGATGGAATCGAGCTAAAGTATTCTGCAAAATCGCGTTTTCCAACAGAAAGTGCCGCCGACCACAGAACGAATTAAAGCCCTAGGCTAATGCTAAAATTAATTAATAGAAAAGAGAGGAGAGGAGAGGAGAGAAAAATAATTCAAATTGATCATAAAACTGGAAAGCCTCCATCCATAAGAGCTGCCAAGCTGGCTGTGGAGCAATGCAAGGCTGGTGGGAAAATAGGGATAAACAAATAACACATATCCCCATGATATCATCCATGGGGTAATGACTATTATTTTCTCTCTCATATCTCTCTATCTTTTGTAACTTGCATTTGGAGGTTGGTTTGTTTAAAATTGCAAGAATGATACTACTACTCATTATTAGTAATTCCAAAGCCATTTTAAAAGATAATGCAAAACCCTAGAAAGGCCAAACTCATAGCTCCCAATCTTTTTCATGAAAAGGAGAGAGAACTATGAAACCAAGGCTTCATGCACATGCTCCCCTCTTCTTCCCATGAATATTGGTGGGGACACCATCATTTTTCCAACTCAAAACTCTTCATGCAGCTGTTATTAGTATAATTAACCTATAACATATATATATACAAGTAAGAGCAAGCCCTAAGGCCTCTAATATTAAACTTAAAGCATGGTTGTTGGTACTTCCTAATCACCATCGCAACTACTTTAACAAAAACTCGATCAAAACCTAATCTAATTCCTAATCTTGAGGACATGTAGCAGCCATTACATCTCAGCCTTACACGTAAATACTGAATACTGAAAACTGATCGTTTTCACTTCTTTTGGGAATTACATACAATGAACTGATTAGGGTTCATGGAGTATACATACAGGGAATGTAGATATATTCCTCGTTTCATACCTCGATAAACTAGCATTTAGGGAATATTGAGAATATCAACTACGTGCTTTTCTTTAAACTAAAGAAAATTCAGTGAGGGTAGTGCTCAAGTGGCATGAATTAAGTAGGTCTGATAGTACCATGAGCTCCCCACTACTTTCTAGCATATTGTTATCAATAATCCCTACCATTTTAAAAGTAATTAAAATGAAACATAACTAGGGTTTTCTGATGAATTACACTTGTGTTAGCCAAAGGAACTGTAGGATAAGGATACAGAGCTTGATAATGATGAATCATCATCTAGTTATCGTGACTCTCTATATGTGACTGATATTTTTGAAACGATACAGAGATAAATTTTTCTCTACAAACTGAAGGCATACGATCAACAAAATCATTATGCATTTCTGCTTCCTCTATCTAATTGAAGAGGGTTTGGGCCTAACCAAAATAGATAAACCCTAGTTTCTATATGAAGTGACTTAAACACTAGCTAATTAGTGAATTTAGACTATGAAACAACAATGTGGTGTTTAGCTATGAGAACTAGAAAGAAATAATGGACTAGATTTTTTCTGTTTGTTTGTAAGGAAAGGAAACAGAGTCGAAAATAGTAAACAAATGTGAGATGTGAACTGATGGGTTGGTAAGGAATGAGCTTTGTGGGCCGAAACAGCCTTACAAGTTGCAATCCCAATGCTTGGAGCTTTCAGCTTTATGGGGGTTCCAGGTGGCTCAATCGCTCCACGTGAGCACACTGCGTCTACCCAGGTCAGTTGCCAAGTAAGCCCCTCTACCTAGAAGAGATTTTTCTTTAATTTTCAATGGGATTTAAGCATTATTGAATGGGACATCAGAATCAGAGATGAGGATGACAAGTCACTTTCACTGCCCCATAATTCTCCTACTAACTATGTTTAGTAATTTTCCCCAAACGAAATATACTCTTTGCTGATCAGATTTTATCTGAATAGTAAGTATCATTTTCTAATACAGCTCTTCCCAATAATTAATATTTTACCGGTATGAAAATATAATACCTCCGCGGGTCACTTGAGCATCTTCCTAATGTTAAAACTTATTATATGTATTGCAATAAATTCACACAAATGGTTGAGAAATAGAGCGAGATTTTAAAACTAAGCAAATCCCTATTCATTTTTTTAGAACTAGTGAGAATGTAATAAAATAATGTATGATAAATATAACATAAAATAATTCAAGGTAGGCTCTCGCTTATGATTTCAAAATGACTGACTTCTCAAAGGCATTAAACTTCCCAACCCCATCACATGCGACCTCTCATGGCCATCGCCTCTATTTAAGCACCTCCATCCCCTCCTCTCCCTCCAACAAACTCAATAGTCTTCTCTTACAAATTTCTTCAGTTCAATCCTCAAGAAAAAACAAATTTCTCTTAGACCTTATACAAGTACGACAATCCTCAAGAAAAATTGTTTACAGTCTCTCATATAATCTTCTTGTAATCCCAAAAAGATCCCAACATATTTCACTTAACTTGAACTAGTCCTTAGTTCTTGAAGTTTAGCTGAAAAAAATGTTTACTTTTTCGAATCAGAATGACTTCTTTGCTCGTCGTTGTGTCTGGGTTAACGGACCAGTCATAGTTGGTGCCGGACCATCAGGACTAGCCGTAGGAGCATGCCTCAAAGAACAAGGGATACCTTTTGTAGTCCTTGAAAGAGCTGACTGCATAGCTTCTTTGTGGCAAAAACGCACTTATGATCGCCTAAAGCTTCACCTCCCCAAGCAATTTTGTCAACTACCTAAGCTCCCATTCCCGGAACACTTCCCTGAGTACCCCACAAAGAAACAGTTCATTGATTATCTTGAATCATATGCAAAGCACTTTGACATCAATCCACAATTCAATGAGTGCGTCCAATCAGCTATGTATGATGAGGCTTGTCGCCTGTGGAGAATCAAGACTGTTTCTACATGTGGTTCTATCCAGTCTGAGGTTGAGTACATATGCCAATGGCTCGTCGTGGCAACCGGAGAAAATGCAGAGCGTGTGGTGCCAGAGATTGAAGGATTAAAAGAGTTTGGAGGAGAAATCATCCATGCTTGTGAATATAAATCTGGCGAAAAATACAGAGGAAAGAAAGTTCTAGTTGTGGGGTGTGGAAATTCAGGCATGGAAGTCTCACTTGATCTTAGCAACCACAATGCCAAACCATCCATGGTGGTTCGAAGCACGGTAAGTCATCAATAAAGCGTTGAAATTTAATTATATATTCCCTCCCCAACAGCTTGAGAATAAAAATGAATATCAAGTTCAAATTCTAATGATTTTTTTCTTATCTTCAGGTTCATGTATTGCCAAGACAGATTTTCGGAAAATCAACTTTTGAATTAGCCATGATAATGATGAAGTGGCTACCCCTTTGGCTGGTTGATAAGCTTCTACTAGTTTTGGCATGGTTTATTCTTGGAAATACCGACAGCTATGGTCTGAAAAGGCCATCAATTGGTCCTTTGGAGCTCAAGAACACTCATGGAAAGACCCCTGTTCTTGACATTGGTGCACTAGAAAAGATTAGATCCCGCGATATTGAGGTGGTTCCTGGAATCAAGAGGTTCTCAAAGAACATGGTACAGTTTGTTAATGACGAAGAGCTAGAAATTGATTCGGTTATTTTGGCTACTGGCTACTGCAGCAATGTCCCCTATTGGTTACAGGTGAGAAAATGTTCTATTCCTCTGTTATTCTTCTTAGATTTTTCTTACTGGAATTTTAAACTAATAAAACCCATGAAAAGATAGCTTAGTTTCTGTTTAATGGGTGACGGTTTTGTCCTATTTCCCAATATGAAAAAGAAAAATATTTTTTAAAAGAAAACTGCTTTGGAAGCTTCTTGGTTGATTACAGAGTGTGGACATATTGGCTTATGTTTTGTTATTTGATTATGAACAGGAAACTGATTTCTTCTCCAAGAATGGTCTTCCTAAGACACCATTCCCAAATGGTTGGAAGGGAAAGGCTGGACTTTATGCTGTTGGATTCACGAGGAGAGGGCTCGCTGGTGCATCCTCAGATGCCATGAGAATAGCGCAAGATATTTCTAAAGTCTGGAAGGAGGATTTAAAGCAGAAAAAACAAAAAGTCCCTACGCATCGACGATGCATTTCAACATTCTGATCAGTGGAATTACTTCAAAATTTTATTGTTTTGTTTATTACATGGTAGGAAAGAGCTACATGTATGATGTAAAAATACAAAGAAGAAAGAACAGATAGCACACAGATAGCCCTCTCCAAAAAGCCCAAGTTTTGACAATTTTGGGCATTTTGTATACTGACTAGTGAGGAAGATGAGGCTTTTTTTCTTTCTTTTTTTCTTTTCTTATTTTAAAGTTTTATACGGTTTGTACAATTATTCAGTGATCAGTTATAATGACAAATACCTTCTTTCTTTGATACATATTTTCTCTTTCAATCTCTACATGTTTTGAAGTTCCATAAACAATTTCCAGGAATTATGCAGCCAGTGATTAAAAGCTAGTTCTAATGAAACAGAAATGTCTCTTTCTTTGGTGATTAGTCATTGAAGTTATAAAAAGTTTCTTTTAATTGTTAATAAGTTCAAGTTCCTTTTGTAAGTTATCTACATCAAACAAGGCTAATTATCCTGAGTTGTAACTAGAACTGTAGCTTCTGGATGTTATCTCAGCGTACATTATTTTCTTCACATGCCTATCATCAATGTTTTCTCTCTCTCTCTCCTAACTCTCAAACACACGAACACCAAAGAATGGTCCACTGATTCACTATTTCAGCTCAGCAACTTGTGGATCAACATCTATTGGAAGATGGGTAGGGTCCATAGGACAATGGACCAGAGCTCCATCATTCCCAGTATTCCCAGTACCTTGTTTATCTCTCTTCAAAAACTACCTAAGTTCAAGATGACAGCACATTACTATTATCTTAAATATTATTATCTTTGAGTTTCACCAGCTATAAATGAATATATTAGGATACAAGTCTCTGTTGCCTAGCACATGGATTGAGCCACAAGCCCGCAGAGGAAGAATTACAATCAGTTCTTCTCTGTAAAGCATAGGTGGAAACTCATATACTGTTCAAAAATACTTCAAAACTATTCTATATCAGAAACTAGAGTTTCAATACTAATTAATTAATGTATTAGTAAAAAAGTCATTAGTAACTATGTATATGTTATGGGAGAATGAGCTGTGTATAGGTTTCAGATATAATAACTAATCCTGTTACAATTCCAAACTCGTGGTGCCATAGTTGTGAGCCAAAGGCTTAAGCGAGCATGTAAAATCCTAAAACAAATGGCGTTGCCCGGGCTTGAACCGGAGACCTTCAGTGTGTTAGACTGAAGTGATAACCAACTACACCACGACACCGATATGCCTTAATTTTACTATACAGTAGTTAGTTAGCTTTTGACGACAATTAAGGAAGGGGATCTATATGGCCTAATAGTGAGAGTAAATCTATTTTACACGTGACTATCATTATCAGGCAATTAAGTAAGCAAAAACATATGAACTAGTAATGACTGCTATGCCACTTTGCATTATATTATCTAAAATTGTAGAACAAGTAGGTGGTTATGCTCATACGAACCTTTGAGTACAGATACACACTAGTTGATGGTTTGGGCTTTTGTCATGTCTGGCCAATCATACTAGCCCTTCGTAACAGGCTAACAGCTTTAAAAGAATTCTCCAAACTTCTATCATCCACAAAAAACCTGGGTCAGAAGTAAAACCATCATAATTGTTATCAGTAAAAGAAAATGTAACTTTCTCTCTACAGCCATGGTCCACCCAAGTGTCGGGGTTCTAGCTACTTAGGCATTCTAGTAGAGATATAGTAGTCTACAATCTTTTCATTCTTCTTGTGTTGCTTTGTCAACATTCTTATAGATAATTGCAGTGAACACTAAAATAAATGTCGAGCTGCTAGGACTATTCAGTAATAATTTATTTCAAGTAAGGACTCATTCTGTTGGCCTAGTTGTAAGGTTTGCTAAATAGACTGAATGTTAAAACTAATCATTGGAAGTTGTAACTGTTGGTTATGCTCCAATAGTTTTGACATAGTCCCATATTGTCTAGTTTGAAAACATTCTTTGTGTAAAAAGACCACAGTGGAAATTCTAAGAAAAGAAACAGTGCTTATGAACAATTTATCTGAACAATCTGCAGTAAAATTTGAAGCATCAGTTCCTCTTCCCTTTCGGTCCCAGTATCCTAGTATGATGATCACATATTTACATGGCATTCAGATTCAGAAGAAAGTACAAAAAATACATAACAGTTCAATAACTTTATTCATATTTTTCTTGGAAAACCAAAGGCAGAAGATATCTGGAAGTTGTACAAACAGGCCGTAGCACTAAACCTTAGTTCTCCGGATATAGACTTAAAGTTGCTTCCGTCTATGTAGTGTAACGACAATAGATGGATCAACTACACTTATGCTGCTATAATTTAAGCTTATCACGCTAAAATAGTATCCAACCTGGCTAAAGAAAGTGTACAGCTACTGTTAGTACAGAACTGAATCAAATGCAAAGACTAGCTTTGTGCTTCAATTCCACAAAGAATCTACAAACAAACCACATGGGTCCCGAGCCATCTACTCAATTAAAATGAATTTCAATTTAAGGGCCCATCTGTAGTCTATACTCTTCACCACCACTCCCTCAGATCTGCAACTCAAATCTAACTGCGCTGAACAGCTGCATTATATGTCCTTTTCTCTTTGGGGTCATCTGCATGGTTTGATACTACTCGTATAGCCGTCTCACATCAGAACCAAGATTTCAGAAATACCACATTGCTTGGCCATGAACATCTCTTGCCACCTTTTGGTCCTACCATAAGGGGCCGTTTCCTTTCTTATTAGTACTAGGCAAGTAGCCATAGTCGACCATCAGAATATTTTTCATGACATAATTTTCATGAAGTTGAAACATGATATAAATCAACATATGTACGCTTTATAGAAAACGAAACTAAGATACCTTACTATGATTCATTGATTCCTGGTACCTCATCATTTTGATTCTAAAACCTAAGAACTAGAAGCAAACTAGAGACAGTACACAATGGTCCACGGAGCTGCTACTAATTTCTTAAAAAATGAGGATCCTTAAGCTTGTTCAATAGCATAAAAAAACTGAAAATAGTAAACGAACTTACCAGAAATAATAATTATTAATGAAAGCTGAATAGCTACTTCAAAAAATAAATAAAAATGAGAGAAGCATACAAAAAGAAACCGATGAATTGTGCAACTACTCCCTACGTCCCACAAAAGATGTATAAAATACATAATTCAAATTCAAAATGTTATATAAAGACTATTTTACTTTCAAAGTAATTAAGAACGGTACACTCCTTTTTAGGAAAAAGAAAGAATCTTTATATACTTATGGGATTTATAGAGGACAAATTGAAACTTATTACTACTCTCTCCCCTACTTTATTTTTTTAGTTTGTTAAATACTTAAACATAAAAGAGAGTATGTACCTAAGGGGACTTGGCAAAATTTTAATTGATGGCTTTGATGCAGGTAAATTAGAGCACTGTCAACAAAATGTCTGATTATGGTTAATTGATTACACACATAATAAGCTGAGTTGGTAAAGTTAGTAAAAGATACCCAAAAAAAAATTAGGGTTTCTGAAATTCATTCCTAATTAATCATACTAAGTGACGAGAATAAGATTGAATTCAATCAAAAATGTTCTCGGAATAGCCATTTAATTAACCAAAAGTCCGAATCATAGATTCAATAAAGGAAAAATGTGGGGGGAAAAGTGTTGTGATCGGTCAAATTGTGCGTGTTTTTAAATTATTTTTATTTAATTTATAGCAAGTATCATTTAGGTTAAGATTAACGGCAAGGAGAGAGATGGAAGGGAGGGAAGATGTTACCGGCCGGCGAATGTCCGTTGAGAGCCGATGTGTTGAAACTGCGGGAATCAGGGGTATGGCGGGAATCAGGGGTCTTTTAGTTGCAGTTATTGCAGATGTTCATTTTTGTCTAAACGACGTCGTGTGTATACAAGATTAATTAGGTAAACAAATGAGGAGACTATACGTGTTAATTTTTGGTATATTGGGTTTGAGTTTTGAATAATGTGTTTATGTTTAAAATATATTATTATTATTCTTAGAGGAACAAAATTCTTCTTGGGTCATGATATTTTTTCTATTAGGCGGAATGGATTGGGCCTTCCTACTCAGTTAGTCCATTGGGTCACAGATATTGGATCCTCAAGTTATTGGGCCTGGTCATTATATTATTCCCGTTGGGCCCCTTTTAAGATCAGGTCGGATCAGTGAATCGACCCATTAGATATTTTAATATCTCTATCTTTGATTTGTAATGATGAAAAAGGAAGGTTGTTGACTGTTGTAACTGTAACGCATTAATGTGGATGGGATTATAATCACGGCACAAGACAAACAAAGGTGCATGAAAAAGTGACAACTGCATGCGCAATGCAGAGAGACCACCGAGGAGTGGGGAGTCGTAATGACGTTTAGTGGGTGGCACGATGGCCGCAAGAGAAGTATAACCTAGCAAGGAAGTCTTCAAACAAACGGTACGTACACACACATTCAACTAATAATTCTCTCTCTCAATACACTAGATATTATTATCCTCCATTGTTAACCCTTGTGAACACTGAGACTGACTCTCACGCTCGAAGCTATCCCCACGGTCCGGTCCAAGCCGCTGCTTTTGGTGTTGATCGTGTTATCGCGCGGTGATCGTGACGCCTTAAGTGATTGGACGCGGCGTAAGATCCTCAAGCAACATCAAGCGCTAGAAGAAGAAGGGCTGAGTTCTAGTGTCTTGGAATTTTCAATCACAAAGATTTATTTGTTCTACGTCGGATGATGGTGAGGAGTAGAGCAGATATCTGCCGGAAGGATGTACCGAGGGTCGTACCGCTCTGTCCCAAAGACATTTCCAAGGATCGTTTAGTCCTTCAAGAGTGCTCATAAGAGTGAGAGCACCGCTTTCCAACACATGTTTCCAAGGGTTCTCGCTCGAGAGCTCATGGTGGGGCCAAAGCGAGGTTGGTGTTTCATTGATGATAAAGACCGTGATCGGGATCGAGATGTATGGAGGGTTCTCCGCTTAAAACGCACTAACCGGCGTGGTCGAGATTTATGAATCGCCAAGTCGGGCAAAGATGGCCGAAAAGGCAGATAAAGCTTTGGAAGTTCTTCTAAAGTAGAGAGAAGATATAGTTGTGCAAATGCTTCGGATGGTCGATCTGAAGGATGAGGTGTCCACTTATGTCCAGTCCGAGAGGCGTAGCAGGCATAAGCATTCCGTACATGTATCTCGAGGCCGTTCCCATGACCGAAGGAGATCGAGGAGCAGAACTCCGAGGCATCAAGGGAGCACTTATTATCGCTTTTCATGCGGCCGGATGGTGGTGGCGAGTATTTAGGAGTAGGTCGAGGGAGATCGTGCCAGAAAGTAAAAGAAGAGAGCAGAGTCATGAGCACTCTCATCGTGAGGGAAGGACTACACGCCGGAGCAAGTCCAGAAGCCCATCAAGGGCGGTGGTTTCTGGTAGGGAGGGTCGGCCCATTCCGAAGAAGAAGGAGTCACCGAAGAGAGAAGTCTCCTCACAAACCGTATATGTGGATTTTTTAGTGAAGGAATCAAGGAACTCCTAAGCGAAGTAATGAGGTTCAACAAGAGAAGGACACTCCGGGAAAGAAGGCATCTCCATTTTCCTCGGATATCCTTAAGGAGAAGGCAGACACCACCAAGAAGTTGCCTCACATGAAGAGTTACGATGGGTTCGGGGACCCTTATGACCATAGCCAGGCGTTCGACCGGCTGATGGATTATTATGACTTTACCGATGCTGATAAGTGTCATATGTTTGTTACAACATTGATGAAGGATGCGAGGCAGTGGATGGGGACTCTACCTGCAGATTCAGTCTCGTCATGGTCCGAGCTATGCGACAAATTTCATGCCCATTTCGGAAGCAACCGAAGAAGGGGGAAGCCCACAGGTTTTTTGGCACAGGTCCGACAATTCACCAATGAGTCCTTAGGTCAGTACGTGAAGAGGTTCAGGGAAGCAGTTGGCCAGGTGGCGGACCTTAACGACCTGCAAGCTGTAGGGTTGTTTCAGAACGGGCTAAATATGGTGAAGTCCGAAAAGTTGGTGAAGAAGTTGATGTTTCACCATCCGAAGAGCTTGGCCGAAGCTTTCGACAAAGCAGAAGGTTATATTGTAGTGGAAGAGGCTATGAATAGCCTGAAACTTCCTTCTTCGGACCGAATAAAGGAGGCAGATGCTCCTAAGGCTAAAGGCGATCAAAAGAAAGGGGGAGGGTATAATGATCGGTCCGAGGGTAGTTCGAAGAAGTATAACAACTCATGGCGACAGGAAAGTAATCCCCCACCTGCTCCTACCCTGAAGGTGAACAAGGTTTACACCAAACTGAACACGAATAGGTCGGTGATTCAGGATCAGATTAGGGGCCAGCCGTTCTTTGAACCACCTCGTGATAACTTCAAGCCAGGACAGGGCAATGCTCGAAAATATTATGGCTATCATCAAGCTGCAGGTCACGACACTAATGAGTGTTGAAATTTGAAAGATTTTGTGGAGAGAAAGGTTCAAAGCGGTTTATTGGTTCAATATGTGGCCGGGAGGGACCAACAAGAGCAGCAAAATGTTGACCATACCGTTCAAACGGTTCCCCCCATGCAACCTGCTCCGAATCAGCCACCAAGGCACGTCGTTGATGTAATAACCGGTGGGACGGCAACAAAATTGGCAGGGAAGAAGAGGGGAGGATATCTGGACTTGGTTATGTCCGTGGCGGGTGCTCCCCCGAAGAACGACAGACCGTTTCCAGGGACAGTTATATCCTTCAGTGATGCAGATTATCCTTCGGAGTCCATCGAACCCCATGGAGGAGCCTTGGTGATCACAGCACAAGTGGTTTCGGTGGATATGAAGCGAATGATGATTGACAACGGGTCTTCCGTTGATATTCTGTATGCCCACGCTTATCAGAGGATGCATATTGATGGGCGAAAGATGGAAGTTGGGCATGAGGCTCCCTTTATGGTTTTAGCAACGATCCAGTCAAAGTTGCAGGCACTATCGAATTACCAGTGGTCTTTGGCACAACTCCTCAACAGGTACAAATAACATGTAAATTTTATATTGTGCATGTAGATTCTAAGATACAACGCCATACCGATCGACGACCTACCTTGATCGCTTCTCCAAGCAAAGGACCTCCATCCTCACTTCAAGATCAAGTTCCCACAAATACGAGTCGGGGAGGTGGCGGGGGACTTAGATCCGCCCGATCGTTATAGAACGCGTCATTATTTCCTGGGGGTAGGGTCGCTAGCAAAAACAAACCATGGCAATTAAGATCAAGCCCTTCACTGAAAGCAGTTCGGAGCCATTGGTTATTCCTGCAGGAGAGACAGAGGAGATCGAGCTGGTCCTCGGAAAGAATGACAAAACAGTGAAGATTGGTTCGGGTCTGCCAGAACCTCTCCGGACAAACCTTATGGAACTACTTTGCTGTTATGCGGACATCTTTGCATGGGAGCCACAAGACATGCCGGGAATCAGCCGAAAGATCACCGAGCATCGACTGAATGTAGATCCTTCGAAGAGGCCAGTTCGACAGAAAAGGCGGATCTTAGCACCGAAAGTCGAGAGGATTATTGATGAGAGATTGCTGTCGATAACATCGACTTCATCTTTGAGATCGACTACCCGGAGTGGATGGCTAATGTGGTGTTGGTGCAGAAGCACAATGGAAAGTGGCGGGTTTGCATCGACTACACAAACCTGAACAAAGCCTGTCCAAAGGACTTCTACCCTCTGCCCCATATTGATCAGCTCATCGATGCCACTTCGGGGTATGCATTACTAAGCTTTATGGATGCTTTTTTAGGTTATCATCAAATTTCCATGTGCAAGGATGACATTTCGAAGACAGCTTTCATCACACATCGTTCGGTGTATGCCTATAAGAAGATGACCTTTGGCCTTATAAATGCTGGAGCCACTTACCAGAGAATGATGAACTTCATCTTCGAGAGGCAGCTGGGGAGGAACATGGAGGTGTACGTGGATGATATGATCGTGATGAGCATGAATGTTCAGAAGCACTTGGATGATCTGGAAGAATGCTTTCAAAATGTTCATCATCACAAGTTGAGGCTCAATCCTGTAAAGTGTACCTTCGGGCTCGGTGCAGGGAAGTTCCTAGGTTATCTGGTCAGTCAAAGGGGCATTGAGGCCAATCTGGAGAAGATCCAGGCTATTCTCGACATGAAGACTCCTCAGTTATTCAAAGACGTTCAACGTCTGACTGATAGGATTGCAGCTTTGAGGAGGTTCATGTCCAAATCTGCAGAGAGGTGTTTGTCATTCTTCGATACACTGAAGGGACCGAAGAATGCAAAGACGTTCCAGTGGACTTCAGAGTGTGAAGACGCCTTCCGAGGCATAAAGATATATCTGTCTTTGGCTCCTTTATTGGTGAAGCCCGCTCCATCTGAGACTTTGTATTTATACCTGATAGCTAGTTTGTTGGCGGTGGGAGCTGTTTTGGTTTGGGAAGCAAGAGGGAAGCAGCATCTGGTTTATTATGTCAACCATGTCCTAAGAGATGCTGAAACCAGGTACCCGAATATTGAAAAATTTGTTTTTACTTTGATAATTGCTAGTCGAAAGCTTCGGAAATATTTTCAAGGTCGACTCCTGGTCGTCTACACGGATCAACCATTGAAGAAGGTGATGAGCAAACCAGAGGTTTCGGGGAGATTAGCAGCGTGGACAATGGAATTATCCCAATTCTTTATCGAGTATCACCCCCGAACTGCTATCAAAGGTCAAGCCTTGGCTGATTTCATGGTGGAATGTTTGTTCTCCGAAGTAGATGCTGAGCTGCTAGAAGCTGAAACGTCCGATCAAACAGTTGCAGTTCTTCAGCACAATCAAAACTCATGGACGTTGTATGCAGATAGGTCTTCTATTATGAATGTCAGTGGGGGAGGGATTATTTTGACAAGTCCAGAGGGATTCAAAGTGCAACAGGCCATCAGATTTGGGTTCAAAGCAACGAACAACGAGGCCGAGTACAAAGTAGTGCTAACAGGAGTTCGACTGGCGAAGAGTCTAGAAGTTCAGAAGCTGATCATTTACAGTAACTCTCAGTTGGTCGTCAAGCAGTTGTCAGGAGATTATGAAGCTCGTGGGACGAGGATGATCAAATATTTGGCAGAGTTGAAAGATCGGCTTCAATACTTCGTCTCTTATGAGTTTCGGGGTATAGAGCATAACGATAATTCCATTGTCGATGCATTGTCGAAGCTGGCCGCTACGGACGCGGATGTTTTTAACGGGTCGGTTTATTTGGAGGTTTTGCAGCAGCCGAGTATTCAGCATGAAGCCGTGATGTGCATTGAATGTTCCAACTGTTGGATGACTCCCTACATTGAATATTTGGTAGATGGCGTCCTTCCTTCGGATCAGATGCTGGAAAAGAAGATCAAGTACAAGAGTGCCAACTTCGTTCTTATTGATGGGGATCTTTATCGAAGGGCATTTTCGTCACCATTGCTGAAGTGTTTGGTTCCGTCTGAGGCCGAGTATGCTCTTCGGAAGGTTCACGAAGGTATTTGCGGCGACCATATGGATGCTAAATCACTAGCTTATAAAGTACTTCGGCAGGGGTACTACTGGCCTACGATCTTCAAGGAAGCTACAGAGTATGTGAAAAAATATGAGAAGTGCCAGCTCAACAGTCCGATCCCACATCAGCCACCAGAAGAGCTATACTCGATATTATCTTCTATACCCTTTGATGTCTGGGAGATAGATATACTGGGTCCGTTGCCAAAAGCTAAAGGTCAGGTCAGTTTTGTCATATTTGCTATCAATTATATGACCAAATGGGTAGGTAGCGCCACTTTTGGCTGATAACGAAAGAGCAAGAGTGCTTGAAGTTCATGAAGGAGTTCGTAGTGTTCCAATTCGAATTCCTAAGGTGGTGATATTTGACAACGGACGCCAGCTTACGTGGATCAAGTTTGAAGGATTTCAAAGAGCCGAGTCCAAAGATAAGAAGACTTCGGTAACTAATCCACAGTCGAATGGGCAAGTTGAGGTGACCAACAGAACGCTGCTGAACGGGATCAAGCGCAGACTGGACGAAGCTAAAGGAAGATGGCCAGAGGAGCTTCTCAGTGTACTATGGGCTTATCGAACTACACTAAGGACTACCACAGGGGATTCACCTTTCAGATTGGCCTACGGCACTGATGCCTTAGTCCTAGTTGAAATTGGATCTCCAAGTCTTCGGGTTAGTCAGTTTAAAGAGATCTACAATGATGAAGGACTGAAGGTCAACTTAGATCTGCTGAAAGAAGTCAAAGAGGTGGCTTTAATCAAGCTAGCAACATATCAACGGAGAGTAGCCAAACATTACAACAAAGGGGTTAAGCTTCGTAGATTTGAAGCAGGGGACTTCGTCCTCAGAGAAGTCGAAGCGTCTACGCCTCAGAACATGGGAAAGTTGATGCCGAATTGGGAAGGGTCGTATGAAGTAATTAAAGTACCAAAGCCCAGGACTTGTCGGTTAAAGGCATTGGACGGATCCGATATCAAGAACACTTGGCATGCCGGCAGACTTCGAAAATATTTCCAATAGAGATCAAGTCAGTCTATCGGAAGTCTATAAGTGGTGGATCATCATCAATAAAAGATTCACCTTTTCACAATTGATCTTCTTCCTATTTGTCCTAAGTTCACAATTGAGTAAGGAGGACGGGGGGCACTCGCTGACCATTCGATGGTAGCCTTTTTCAAATAGTGGTCCTTATGAATTTGTCAAAGCCCTACTTGAGTAGAGCAAACTTCATCCTGTAAGGAGGATTGGGGTGGACTCACGGCCATTCGATGGCACTTTTTCAACAGAGTGTCCTCATGGGTTTGATTTACTCATGAGTGGTAAACAAATTCCTTAGTCCTTTTAATTTTGCTTTACCGCGAGTCGTAAACAAAATTCACCGAAGTTAGGAGGTATGGTCGGACTCGCTGGCCATTCGATGGCAGCCTTATTGTTAGGCGTGTCCTTATGAATTTGTCTTACCGCGAGTGGTAAGTGTGACAACCCGGAAATCCGGATTGTCCAAAAATTAAGATTTAAAGAATTAGTTATTAATAAAATGAATTTTTATTAATACTATTTTGTACTGTGTTTTATTAATCGCTCTATAACCTAGAATGATTATTAATCGGGAGGATTCTGGCTACGAGCTAGACTGAACGAGTAGGAATTTTCAAGACGAAAATAAAATTTTTCCGGAGATAAAATATTTTCGGGGAAAAAGACGAAATAGGCACTATTCACCCAACGAAACCTAAGGGTTAGGGTTTGAATAACCTAAGCCTTTCCGAGAGTTCGGTATGTCGAAATGACATTCCGTCGAAAGATTTGACGATAATATATCGTGAAAAGGTAAGTAAGTCGATAAAAGTATTTCTCGAAAAAAGTGCGAAATCTGGATAAAATAAAAACGACGAAAAAGTCATCAATATGTACTTTTCACTTCGCTTAGCTACGTTAGGGGAAAATGTGAAGGAAAACGCTTAACGTCAAAAAGTGTTTTTCAGCTTTTTTAAAATCAAGAATACGTAAAAGTTAATCTCCAGAAAGGAGACGAAATATCCAAAAATATTTGGATTCCGAGAATCGCAGCTTTTAAAACTCAATTAACGAAACCCGAAAAGACGGAACTACAAAACTTAAGGGCTTAGCAAACTTGAGGGCTAAGTTAACTTAGTCCTTAAGTAATGAATAGTAAGGAGGTTAGGGTGTGAAAAGACCAAAATGCCCCTAGTCTTGAAAATCTATAAATAGGAAGCTTAATCTCATTTGAATGGGATTTTGAAAATCCTATCATTTGAGAGAGAAAGAGAGAGAGTTCGGATGGACGATAAAAGGGAGAAGAAAGAGGAAAAGTTGGCTCGTGAGCAAACTTTGTCCGACGGAAGGAATTTAAGGATGAACGGTAATCCGAATCCTAGTTTCTTCTAATTTTTTTAAAGTTTAATATGTTAAATACATAACTTAATGAAGATAAGAAGTAGATAATGTTAATAATGAATTCATATAGTTGAATTCATGAGAAAACGAAGAAATAAGAATTAGAAATTTAGTTTATAAATTTCTTAAGGAAGTATAAGATTCGTAAGAATTTTGAGCGATCCGAATGAATCTTACGAATGAGTAGGACAAATAAGTAAGGAATGATGTTCTATAACATCAAATTACAAGAAAAAGTGAAATCGTAATCCAAAATATCGATTAAAAATGAAGAACGAACGAAGAACGCGAAGAACACGCGAAGAACGCGAAGAACGTTGTTGATGGACAAATTTAAAACCATCGTAGTGTAATTGTTGTTGATGGACAAGTTTAAAACCATCGTGTATAAGTTAGATGCTTATTGCTTGGTTAGAACGTTGGAAACGGTTCTTGAAGAACGGATTAGAATTGAGCTATAACGAAGTTATGGCGAAAATTTTGTAAAAGAAGATCGAGAATTTGAAAGTTAGTAAATGAACTCGAACGTGTAGGGTTTTAAAAGAATTTAAGAGAATGTATAAAATATGAGTCGTAGACTCAAGAACAAACGAGTTTCGAGTTCGAATGACCGAATTATGGACGAACGAACGAAGAACGTTAAAAATATTAAAATGAACGAAGGGTGAAGATTAAGCCAATTGAATGGAATGTTAAATGATTCAGAATAAAGTTCTGTCTGGGGTTTATCGAAGTACGTTAGATAACGAAGAAAATGGCTTTGGAACGATCTCGTTCCGAGTTATAACGAAGAAGTTATGAGATTTCGAAGTACGCGTCTCAGAACGACCAAAGACTTAGAAAAAAATTTCAGGAACAAGGTCTCAGCCAATACGCCATCATGCCTAGAATGGTGGCGCTAGCATAGCTTAAATTTGAGGGTCACGCATCGCTAACTCGTGTCTTGTCACGAGTCTTAGTCTTGAGAGAGTGCCGCCATGACGCCAAGCAGTAGCGAGCAATGCCGTAAATGAGATTTTAATCGCTTCAATTTCGGGGATGCAAAAAGAAAGAGATACGAACATGTAGTTCAACTAATGTAACACTTAATCGAGTGTTTTAAACCTTTAATGAAGGTTGAACGGAAAGATTAAATGAGATTAAAAGAATGTAATTATGGGTTACGGGACCGATAACCGGGGACCGTAGTCGCAATGAATCGAACGTGAGGGATTGCTATGATGGTGATTCCTTAGATGTTGATGGACGATAGTAATGTATAACATTTCGATGTTATGACATGGTAATTGTAAGACCCCAACTTTTATAAATAAAGATGAATTTTTCTATAAATATTATTTTTGAATATGTTAGGTTTAATATTCATGAACGCAATCAAATTGCAAAAATTAAGCGGAAGCGAGATAAATCAGAGTTTAAAATTTTTTACAAACCATATACCCGGATCACCCTTTATGCACAATTATTAATTAAACGAAAAGATATGAAGAAGAAAACATACCTCAAGATCCGAAGCTTCCTCGTGTACAAGTTCACCTCCAATCCTTTTCGCTCAACTTGAATCCACCGGGTTTGGTTCCTTCCTTCGATCAACGTTAGCCACCCAAGTGTTTGGCCTCTGAGGTGATCCACCAAGAAGAATAAGAATTCAAGAAGATGGGTATTTGGCTCAAACCCTAGTTTTCTATCTTTATAGAAAAGGAGCGTCTTTCCAACCAATCGAATTATTACGTAGTCTTGATATCCGATATAAGACTCTCTTATAAAGATATCAAGTAACCCTATTAAAATAAGGTATTATTTAATTAAACTCTTTTAATTAAATGGGCTCCTTAATTTATTAGGATAATTAATTAAACTCCTTTAATTAATTTTCCTCCTAATCCTATTAGAATAAATGAGAGTACTTATATTAAATTAATTCCTAAACTCTTTTAGAAATTAAAATAATAATAATTGTAATAATATTAATAAGACTCCTCTTATTAATTTATATTTAATATTTCTAAAATATTAAATAATAATATTAAGCTATTTAATTTATTCTATCACCATAGATTAAATTAAATATACTTAACATATTATTACGATTATGCCATTAACTTCTTAAATAATTATTCTTCTTTTATGGTGTGACCTTTAGGTTCTCCATATTAAACCTATTGTGAATAAATCAATTAGAATAATTTAATCTTATTTAAATAAATAAATTAAATAATTAATTTATTTAAATAAATAATATTTATTCTACAATAGGATAAGCCCCCTAATGATCAACGACTTTCTAGATAATATAGATTTCAACATTAATCATAAAAGAACCTTTGAGTAAATAGTTACCGCATAATTCAATCCTTCCACCATACAATGTCCCAATTAAATATAAGACATGGAATTACATTGTTAAGTCTTATTTTATTTAATTATATGTATTTCGACTCTTAAATGCATGACTCCAAATAATGCAAATTAGAAACTCCTTTCTAATTTCATTCTCTTTCGCCAAGGACTACTTTGGTTGTCATTTATCGAATCACATAGACATTTCTCTTTTAATAAAGTGGTAGATTCTTTATCGATCATACATTATCTCCATGTATAACTTATTATACCCAAGCATACCCTTTGATATACCCTAAG
Source organism: Panax quinquefolius (assembly GCA_020205615.1). Taxonomy (NCBI): domain Eukaryota; kingdom Viridiplantae; phylum Streptophyta; class Magnoliopsida; order Apiales; family Araliaceae; genus Panax; species Panax quinquefolius. The sequence goes on along the minus strand of CM035154.1, from coordinate 4,373,732 downwards.
GGTCTTAAGGAATAAGTTAAAAGTATAACTCATCATACACAAGATACTATGATGATCTCAAGTCCAAGGATCACTTGACTACTATCACTACAGAATTCCTATCGACAGCAAGTAAAACTCCATTAGGTATTCCTTAGCGAGCCAATGCTCAAAGAACTTATTCTCTAATAAGCACCTACATACTTGTTTTAGTGTTCCACACAAATGATCATGAGATCAATCATCCTCATCCAATGAAAGCAAGAATGATGTATGTACAATCTATCCTGGATTCACTAATCCCCAATTTAGTAATCCAACGATTGGGAACTATTTTAGTTTTAAGCTTTCTAAGAATTTAGATCTCATTAGAATGATCATCATCATTATTCTAAAAGCATTGCTTAAAACTATGGGTTTATCACATATTATAAAACAAAGATCATGTAGATAATTAAAAGCCTTTAATAAATTAATACTTTTTATTAATAAATGAATAAGATTGTTTCAAAGTATATACTTTATCATCAAACATGATCGGCTTTTGTGCATACTACTTTCAATCTCCCACTTGCACTAAAGCCAATCGCCATGGTATCTCATACTCTTCTTCTCTAAGTGACGATTATCGTCGTCGTTGGATAAGCTTTAGTTAATGGATATGTAATGTTGTTCATGAGAGTCCACTATCTCTATAGTGATTTCCCATCTTTCAATGATTCTTATAATCAAATGAAAGTGCCACAACACATGTTTAGATCCAAGATGAGACTTAGAACTATTCCTAGTTCTCAGAATAAACTTTAATCCAAACAATCAACTTGCGCCTTCATTTATAGCTATATACTTTGTCTTTATCACTAAACCAAAGAACTCTTTTCGCTTTTGGAACCTTTCCAATTCATCGCACCACTCGCTCAAGATAACGCTTTACCTTAAAGTGGATTTTTTCATTATCTTGGTCTCCGTCTCTGAAAACTTGAGTCTCATAAGCCCTCTAGTTTTAATTTAGACCCACCATGAATATGATCACATCCTTAGTGCCTAGCCAAGCACTTTAAGATATTTTTCACCAGACATGTTGATCTTCTCCATATATACGACCGATCAACATTAGATCTTGTATATTTCATTGCATACATGATAGTCACTCATGCGATCTCTCTTTTCAGGAGTCTGTGGGGACTATAAAGAGAGATACACTCCATAGCTCATTATCATGAGACATCTCTTGGAGTTTGCCATGCTAAACGACTTTAGCATCAAATGAATATACGTTCCTTGGGTTAAGTTGAGCATCCTTTTAAATCTATCTATACAGATTTGCATCCCCAATAATAATACTCTTCCCAAATTATTTATGGAGGATTGTTTAGACAACTTTATCTTTACTGATTCTAGCATTGGTATGTAATTCCTCATCCGTAGTATATCAACATATAATACTAGAAATTTCACGACGCCTCCTCAATCGACCCTTTTGTACACACTAGAACTCTTACCTCATCAGATGTAACTCTTGATCATCATCTTCTATGATGCGTACCTCATCATCATCATCCATGATGAATCCATACCTCCTAGGTATCTTCTGCACTATTCCGCATTTATGATTCAACCAGTGGTACAATAGGTCTATCTACAGTGTTTCACTTATTTGACTTATATAGTGTTTTGTGGATCATGAACTCTTCAAGATCTATAATCCTCCCACTAGCCCTTTCAATGATAAACACCTTTATCTTAGAAGGCGCGTGTTTCAGAATAAACACCTTTTGCTAAGTAGAATTATAGAACATATACCCTAAACTTACTTTAGGATGTCCCACAAATCTATACATGTCAAATCTTGTCCCAAGCTTATCCTTCGAAACCTTTTCACATAAGTTGGACATAACATACTTAAGATTAGGAATCCTCCCTGTCCATAACTTTTATGGAGTCTTGGGGCTGGATTTTGAGGTTACCTTTTCGTAGATATGCAGCCATTTCTAGGACATGATCCTAGAAGGATACTGGAATGTCGGTAAAATAATTATGGACCGTACCATGTCCAACAAGGTACGATTTATTCTTTCAGATACATCAATCAATTATTACGTATCAGGAGGCGTCCATTATGAGAAAACCATTTAAGATGATCTAGAAACTTATTGCTCAAATATTTATTCCTTGATCTAATCAAAGAATCTTAATACTTTGTCAATTTGTTTCACTTATGAATTCTTTGAACTTTTCAAATAATTCACACTTGTATTTCATCAAATACATAGATTCAAATCTTTGAATGATTATCTCCTTTTCATATACTAGTTTATTCAATTTACAAAATTATTTTCACGTAAGTCAAGTATACAAAATTTATTAAGTAATATTCCATTTATACAAAATATTATTATTATAAATAGAACAACAATTGTTCTTAATTATAATACCAAAGATTTCATTGTCCAACAATAAAATGGAAATAATATTTTTAACAAGAATCGAAATACAATAACAAGTTATCGACTTAATAGATTTGCCCGTAGTATAATCTTAAATTATAAGTTTCTATGGCTAATGTTGCAACCTTTGCTTCATTTCCCACACATAGATTACTTATATTTGTTTAGCTTTCTACTTCGCTTGGTCCCTTCATAAATCTATATTTATGATAACCAAAGTCAGTATCCAATACCCAAGTAGAAACGATGAATTAAAGAAAATTTATTTCAATCATGAACAAAAATCAGATTATAACCAAAACTTCACTAAGCTTCTTTGTTAGCCTCTCGCAAGATGCTTCTTGCAATTTTTTTCCAAAGGTCCAAAGCTTATTGCAAAGGGAAGCAAACTCCTTTGCTATCCATATCGCTTTTGTTCTTATTATCCTTTGTTTATGCCTTTCTATTTACCTTCTTTTGAATCGCTTTTTCTTTTCGTAAGATCCTTTGGCCCCTACCAAGAAGACATGGTCTTTCTTGGTTGAAAGTGACTCTCATCATTTTTCAACATGTTAAGCAAATCAACAAAGTCGACATTCTAGCTTGTTCATATGAAAAATTCACAACAATTGTGAAAGGAGTCCGGGAGTGAGTGCAAGATCAAATCTTGGCTCAACTCTCCATCCATGACAAAACCAGTTGTCCTAATTAATCAATCAAATTGATAATGTTAAGGACTTTTATCTGCATCAGAAGTGTCATCGCTATTCTAGATCTAAGAGCTCCTTAGATATCTCGATATCTATCAGCCCCACTTTCCTCACCATCAACTACTTGATGTGCAGAATATAGTAGAAGCATCCATAATTTCATGCCGACGCCGAAGCTCATTACTTATAGATGCGAGCATGATGTATTGAGCCAATCATGCATCATCTCTTGCCACTTTCTAAAAGTAGCAATGTCTTCCTCGAGGCATTGTTCTCAACTATTGCGAGGATAAAGCGATTATGACATAAGATAGCTTTTCACCATGAGAACTATTCTCAAATTCCTTAACCAATCCGCTTAATTCTGGCCGTTAATTTAGCATCTAATATACTTCGCAAAGTTGATAGTAATTTTAGACATTGTAAAATTCTCAGAAATGAATTTGTAATTAACAACATTTTAACATACATTCTTTTATTAATTACTAAAATAAATTAGGTCTTGTTTTAAATTGGTATCTCCCACTATTTTCTTCAAACTATATTACCTCACTTATATAGTTCGCAAAATCTAATTAAAGATTTGCTAGTGAGAATAAGGATCCCATTTCAAATGTATATAGCCTTGTGGTGATACAACAAACTATATATAAATAAATAGGTAGACAACTTTTGTCAATTACATCAACTATGCAACTCCTTTTCTTTTGCCTCTTAGATTATTTTGATCAAGTGGTGGCACATCCGAATCAAAATTATCCAAGTTAAGTCCGACCTAGCACTCCATATATTCAAAAAAAAAAATATCATCCTTGTGGTGACACAAGAAAACAATATTGTTCAATTTTCTTTATAAGTATCAAATGTGATAATTAACATCTTAAATACTTAATACTTGCCTTGTGGTGACACAACAAACTCATATTAAATATTTAATACTCTATTAATTTTATCATGCTGAAGGCGACGCTCGATATTCCAAATATCTTTGAACGCTAAGACTTAATATAAAAAAATTGAGGGTTTTGTTATTAATTTGTCTCATCATTCATAGCGCATTACATACATATATATATAAAATACGCTATTATATTAATGAACATGCGAAGCATGTTTGCATAATATATAATATATATATAGTATAAGCATGCATTATATAGAATACTATATTCTACCCGAATTGATTATGGACTTTTATTCTAGTTTGGTTCACTAGAGCCACCAAGTGAACCAAAAGGTCAAACCCTAGGGTGCAAGAAATAATATTTAAATATAACTATTACATTTAAACCCTGGCTCATTACAAACGGGTCTTCAAGCGCTCCTTGCTCCTTTTGATCTCCAATTTTTCAAAATTAATTCTAACTATTCCTATTACAAAACTATTTAAAATAAATAGAAACCTTGATCGCTAATCAAGGGGAAGTACATAGGAGGAGATAGAATTTACATTAAGAAAAATTAGAGAAGACGAGGTACGCAGAATTCCATTTAATAAATCCATACATTCACGCATCCAACTAAAATAAAATCCAATCACATCGTCAATAGTCCATAATCAATCCCATTTATTATCATACACATCATCATATGCATCAATAAATAACATTCATCTTATGAATAATAAACATTTAATATATATATTGATATCATTTAATGGGCAAATTTAGTTAAGATAAAATCTATTTTTGAATCAAAATAAACTCCTTTATTTTAATCTAAATTTAAATCAAAATAAAACTATTTTATTTTAATTTATCCAATTTTGAATAAAATAAACTATTTTATTTTAATCAAAATAAACTCCTTTTATTTTAATTAATTATGGAATCCAATTCCATATATATAAAAAAAATTATTAAAGAAAACACTTAATTCTTTTCCTATTCACAAATAAACTCCTTTATTTTGAATAATATGAAATCTTATTTCATATTTAAATAAACTCCTTTATTTAAGGAAACATGGATTCTCTTTCCTATTCACAAATAAACTCTTTTATTTTGAATAATATGAAATCTTATTTCATATCTAAACAAACTCTTTATTTAAGGAAAGATGAATTTATTTCCTATTCACAAATAAACTCCTTTATTTTGAATAATATAAAATCTTATTTTATATCTAAATAAACTCCTTTATTTAAGGAAATACTGATTCTCTTTCCTATTCATAAATAAACTCTTTTATTTAGAATAATATGAAATCTTATTTCATATCTAAATAAACTCCTTTATTTAAGGAAAGATGGAATACAATTTTAACTCCAATTAGTTATCATGGAATCAAATTCCAACTCTAATTAGTTAAGATGAAATTTAATTTTAAAATTAAAATAAACTTTATATTTTAATATTAAAATTATTAAGAATAATATATATATATATATATATATAACTATTATATATATATATATAATAACCGTATATTATTAATTTGGTTCCAATACGTAAAAGGAATCATCCGTGATATACCATCATCATATATATCATATATATTATATTATATATATATATATATATATATATATATATATATATATATATATATATATATATATATATATATATATATATATATATATATTATTTATATATATATATATATATATATATATAAATAAGATTGAATCCATGTTCTTGGGTTATACACGTGATTAGAATATGGAATGGGCCACGTGATTGAAACAAAAGGTTATCCTGCAAAAAAAAAATTGGTCCACGTTTTTTTTTTTTTAAATAAATTTTATACAATAAAATTATGCCCAATTAAATTGTTCTAAACACATATCAATATACATATTAAATTAAAATAATTAATAATTCCCATAAAGGTTTGGCTCTGATGCCACTGTTAGGTTTATATATTCAACGAACGCAATCAAATTGCAAAAATTAAGCTAAAACGAGATAAATCGAGTTTAAAATTTTTACAAACCATATACCCGGATCACCCTTTATGCACAATTATTAATTAAACGAAAAGATATGAAGACCAAACATACCCTCAAGATCCGAAGCTTCTCGTGTACAAGTTCACCTCCAACTCCTTTTCGCTCAACTCAATCCACCGGCTTGGTTCCTTCCTTCGATCAACGTTAGCCACCCAAGTGTTTGGCCTCTGTAGGTGATCCACCAAGGAAGAATAAGAATTCAAGAAGATGGGTATTTGGCTCAAACCCTAGTTTTCATCTCTATGAAAAGGAGCGTACTTCTCAACCAATCGAATTATTACGTAGTCTTGATATCCGATATAAGACTCTCTTATAAAGATATCAAGTAACCCTATTAAAATAAGGTATTATTTAATTAAACTCTTTAATTAAATGGGCTCCCTAATCTTATTAGGGATAATTAATTAAACTCCTTTAATTAATTTTCCTCCTAATCCTATTAGAATAAATGAGAGTACTTATATTAAATTAATTCCTAAACTCTTTTAGAAATTAAGATAATAATAATTGTAATAATATTAATAAGACTCTCTTATTAATTTATATTTAATATTTCTAAAATATTAAATAATAATATTAAGCTATTTAATTTATTCTATCACCATAGATTAAATTAAATATACTTAACATATTATTACGATTATGCCATTAACTTCTTAAATAATTATTCTTCCTTTTATGGTGTGACCCTTTAGGTCCTCCATATTAAACCCAATGAATAAATCAATTAGAATAATTTAATCTTATTTAAATAAATAAATTAAACAATTAATTTATTTAAATAAATAATATTTATTCTACAATAGGATGTTCTCCCTAAATGATCAACGACTTTCTAGATAATATAGATTTCAACATTAATCATAAAAGAACCTTTGAGTAAATAGTTACCGTGACAATTCAATCCTTCCACCATACAATGTCCCAATTAAATATAAGACATGGAATTACCGTCAAGTCTTATTTTATTTAATTATATGTATTTCGACTCTTAAATGCATTAACTCCAAATAATGCAAATTAGAAACTCCTTTCTAATTTCATTCTCGCCGCCAAAGACTACCGGGTTGTCATTTATCGAATCACATAGACATTTCTCTTCTTTAATAGAAGTGGTAGATTCTTTATCGATCATACATTATCTCCACGCACAACTTATTATACCCAAGCATACCTTTTGATATACCCTAAGGGTCTTAAGGAATAAGTCAAAGTATAACTCATCATACACAAGATACTATGATGATCTCAAGTCCAAGGATCACTTGACTACTATCACTACAGAATTCCTATCGACAGTAAGTAAAACTCCATTAGGTATTCCTTAATGAGCCAATGCTCAAAGAACTTATTCTCTAATAAGCACCTACATACTTGCTTTAGTGTTCCACACAAATGATCATGAGATCAATCATCCTCATCCAATGAGCAAGTTAACGTATGTACCAATCTATTCTGATTCACTAATCCCCAATTTAGTAATCCAATGATTGGGAACTATTTTAGTTTTAAGCTTTCTAAGAATTTAGATCTCATTAGAATGATCATCATCATTATTCTAAAAGCATTGCTTAAAACTATGGGTTTATCACATATTATAAAACAAAGATCATGTAGATAATTAAAAGCCTTTAATAAATTAATACTTTTATTAATAAATGAATAAGATTATTTCAAAGTATATGCTTTATCATTAAACATGATTGGCTTCAAGTGCATACTACTTTCGTAATATTATGGAATAAATTTGATATAATGTTATAGTTGTGGGTAATATTTATAAATTTTGCAAAGTAAGCAAGTTGTTATAAAATATTCCTTTGGTCTGGGAATATTCTTTTTGTTTGGGGAATATTCGTGATTTACTTTACTCAATCATTGGTGGACCCCACAACGAAAGTATTGTCATTGTAGTTAGAAAATGACAAAATTATCTTTCTATAAAAATAACTACAGAGATGTTACTGTTAAAACTGCTGAACTACCCTTAAGAGTAAAAGTACAATGTCTACGCGTAGTTGTATAAGAAGACACGATATTGATTATCGATGCTTACGTGAGAAGTCACTCAAATATGCTTTCAATTATTGCTACAAGTAATTCACGATCATATCTCTTATATTATTGATTCAATTATTGTCACAAGATCATCTCAGATAATATGTTATAGTATTAAATCAATAATTGAGACGACAAGTTATAAATGATTAATAATTGTTGAAAGATTAAATATGTGTTGATTAAAAATAAAATAATTTGTGGTAATATTTATTCAATCTTTGATGTATATAAAGAGTCTCAAGTATGAGACGTTTGTGGTAAGTTTGATTATTTTATGGGGGGCCCATATGTCATCATCTAAGAGTCTCTTCACAATAAGTAATTACCTTCGTCAATAAGTAATTACCTTTGTGAATAGTAATTACCTTCGCCAATAGTAATTACTTTTACCGACGCCAAACCACTTGCCGTTTACATATTACAAGGGCCGAACCACTTTTCGCTTCACATTACAAAGGCCGAACCACTTGTCGCTTCACATTACAAAGGCCGAACCACTTGTCGCTTCACATTACAAAGCGCCAAACCACTTTTCTTTTCACATCACGCGTCGCTCAAGCCACTCGCTTTTCAAATGGCGGGTCTTAAGCTAGAAATCTTCTATAAATAGAGGCCTAGTGCTTCATTATTTTTCACTTAATTCATTCAAGCTATAGAGAGAAAGTATAGAGAGAATAAGAGAAAAGAAGAAGAGTATTTTGTTACTACACTACTGCGCAGATTCAATCTCCTACTAAAAGTAAAGGGGTGTTATTCTTTCTTATTCATGAAGAGAACTCATTGTTATTCCATTGCTTATTATTCTGCTTGGAATAACTCAGTATACGTGGTTTACCCTATACTTGGTGACATTCTTCTATTATTCTATTGGAACATCCTGCTCAAGGTGTTTTACACCGACCGGTTCCGCCTCTATTATTATTCTATTGGAACATCCTGTCATGTGTTTTTACACCGACCGGTTCCGCTTTTTATTATTATTCATTTGAACATCCTGCTCAGTGTGTTTTACGCCGACCGGTTCCATTCTTTATTATTCTCGTTGAATATCCTGCCTATGCATTTTACGCCGGGACTGGTTTCGTTATTTATTATTCTCATTGGAATAACTTCACAAGGCTATCTATCGCATGCATGGTGATTTCTTTTGTTATTCCATTCTTTATTATACCCAAATAAGTTAAAACTTTGACTTCTATACTCCATGAAATTAGTGGAATATCCTCGATATTTAAAGCTTCATCCAAAGATCCTTTCATGGAAATATTCTTCTCAAGATTTCTTGAATTTTACTCTACAAAGCAATGATCATGTTGTTGCTTTGATGTTATCGTTCCCTAGATAAATTAATTCTTGAACTTGTTTTATTGAATTTTATATCATTGTCATCATCCTCGTGTTTATATTATGTTGAAAGTCATCTGTGGCACAGAAGTGCATAGATGGACTTGGTATGATTATTACACCAGAGACTATTCTAAGTAATCATTTAATCGTAATGTTACAAATGATGTGGTAAAAATCCTCGCGGCCGTGAAGTGCATTGATGGATGATTGTTGGCATGATCATGACCATTAATGAATACACAAATATTCTCGGCCGTAGTGTATGAATAATTGTGGTCGTGATACTAAAAAATATCCTCGGCCAGTGCGGGGGTGATTCGATGATGTGAATATTTATTAAAGTCGAGTCTCAAATTATAACAATGATGAAAAACCTTTTAAAATCATAAAAGATAGTAGATTTTATTTTCTACTGACTCTTTTAATGGATCACTAGTTCACCAGTAGTTAAACTTGATGTTCATTATATTTTATCGCTTTAACACTGTTGTTGTAGGCTAATGATAATTTACTCTCCATTATCTTAGTCATAATATTTCTTCGAAAGCTAGTTGAGCTCACCCTTTCTTTCACCGTTTCTCTCGTGAAATGAGAATATATATTTGGGACGAGCCTGGGAACAGAGTAATGGTCCGTGAGGATAGCATTAGTAGTCCTCACTATTCGTGGAATAGTGTGATAATAATTGTAATGAGGACTCCTTTTGAGTTTGTATGATCTCTAGTAGACAATATTGTATTCAAACTCACGCTTTATGTCGTATGCATACCACGCTTATATTAAGTAAGTTGTATTTAAATTCATACCATACGATCCGACTACCCAAGATGGGTGATGTATACCTATTTTTGGGGGCGCCACAACAGGTATCGAGCTTAGGATATGATCCTGGCTAAGATGTGAGAATAGTACTAGGAGGGAGAGACGGGGAATACCTTCGCTAGTATGACCTACCTAAGTTTATGTCTATATTTATTGGTTGGTCGTAATATAGGGATAATATGTTACATGTCAATTAACCTTTTGTTTTGTGGCGATTCTGAAAATGACATCCGAGAATGTTGAGAATAAGAATGGAGCACAAAGCGATCGCCGATTCACCACATATCAATAATCGTGGATAATGTGCATCGTAAGGCGATAATCCTCATGCAAACAACAACAACGACTAAATGATGAATGATCAAATGTTCGTGAGGCTTTATGCAATTCATGCAACAAAGAAAGCGAGAGCGACTCACCCAAAACGTAGGTGGAAACACGGAAAACTCTCGGCCATCACCGCTAAACAATTCAAGGTCTTTGGGACCACCAAAGTTTAAGGAGAGCCAAAACTGTAAGACCCCAAATTTTTTAAATAAAAAGGAATTTCCTTTATTTATTATTTTGAAATAGTAAGGGTTGATTTGATTAATGTGGATAGTTAAGGGTAAATATGCAAATATTTCAAATTAAGCAAGTGGTTATAAAATATTCATTATCGCTTAGAATATTCGTTTGGTCGTGGGAATATTCGTGATCGTTCGGGAATATTCGTATAACCAAGGTAGCAACCATGTATGGGCCCCATAACTGAAAGTGATTGATCGATGAAGAAAACGACAAATATAAGTTGTTTTTAAATAATCTGCTAGCGTAGTTATTACAATTATCACCGTTGGAATACCCTGGTTAAAACACACTATTACGCGTTGTTGAACAAGAAGACACCAGATTGCACCAATTATTGATTCTTACGTAAGAAGGCACTACTCAATAATGGTTATAGTAATTATCGCTCAAAGATTTTATCGAGTTAATAATTGTCATATTGATATTTTATATTCATTGTTGTTTCAATAATTGTCATTACACAAGATCTTTTCATTATCGAAGCAATAATTCATATTATCCTAATAATATTATTAGATAACATTATTGGCAATGTCTAGAAAGTTCTGTCTAAGGAGAGGTTTGGTCACCTAATCAAGGCTACCAAGTGAAGAAATTCTTATCGAAAGCCCCCTTTCTTTGAACCGCCTGCACGTCACAATATTGTGATTCTCAGAATATTATTTGTGAATAATTAATTATTGATTTATATGATGAGGAAAATATTGATTTTATGTGGATATAGATGGAGAAAATTTTTAAAATGACAATTGTTGAAAATTAATATTTTATCTTTTTCTCGATAAAATAATTCATTTAAATATATTATTTTAATAATATATTAACTGTGATATTTTTACAACGAATGTGGGATATATGAGTATATACGAGGAGGAAGAGTATTTTTGTTGCAATAAATATTTAAAACATGTTAAACATGTCTGGTGGACCCCATTTATCGATCCAAATTTGATTATAAACAGTAAAATCGCCTCGTTTGTGGATTTCATTACCAATTTCTATTTGGAATTTGGAAAACTTTCTTCTCGCAAAGTTGTAGAGAATTGAATTTCCTATAAAAATACGCGAGATTCAAATTTTCTGATGAAAGGGCTATTTATTATGAATTATTGAAGTTCAAGTTCAAATAATTAATTTTTGAAGTTTAAAATATTTAAAATAGGAAAACATTTTTGGAATGTTAGGTGGCCTCATTTAACATGTGTAGGAGCTGAATTCAGTTGGCAAGTGTGCGTATGAGGTTTTGGAAAATAAATATTAATATTATATTAAATTTTCTCGCTTTTAGTGTTCTAAAGAATTTCCTATAAATAGGTACTTAGGTTAAATTGAAAATCACACCGTAAATCAAGTTTTCTCTCTATATTATCGAGCGATTCTTGTGAGTATTTTGAGTATACTTTGAGTATTGCTATACTGCAAGTTCAAGTCATAGCCTATATCCTGTTTCAACTAAGAAGACTTGATCTTTCGAGATAAGGGATATTATTTTTTTCAGTAATGATATTATTTCTTCAATATCATTATGTCAAAATGTTGATCCAAGTTTTTATCAAATTTGGAACTTTTTCATGCTCGGGTTACTATTCATGGGTTACTATTCATGAAGTTACTATTCACGAGTTACTATTCATGAGTTACTATTCACGAGTTACTATTCACGAAAGTACTATTCATGAAGCGTGAAGATGTTTTTTGTGGAATTTCTATCTTTTGGTGTCGAGTTACTATTCACGATACTCAAGACTATTCACGTATACTGACTATTCACCTAAAATAAAATTTCTTCTTTTGTCAAAATATCTATTCGGATACTAACTCCGATTGTATCCATGTTTTGATCATTCTCAATTTTACACCACTATGATTATTTTTGAGGTATTTTTGGATGTGGATAAAACCAAGTACGAATCCTTAATCCTTAATCCTTGTCATTTTGTTTCACCGGATTCGCTTTTAAAAATATTTTTCATCATCCTCGCCTTAAATGATGATATTATTGAATATCTTTGGCCAGTAGGCAAAGATGAATGATTTCTGAAGAATATCTTTGGCCCAGTAGTGCAAAAGATGAACAGTGTGTTGAGATGAACATACGATCGATTGATTAATATCTTTGGCTCAGAGTAGCAAAGATGAACAGTGTTTAAATGAATATGACTAATCGATGAATATCTTTGGCCCTCAGAAGTGCAAAGATGAATATTTGATTCCGATGTATATTGATTGATGTTACAGGGATAAAATATTGATGATGGATCGTTAAATTCATAGATTATAGTAGATTTCATTCTCTACGTAACTCTTCTATGAATTATTATTTCGCCATGTAATATTGATCTCAAACTTGTTGCTTTATCAGATTCTATCGATTTTTCCTCGTTGAAGACTAACGATAATTTGTTGTATATTATCTTAGTCATAATATTCTTTATCGGCTAGTTGAGCTCACCCTTTTCCTTGTTGTTCCATTTTTCTTCTCGTGAGGCGAGAATGTAATGAGTACTAGCTCGTGGGTATGGAATGAAGGTTCTAGAGAGAGTTGTTTAGTAGTCCTCACCATTTTGTAAAATAATGAATCAATAATTGTGATGAGGATTTATTTGAGTATAGATATTGCCTGTAAGACAATATTATATTTAAACTCATTAAGATATATTGTCGTATTTCACACGACATTTGTATTATTGAAGTTGTAGTTTGCTTTTTGTACCATGTATTTGGCACTCGTAATGGGTGTTGTGTATACCTATTTTGGGGCGCCACAGCTTGGTATCGTAGCTTAGGATATGATCTCCCATGAGATCGGGAATGTAACTAGAGGGGAGAGACGAATAAATCCTTCGCTAGTGGTGTCCTACCTAAGCTTATTTGTTAGTTGTCAAGATATAGGATATTATGTGATATATTGATTTCCTTAATTAACCCTTGTTTTATGACAAGATTTGAGAATATCGATCGAGAATATTAACAAAGGGAGTAAATGAGACCGTGGAGATGCCTCAGATTTTACCAACGAGGAAAACGCGTAACAACAGTCAATGTGTTCCTCCCATGAACAACACCACCGAAAGCGATGATAAACGAGGGATGTTTAGAAACTTTTTGCAGCTCATGCAAAATCGACGAGGGAGACTCGTGTTCAAAATACGTGAGGAAATGATAGCAATTCACGTGGTCACAAAACATGCATGCAGCTTCAAAGAGTTGGGACCACCGCAATCTGGGAAAGCCGGATCCGATTAAAGCGAGACGTGGTCAAACAAATTACCAAGATATTCGATGTCTTGGGATGCACGGAGGAACAGAAGTTCCATTCGCCACCTTTATGTTCCGTGGCGAGGCATTCTCGGTGGGAATCAGTGAGCGTACCCATCCAAATTTTATTTTCAAAGACGTCACGGGAGACGTTTTTGAACAGCTTCAATGACAAGTACTTCCCCGAAAGTATTCACTATATGAAGGAAGTGGAGTTTATTAGACTAGAGCGGTAATAACACGACGGTGTCCCAAAGACGAGGCGAAGTTCATGAGTTATCCGTTTCGCACCTCATTTGGTGGAGAATGAGGAACGATGACGCGGATGTTTCGAGAGGTTTGAAACCCGACATACGCCAAGATCTCATTTCTCATAAATTTTTTCTCTATTCAGATGTTGTCAATGAGGCTCAATTGTTAGAAGCGAGATAACGAAAGTACGCTCAACCGAGGGACCATAACCAGATCATATCAAGATAAGCAATCATCGTAATAACGATAACCAAATGGAGAAAGAAGAATACGAGACAAAGGCTGTAACCACTCCGTGGTAATCGTGGCCATGAAAATAGAAGAAGCTTAGCCTGGAGGAGATTTTAAAAGAGGAGATTCAACAACGACCATGTGAAGACGCCGCCAGAGAGCAACTAGTTTTAAGGGAGGAGAACGACCACCCATTATATGCTACAAATGCGAAAAGAGGGACATATCACCAAACCGCCCACAACAAATTCAAGGTATGCTATAGTTGTGGAAAGGAATGACATATCGCTTCGAGATCAGACAGAGCGAAACCTAGTTCAATGGGGGACGGTGACTCAAAAGATCGTCCCTGAAAAGTCAAAGTCAACGATTCCGGAAGAGCGTTTGTTGTGGATCGTCAAATGCGAGGAACCCGAACGGTTAAGACAAGTTAGTTAATTATAAATTCTTGCAAGTATATACCTTACTAGATATTGGTTCTACCCATTCTTTTATCTCTCTTACTTTGCGCTCAACGTTTGAACTTGACTACGGAGAAATTAAACTTTGACCTATCTCATGGAGACTCCATTAGAGAAACTTTCATTACATCCGTTGTTTAAAAATCTTGCTTGATTCAAGTCAGCACTATCACATTACCTCGTTAACCTTATTTCTATAGAGATATTTGCTTTTGATGTGATTTTAAGGTTAACTACTCATCATGCCAAATTGATTGCTTTTGTAAGGTTGTTAGTTTTCATATTCCTAAGCAACCTCCGTTATTCAATTCAAGCAATCAAACCATTGTAGTCAAACATTTTCATATCAAGCCATGAAGTCATTCGCTTATTACGGATGTCAAGTTTTCTTAGTCCACGTTATGGATTTGAATAAAGACACGCCGATTTGAATAATATTCCTGTTGTTATTGATTTTTCCCGACGATTTCAAAGAATTTCTCGCTTACTCCCAAAGCTCGATATTAAATTTTGTATCGACTTTGAACCCGGTAGACAAAACTCATTTCTAAAATCTCAAATCGAATGGCTCTATTGAACTTCGTGAGTTAAAAATTCAACTATAGAATTTGGTACCGAGCCTTTATCTTGTGACTTCCTTTGTGGAATTCACCTAAGCCAAACTCTCCGTAGGGACGCCATATTCGCGCGATAAGTAAATCGATAGGTGTCATTGTGACGTCATATCCAAGATTGGGATATGAGTCACAGCTGAGAGCAACCTAAGTCGCTTATCGAAAGACGTAGCTTTCTAGGCTTAGTTGGTTATTATCGGAGATTCGTTGAAGGATATTCTCGAATCGCTATTCCATTAACGCAAATTGACTCGTAGAGATACAAAATTCGAATGGAGCAAGGAATGTGGGAAGAGCTTCAAGAACTCAAGAGGAGACTCATTTCAAAGACATGTTCGACTACGCCATCCCGAAAAAGCGAACGTGGTAAATGGACGTGATGAGTAAAAGATTATATGCGGAACGAAAAGCGATGATGTCAAGTATACGCGATAGAGCCAACTTTAATAGAAAAAGTTAAGGTTGCTTCAAGCCGCCGGCTTGAGTTGATGCGTATGAAGAAGAAAGTACAAGAAGGAGCTATTCCTAAGCGAGAATTGATGAAGAAGGAATACTTCGAGTCAACTCCGCACTTTGCATTCCTAATGATTTTGATTTGAAGCATAGAATCATGATGGAGGCACACAACACATTGTTTGCAATCCATCCTGGGAGTACCAAAATGTATTATGATCTTCAACATACATTTTGGTGGAGCAATATGAGAAGAGAGATCGCGTAGTTTATCTCGAGATGTTTAACTTGTCAACGTGTAAAGGCGGAGCATCTTGTACCTAAGGGTCCGTTGCAACCACTTGAGATTCCGGAATGGAAGTGGGAACACATTACCCTGAATTTCATTACTAATCTTCCCAAGGTTTCTCAAGGCATAGATGCGATTTGGGTTATTGTTGATAGATTAACCAAGTCTACTCATTTCTTACCGATACGAGAGACTTATTCCTCGAACGCCTTTCTCAGACGACGTACGTAAATGAGATTGTGAGATTGCATGGCATGCCAAGATACATAGTTTTAGATCGTGACCCAAGATTCACTTCATGATTTTGGGTTAGAAAGCTATGGGCACGAATTTACGATTATCTGGCTGGCATACCATCCTCAAACGGATGGGCAATCGTAAAGACTACTCAAACTCTTGAAGATATATTAAAACTCAGTCCTAGATTTCAATGGAAGTTGGGATAAGTACTTGCCATTGGTGGAATTCTCATACAACAATAGTTATTAAACAAATATAGGCATGGTTCCATTCAAGCATTATATGGACGAAAATGTCGCTTCTCCAATATGTTGGGATGAGGGTGGGTGAAGCAACATTGTTGGGACCCGAGTTAAGACGTATGACTACCGAAAAGATCCAAATGATTCGACAACGATACTGAACGGCACAAGAGATCGACAAAAAGAGTTATGCGGATCTTCATCAAAAGGACGTGAAATTTAATGTAGGGGATCATGATTGTCATGAAGTTGCTCCATGGAAGGAGTTACAAGATTTGGGAAGAGAGGAAAGCTCAATCCACGATTTATCGGTCCATTTCAAATTCTTGATCGAGTAGAAATGTAGCCTATAGACTTGCGTTACCTCCCGAGTATGTCTCGTGTTCATAATGTGTTTCATATATCAGCATTTCAGAATATGTGAAAGACCCGAACCACGTTATTGAGTTAGAACCGGACGAGATAGCCCAAGACTTAACGTATGAGGAGGTACCGCCAAGATTTTGGATAGGAAGGAGCATGTCCTACGTCTGACGAAGGTCATACCACAAGTTAAAGTTTTGTGGAGAAACCATGCTATCGAGGAAATGACCGGGAGTTGAAACGGAAATGAAAGCGAGGTATTCTCATCTTTTCAAAACACTGTGTATCGTGACGCCAATTTCGAGGACGAAATTTCATAAGGAGGGAGGTTGTAAGACCCCTCAAATTTTTTAAATAAAAAGGAATTTCCTTTATTTATTATTTTGAAATAGTAAGGGTTGATTTGATTAATGTGGATAGTTAAGGGTTAAATATGCAAATATTTCAAATTAAGCAAGTGGTTATAAAATATTCATTATCGTCTTGGGAATATTCGTTTGGTCGTGGAATATTCGTACGTTTGTGGAATATTCGTATAACTACAGCAAATGCCCATGTGTGGGCCCATAACGGAAAGTGATTGGATGAAGAAAACGACAAATATAAGTTGTTTTTAAATAATCTACGAGTTTATTACTGAATTATCTTGTGAATACCTTGTGGTTAAAACACACTATTACGCGTTGTTGAACAAGAAGACACCAGTATTGCACCAATTATTGATTCTTACGTAAGAAGGCACTACTCAATAATGGTTATAGTAATTACTGCTCAAAGATTTTATCGAGTTAATAATTGTTGCGTTGATATTTTATATTCATTGTTGTTTCAATAATTGTCATTACACAAAGATCTTTCATTATCGGCAATAATTCATATTATCTCAATAATATTATTAGATAACATTATTGGCAATGTCTAGAAAGTTCGTCTAAGGAGAGGTTTGGTCACCTAATCAAGGCCAAAGAAGAAGAAATTTTATTGAAAGCCCCTTTCCTGAACCGCCTCGTCATCAATATTGTGATTCAGTAATATTATTTGTGAATAATTAATTATTGATTTATATGATGAGGAAAATATTGATTTTATGTGGATATAGATGGAGAAAATTTTTAAAATGACAATTGTTGAAAATTAATATTTTATCTTTTTCTCGATAAAATAATTCATTTAAATATATTATTTTAATAATATATTAACTAGTGATATTTTTACAAATCTAATGTGGAATATATGAGTATACGAGGAGGAAGAGTATTTTTGTTGCAATAAATGTTTAAAACATGTTAAACATGCTCATTGGACCCCATTTATCGATCAAAATTGATTATAAATTGTAAAATCGTCTGTCTTGTGGATTTCGGTCAATTTCTATTTGGAATTTGGAAAACTTTCTTCTGCAAAGTTGTAGAGAATTGAATTTCCTATAAAAAGACGCGAGATTCAAATTTTCTGATGAAAGGGCTATTTATTATGAATTATTGAAGTTCAAGTTCAAAAATAATTAATTTTTGGAAGTTTAAAATATTTAAAATAGGAAAAACGTTTTTGGAATGTTAGGTGGCCTCATTTAACATGTGTAGGAGCTGAATTCAGTTGGCAAGTAAATGTATGAGGTTTTGGAAAATAAATATTAATATTATATTAAATTTTCTCGCTTTAGTGTTCTAAGAATTTCCTATAAATAGAGTACTTAGGTTAGAATTGAAAATCACACCGTAAACTCAAGTTTTCTCTCTATATTATCGAGCGTATTCTTGTGAGTATTTTGAGTATACTTTGAGTATTGCTATACTGTGCAAGTTCAAGTCATAGCCTATATCCGGTGTTTCAGCTAGAAGTACTGATCTTTCGAGATAAGGGATATTATTTTTTTTGTAATGATATTATTTCTTCAATATCATTATGTCTTTGAAATGTTGATCTGAAGTTTTATCAAATTTGGAACTTTTTCATGCTCGGGTTACTTATTCATGGGTTACTATTCATGAGTTACTATTCACGAAGTTACTATTCATGAAGTTACTATTCACGAAGTTACTATTCACGCAGTACTATTCATGAAGCGTGAAGATGTTTTTGTGGAATTTCTATCTTTTGGTGTCGAGTTACTATTCACGATACTGCACTATTCACGATATCTAAGACTATTCAATTTAAAATAAAATTTCTTCTTTTTGTCTAAAATATCTATTCGATACTAACTCTGATCAGATCCATGTTTTGATCATTCTTGAATTTTACACCACTATGATTATTTTTGAGGTATTTTTGGATGTGGATAAAACCAAGTACGTAATCCTTAATCCTTAATCTTTGTCATTTTGTTTCACCGGATTCGCTTTTTTAAAAATATTTTCATCATCCTCGGTCCTTAAATGATGATATTATTGAATATCTTTGGCCCGTAGTGCAAAAGATGAATGATTTCTGAAGAATATCTTTGGCCCAGAGTGCAAAGATGAAAACAGTGTTGAGATGAATATGACTGATTGATTAATATCTTTGGCCTGTAGAGCAAAGATGAACAGTGTTTAAATGAATACGACTTAATCGATGAATATCTTTTGGCTTGAAGGCAAAAGATGAATATTTGATTCCGATGTATATCGATTGATGTTACAGGATAAAATATTGATGATGGATCGTTAAATTCATAGATTATAGTAGATTTCATTCTCTACGTAACTCTTCTATGAATTATTATTATTTCATTGCGAATATTGATCCAAACTTGTTGCCTATCAGATTCTATTAGATTTTTCCTGTCAAGACTAACGATAATTTGTTGTATATTATCTTAGTCATAATATTCTTTATCGGGCTAGTTGAGCTCACCCTTTTCCTTGTTGTTCCATTTTTCTTCTCGTGGAGGCGAGAATGTAATGAGTACTAGTGGGGTATGGAATGAAGGTTCTGAGAGAGTTGTTTAGTAGTCCTCACCATTTTGTAAAATAATGAATCAATAATTGTGATGAGGATTTATTTGAGTATGATATTGCCTAGAAGACAATATTATATTTAAACTCATTAAGATATATTGTCGTATTTCACACGACATTTGTATTATTATCAAGTTGTAGTTTGCTTTTGTACCATGTATTTGGCGACTTCGTAAATGGGTGTTGTGTATACCTATTTTGGGGGCGCCACAAATGGTATCGAGCTTAGGATACGATCTCCATGGAGATCTAGGGAATAGAACTAGGAGGAGAGATTTAATAAATCCTTCGCTAAAGGTGTCCTACCTAAGCTTATTTGTTAGTTGGTCAAGATATAGGGATATTATGTGATATATTGATTTCCTTAATTAACCCTTGTTTTATGACAAGATTTTGAGAATATCGAATCGAGAATATTAATGAAGGAGTAAATGAGACCGTGGAGATGCTCAGATTTACCAACGAGGAAAACGTGTAACAGTCGGGCAATGTTCCTCCCGTGAACAACACCACCGAAAGCGTATGATAAACGAGGATGTTTAGAAACTTTTTGCGCTTCATGCAAAATCGCATTTAGGAGACTCGTGTTCAAAATACAGAGGAGAAATGATAGCAATTCACGGGTGGTCACGCCCATGCGATTCAAAGAGTTGGGACCACCGCATTGGGAAAGCCGGATCCGATTAAGGCGCGAGACGTGTAATCAAACAAATTACCAAGATATTCGATGTCTTGGGATGCACGGAGGAACAGAAAGTTCCATTCGCCACCTTTATGTTCCGTGGCGAAGCAGACATCGGTGGGAATCAGAAGCGTACCCATCCAAATTTACTCAAAGATGTCATGGGAGACGCTTTGAAAGCAGTTCAATGACAAGTACTTCCTCGAAAGTATTCGCTATATGAAGGAAGTGGAGTTTATTAGACTAGAGCGAGAATAACACGACGCGGTCCCAAAGACGAGGCGAAGTTCATGGAGTTATCCGAGTTTCACCTCATTTGGTGGAGAATGAGGAACGATGACGCGGATGTTTCGAGAGGTTTGAAACCCGGCATACGCCAAGATCTCATTTCTCAAAATTTTCTCTATTCGGATGTTGTCACAATGTGGCTCAAATAGTTAGAGCGAGATAACGAAAGTGCGTTCAACCGAGGTACCATAACCGTGGATCATACTCAAGATAGCAGATCCATCGTAATAACGATAACCAATGGAGAAAGAAGAATACGATTAAAGGCGGAACCACTCCGGTGGTAATCGTATGGCCATGAAAATAGAAGAAGCGAGTGGGAGGAGATTTTAAAAGAGGAGATTCAACAACGACCACTACGTGAAGACGCTCCGCCAAGAAGTGACTAGTTTTAAGGGAGAGAACGACCACCCATTATATGCTACAAATGCGGAAAAGAGGGACATATCGGTCAAACCGCCCAACAATTCAAGGTATGCTATAGTTGTGGAAAGGAATGACATATCGCCGAGATTATACGGTAGCGAAAACCTAGTTCAATGGGACGCGGTGACTCAAAAGATCGTCCCGTAAAAAGTCAAAGTCAACGATTCCGGAAGAGCGCTTTGTTGTGACCGGTCAAAATGCGAGGAACCCGAACGAAGTTAAGCAAGTTAGTTAATTATAAATTCTTGCGAAGTATATACCTTACTAGATATTGGTTCTACCCATTCTTTTATCTCTTTACTTGCATACCAACGTTTGAACTTGACTACGGAGAAATTAAACTTTGACCTATCTCGGGAGACTCCATTAGAGAAACTTTCATTACATCCGTTGTTTAAAAATCTTGCTTGATTCAAGTTGGCACTATCACATTACCCGTTAACCTTATTTCTATAGAGATATTTGCTTTTGATGTGATTTTAAGGTTAACTACTCATCATGCCAAATTGATTGCTTTTGTAAGGTTGTTAGTTTTCATATTCCTAAGCAACTTTGTTA
The DNA here is from genome assembly GCA_020205615.1 of Panax quinquefolius. Lineage (NCBI taxonomy): Eukaryota > Viridiplantae > Streptophyta > Magnoliopsida > Apiales > Araliaceae > Panax > Panax quinquefolius. The sequence continues at coordinate 4,351,565 of CM035154.1, read as the reverse complement.
TTCAATTCAAGCAATCAAACCATTGTAGTCAAACATTTTCATATCAAGCCATGAAGTCATTCGTTTATTACGGATGTCAAGTTTTCTTAGTCCACGTTATGGATTTGAATAAAGACACGCCGATTTGAATAATATTCTGTTGTTATTGATTTTTCCCGACGTATTTCTGAAGAATTTCTTGGATTACTCCCAAAGCCCCGATATTAAATTTTGTATCGACTTTGAACCCTAAGACAAAACTCATTTCTAAAATCTCAAATCGAATGGCTCCTATTGAACTTCGTGAGTTAAAATTCAACTATAAATTTGGTACTGAGCCTTTATCTTGTGACTTCCTTTCAGGAATTCACCTGCCAGAACTCTCTGTAGGGACGCGTCATATTCGCGCGATAGTAAAATCGATAGGTGTCATTGTGACGTCTATCCAAGATTGGGATATGAGTCACAGCTTGAGAGCAACCTAAGTCGATTATCGAAAGACGTAGCTTTCAGGCTTAGTTGGTTATTATCGAGATTCGTTGAAGGATATTCTCGAATCGCTATTCCATTAACGCAATTTGACTCGTAGAGATACAAAATTGAATGAAGCGAAGGAATGTGGGAAGAGCTTCAAGAACTTCGAGGAGACTCATTTCAAAGACATGTTCGACTATGCCATCCTGGAAAAGCGAACGTGGTAGCTGACGTGATGAGTAAAAGATTATATGCGGGAACGAGTGCGATGATCGTCGGTTTCCCGAACGAAGGTATCAAAGAGCTGAAATGGGAAATTGGCATTGAACCGAGGCCATAATGTCGGTGATCCCATGGCATCATTCTGAAATTCTTATGACGAGGTCCTTGGGGGAGAAGGCATGGTTTGGTCACGAGGTGGAGAGGGATCCATGTATACGTTTTCAGGTGAAGGGGATCGAACCGGAACGGATTCACGTGGTAGAGATGGGCCGAAAGCCGAACTTGGATGACTGCCAGAAGAATGTTTCCTCTTCCTGGACAGTGCTGACACGATTTCGACTCGTTCTTCTTCGTCAGAAACTTGAATCTCAACCAGGATTGGTGGAGGGAGTTCGATTGAGGAGGGAGGTATTCTAAGTTCTTCTGCTGATAAAGGGGTAACTTTGATTCTTAATTTCTTCACTCGAAGAAGGTTTTTTCGATCATTGGCAGACAGATCAAGCAAACCTCCTCGAAGGGAGGCTGGGTTGTTAGTCGATTCAGGTTCTGGGGTAGACTCAGGATTTGTCGGGGTGGGAATGGATCGAGGTTTTCGAATAGCTCGTTTCTTCCTACGGGGTTGAAGAGCCTCTTTTGGTAAGGGAGGCTCATCAGCTTCTGGCTCCTCTACCTGGGGTTCAGTGGTATGTGCTTCATGGGTTGGATTGGCTTCGGGTGCAGTCTCTAGTAGTGGAGGTTCAACAAAGTTTTCGCAGATTTCGAGGCCCAAGAAATCTTCAAGATCCCTTACATCCGAAGATGTTGGCTTGATCAAAGACACTACAAAAAGCAGAACACATATCAACATTTATATAATTAAAAGTTTCAAGTAAGTATGTGTCAGAATGATTCGGAACTTACATTTGTGATCATATAACCACGCTTGTTTGGTGAGAAGACCGTAATCCCATTCTTTCGATGGGAAATTCTCGAAGAACTCAATCATTTCACTTATCCGCTCATCGAAAATATCACCAAAATCAGCAAAAACCTTATTTTGCGTAGTCTAGTCCGGCAGAGAAGAGATCTATAGCCCCTTGACGAAAAACCACCCCTTATGCCATCCTTTGTTGCTGGAAGGGGTGGAAATCAGTGATCTTCTTTTAAATTTTTCGCCTGCCTTCGGCGACTGTTTGCCCAAGACCTTGAATCCCTTTTCTCGGGATTGGGTAACCTTATAGATAGTAAAGAAAAAATCAAGCGTGGGCTCTACTCTGACTTCGTGACAAAATGCAATAAAGGCGAGAAAATGAATGTAGGAGTTCGGCACCAGTTGAGCAAATCCGACGCCAATAAATCCCAGAAGAGTAACTAAAAAGATGTGGAGAGGAAATCGGACCCCCTCTCCGATAGTCAATGGACGCCTGAAATCCATCCTTGAAAGCCGCTGGTACATTCTCTCCTCGCACCTAGAACTCTCACCAAATGGGTAAAGCAGGATCCGATAATGAGTCTCAATCCTTTCAGAGCTCTATTTCCATGACCGTTGATGGAGTATTAACATGGGGGTACTGTTCTTTGTTCCTGAAGAACGCAGAAGGATTAGAAAGGAATTTTGGAGGTAGGACTTTCTTCCCAGGAGTTGATGCCTTAGGGCTCGAACTCGAAGCCTCCTTATTGGGGCTTGGGTTTGGTGGAACAACATTAATCGGTGTTATTAGTAGAGGCGAACCTTGTTCAGAACCTTGGGAAGCCATTGTTGCTAGGTTGTAGAGAATGAGAAAGATCGAGAGAAAAGAAGAAAGCTCAAGAGTCTGAAATTTCAAACCAGGCGTAAAATCACAAAATTGGGGAAATTACTTTTTATCTTGTGCGATTACCACATGTCACGAGGGCGGCACATTAATTGACAGCAATGATTTAGAATTTGAATGGGTAGCGTCCGGACTAAGTCTCAAGCCTTTTTCAAAATTGGGCCTTTCGTGTTGGACCTCCGGTCACATTCCATTTCGTCTTATGGATCACACCGGGTACATTTCAATTATCTTTCACTATGGGCCTTTAGTAAATCCTATAATATCATGGGCTATTTATAGTTTTCTATTAAACATCTTATTTAATAAAAAACTAGGGGGCAATGTTGGGTCATGATATTTTTCCTATTGGGCTGAATGGATTGGGCCTTCCTACTCGGTTAGTCAATTGGGTCACAGTTATTGGATCCTCAAGTTACTGGGCCTGGTCATTATATTATTCCCGTTGGGCCCCTTTTAAGATCGGATCGGATCAGTGGATCGACCCATTAAATATTTTAATATCTCTATCTTTGACTTGTAATGATGAAAAAGGAAGGTTGTTGACTGTTGTAACTGCAACGCATTAAATGTGGACGGATTATAATCGTACCAAGGCACAAAACAAAGCATGAAAAGGTGACGTGACTGCATGCGATTAAGGCAGAGACCACCGAGGAGTGGGGAGTCCGTGGTTTCGAGAAGGGTGGGTGTACGAGAACCGGAAAGAGAGTATAACCTAAAGAGAAAAGTCTTCAAACAAACTAGACGCATACACACATTCAACTAATAATTTTCTCTCTCAATACACTAGATATTATTATCCTCCATTGTTAACCCTTGTGAACACTGAGACTGACTCTCACGCCTAAGTTATTTTCTGACGGTCTAAATTGTCAAGCTTTTAATGTTGATCGTGTTTACTGTGCAAGATCAGAACGTCTTAAATGATTGAAACGTGACAGAAGATTCTGGCGTTAATAATTCTCAATGCCGACAAAAGAAAATCTCAAACAGAGAACCAATAAAGAATCTAAAGTTCGCCCTTCGTTCAGTTCAGGTAGTCAATTTGCATATTTCTATTTCAATGAGTAGAAACTCTCCTCTCAAGACGACAGTTCATATTTAAAAGTTAATTCTAAATAAATGATATTTCATCTGTTTTAATTTATAAAATTGTTATTCACTTTTAAAAAGCCAAACTTAAACATTTTAAGCTTAAAACTAATATGAATTCATTTAATTTATGTCCGTATATCGTAAACTACCTAAAATACTATAAGAAAGATTTATTATTTTAAAATTTAAATTAATCATATCAATTTAAAATTATTTTAAATTGATTTTTTCAAAGCCAATAATGATCTTATGATTCAAAATGAATGAAGTAGTAATTAAATTCTCAATATTAAACCCTACATGGTTTATTAAACACTGAAAATAAATTTACCATGTTCACAATGCTATTTATGGAGTAAAATTCATATTAGATTCAAATTTTTAAAAAAAAACATGTATTGCTTAAGAGAGTATAATTTTTTAGTAAACTTTTGGGTTAGACCGGAATGAACAAAAAAATCATATGAGCCCAATCAGCCCAAAGGGGATGCCGACTTTGGGCTAATAGGCCGAAGTTCCAGTCCTAATAAGAAAAAATAGCTTGCCAGTGCTTGGTATGAGGATGGAAAAAATAGGACGATTACTTTAATTTGAAGTTTAATTATGAGTAGAGAAAAAATAATATACAAATCCTATCATTTAAATTATTAAGAAATTTTATTATTTTGTTATATTATTTGATACATGAGTAATAGCTATTTATTTTTAATTTAAAAAGAACTTGGTAATTTAATTGTTTACCCTAAATATATGATAATAGTTTAGTTAGATTCTTTTATGAAAAAATATAGTTAATGAGACACAATTTTGTAGGATAAAAAGGGACTAATAAATTAATAATTTTAAAACTTTTTTTTCCCTTGAAAGGAGTCTGGGAAAATATGTTCAATGATATCCGAATACATACTTTGTATGTGATAAAATTTAGAGAAAACCTACTCTATTAGTAAAATTAAAAGATATTTAAAAAAGAAGGTCATCTTAACAAGAGAGTGAGTTAAATTGTATTATACTCTTCTCAAGTGTGTTTGAAAAATAAAAATAAAAAATAAGTAAAAAGGCAGTTCGATATCCCTCATCTCAAGCGGAATAAATAGATGTTTTAATTACAAATATACTAATAAAATGAGCGAGGCAGGATATGACATGTCTCTAACGATTGTTTCTTGATTATTTTTTATTTGGATGTTTAAATCTTGAAAATTTATAATTTTAATTTTAAATAAAGTAATTATCTTCTCAGTTTTATTATACAGTAATTACATAAAATCGCTTACATAAATATGTATATTTTGATGACTCATGTGCAGAGCAAGTCACGTGGACTATCAAAATATACATGTAGCTGATTTTATGTGATAGTAGATTTATTTTTTATTATACATGTAATTTGTATATGTCATTGAATGATCAAATGAATTTTTTTGACATTTTTTCCGGGAGCTGTCAAAAAAAATAATACTGTAAAAACAAAATAAAAATCGAAATAAACGGACGTGATAAACAAAAACAGAAGCGAGGCGATAAAAATAGAGTAGAAAAGCAATATAGAGTACAGAAAGGCCAAAAGAAGGGAAAAGGGCTGAGCTATTGGGCGAGAAGAGTCACAAGTGTTTGTTTTACACTGACAAACCAGAAAGAAAGAAGGCGTCAATGGCTGTAACCTCTCATTTATATAGACCAGCACCAGCTTCCACCTCTATTTCTCTCTCCACTTCTTCCCATCTTCCTCGTACTCACATATTCTCTTTCCTCCCCTGCTCTGCCATTCCTTCAAGCAAAGTCACCAAAAGTACTTCAAAATTCTGCATCATCCATAGCCCAAGAAAAACGGGTCACATCCAGATTCGGGCAATGACATCCTCGTTCGGGGCTCGTTTAGAGGAGACTGTGAAAAAGACTATTAGTGATAACCCAGTTGTTGTCTACTCAAAGACTTGGTGTTCGTGAGTACCCAATTGTGCATTCTCATAATTCTTGCGTTTTTTCTTGTTTATGATGTGAGAAAGATTGATTCTTTTTACAAAAAATTGAAGTTGGGTTTGTTGAGTTTGTGGTGAAGGTACTCTTCTGAGGTGAAACAATTGTTCAAGCGGCTTGGGGTTCAGCCACTAGTTATTGAATTGGATCAATTGGGTATGTTCTTTCTTTATTTTGTCATTCTATAAGGAGTAAATTAATGCTTCTGTATGCGCGTTTTTATTGGGGTTGTACATGTTTCTTATGATTATCTAAGGAATAGGTAGTTGGTGACAGGCATGTGAAGCTATCATTTTGTTTAATTAAGGCTAGAGCTGCAAATAAAAAGCATCGGGATTGAGGTTTAAACATATCAGAATAAGATTGCTATACCTATCAGACCATGTTTCAAACATATTTTGATTGTAATATATATAGTGTACTATGTTATATCAGTAAATGGTGGAGCATGCGTGCTTGAGGCATCAAACCAAGCTTGATCAAGCTTTAATAAGCTTGCTTGCTCGGGTTTGATGTAATGATTCCCATATCTGAAAGGACCACTAAATTAAATATGATTTCTTTTTCTTTTTTGATAAGTATTGAATTAAATCATTATTTATGTCATCGTGGACTTGAATCAATCTTCAAGATAATAACTGTGACTAAATCATTGTGCTTTGGAAACATGTTATTTTAATGACTTATGGTAGACAAAGTGAAAGTAGCAGATTTTATTATACTTATAGTTGTTAGTTAACTGCATACAGAGAAACTTGTATTGAATATAGAGAAAAAGTGAATAGATACTTCCATGGAAAGTAATCTAAAAGCAATGTGTTGGTAAAAGTTTGAATCTTTTTATGATTTAGGCACAGTGATGATGGAGGCAAGTAGTAGCAGTGACATGGTCTTGATGAACAAACAAATTTCAAGAGAGATATTCGAACATATCCGTTTCCTTCTTGTGATGCACAAGAAACTATAAGCCTTCTTTGTCTGAGGAGCATCTCCTCTAATATATTAACTTCTGGAAATACTAAATATATTTATATTCAATATTAAGACCAAGCTGAAGACCTAGTTTCCTATCCTAACACATTGTGCCACTTGTGGAGTAATCACAAGTTATGTAATGATGTGAAATGACTTTTTAACAGTTCTAGATAGTAGATAGGCAATGAGGAAGAATGCATGGTCCAATTCAGGATATATTTTATGGTAATTGTTTTAGTGTCCTGCTTTATAACACAAATTTGTATTAGAACTATTTCTTATATACAAAAAATTAATAGCTTAGTCAATGGCAACTAGAACATCTGTTCTACTGATGAAAAAGTATTCGAATTTCAAAGAGGATAGTCTATGTTGATATTGGTTCAGAATGCATCATGTTTCAGTTTAGTTATAATATTATTATGTATTTAAATTAAATTCTGCACTGCAATAATTTCTCTACTATAACAAAGATGGAATCAGCAGTAATTCTTTCCTACAATTGATCATAATTTTCTGATATTTGAAAATGTATTCGCTCTCAGGTCCCCAAGGACCACAGCTGCAGAAGGTGCTGGAAAGACTGACTGGCCAGCATACTGTTCCAAATGTTTTTATTGGTAAGAGGAGCAGTGTGACTGTTTTTATCCTGAAATATCAAGTATATACTTTATATATGGGTTTATTTCTTTAAGAAAGCAAACATGATAGATTATAAGGTTTTGGCAGTTTAAATCTTTAATGAAATGCACAAATTTGTTTAGAACTCGTAGTTGTGTATATGTGGTTAGCAGAAACGAAAAGTTTCAGAAGGTTTTCATAATAGAGATAGGTTCATAATCGACATAGGTAGAGTTTTTGGTCATCTAATTTCTAACTTCTAAGTTGCTTTGAACATTTTTCTATCAGCCAAAGGCTTAATATGGTTTGCAGTTGATGAATGTTATTGTGACCCATACTCTGTTTGAAAGAGAGACTTACACATGTCCTTGGAAATATTGAACCTGGCTTCTTTGATCTTTTCCCTTCATTTTTAAGTAGTTATGTTGTTCTTGTTCCACTGTAAAAGTTTATGGGAGAAGATTCTTTCAAGGGAATGGTATTTCAGATTTTACCTATAAAAATAAAATTGCTGAAAGTTTCTGTCTTTTTCATGACCAGGGGCAAAACACATTGGAGGTTGTACAGGTACTATCTTATACACTGTCGTTTAAGTATGGTATTATGTTTTTAATCCTTTTTTTCCCTCTATTTTTTGTTTCATCCTCAATTTATTAGAGTTTTCTATTTTGAGATGCTGCACTTAATTTTTTCACTATAACATTAATATTGTGATACTTCCAGAAGTTCTCTTCTTGTTATTTTTATTTATTTCATGGATTATTACAAGTATTTGGTATAGTGCTTGCCATTTAACTCGATTACTCCTAGATGATTGCATGGCTATCAAAATTATTGAAGCTGGATGTGAAAGAACTAGTGAAAAAGTTTTGATTTTAATTCATGGTGCAGATACTGTTAAGCTATACCGTAAAGGGGAACTTGAATCATTGCTGTCAGAAGCTAGTGGCGAAAAGAAAGAGAGCTAATCTTCCGAGCTTATTGTCATTTGGAGTCTCCCGCCTCCTTACATCTGTTGGATGTCTTACCAAAATATCCCATATTGCCATATTTCTGTTTCTGTCAAGAAAACATATATGTTTCTATCAGAAAGAAATAATCATATATTGGTATTAAATCTTTTGCAAGTTTCAGATGTTTTATGCATCTTCTTAATGAAACTGTATAATTCCGGTTCATGGTACTTGCTTGACGTATTTCTTGGGAACCTCGTTTGCCTCCTTTGATGCATTAGAACCATTTTAGTATGCTCGTGAATGACTTCATAGTATCAATATGATCTACCTTGGGTAGAAATGTACTTCTTTTGTCCGCTCATCACTTGGTAGGCTTTCAAATTATCATTTGTCCTTCTAGTTACAAGCTTCAACTTCTTCTTTTTGGCTTTTGACATGCAATGCAATTAGTTACTGCTGATTTTCCTTCTTCAGAAACATAGTGTCTTAAGCCTTTATGAGTTTTGAGTAGCAGAAAGTGCGAAAATACCTGAAATGATTTCTCATTATTGTGAGCTTATTCTGTTTCTATTGATACAGCATTATTTTGTGGAAAATATAGAGGAACTAATTTTACTTCTGAAAAAGATGGTCTTGTAATAATTTTACTGCATTTTAGAGTGAGAATGTTTGTTGACCCTTTGCTTTTCTAAGGCAAAAAGGCGTATATACTGATGTTAATTTTGGGATGAATCCTCCTAGAAAACAGAAACAGAGTGTTTGAGAAAATTGATTATTTTCTTTTTAACTGTAAGATAATATAATGCAGAACATATTCCAGGGCTGCTATGCTTGCCAACTCATTATCAAAAGTAGAATCACTCAAGGTACCTCTTTTACTCCCTCCTGTAAAAGGAAGACAAATGTTTTTTGTATCAGTTGGGTATTGTTGCATGGCGTTTTATTTCCCTGCATAGCTTCATAAGCATAACTTTTCCTGCGGATGTATTGGCCGGCCGTGAGCAAAGTTTAGTTTCTCTCGGAGGCATGCTAGTCTTTAGTTTCATCGCTGAGAAATGTAGTGACAATGATTATTTAATGTTTTTCTCTCTTTAAAATTAGATTTGACAATATAAGTAGTTAATCACGTGGCCAAACTATATTAACTCTAACCAAAATGGGTGGATTAAACTATTTTTATTTATTCGGCTTTTAAAAGTTTGAACGTATTTTTAAAACAAATATAGTTAATTAATTGGTTAGCAATTTTTTAATATACTATTAATTAATCTCTCTCTCTCTCTCTCTCTCTCTCTCTCTCTCTCTCTCTCTCTCTCTCTCTCTCTCTCTCTCTCTCTCTCTCTCTCAGTAACTGCACCAAACACTATTATTTTTTTTTGAGTGGGTGGGTGAGTGGGTGGAGTGGGAGTAAAGGAGTGGTGTATACATAATCGCTAATATTAATTTATTTTGGGAGAGAGTGGTGGGGTGGGATGGGTAGTGTACACATTATTTTTTTTGGGTGGGGGGTGGGGGGTGTGGGGTGGGGAGGTAGGTGAGTAGGAGTGGGTGGGGTATACATAATCGCTTAATATCATTTTTTTTAGAGAGTTTTGGGTGCGTGGGGTGGGTGAGGTGCGTGGGGTGGGTGGGGTATACATAATCGCTTAATATCATTTTTTTGGAAGGGAGTGTTGGGTGGGTGGGTAGGTGGGTGAGGTGGGTGAGGTGGGTGGGGTGGGAGGGTGAGGTGAGGTGGGGTGGGAGAGTGGGATAGGGGTGAGTGGGGTATACATAATCGCTTAATATCATTTTTTTGGGAAGAAATGTTGGTGGGTGAGTGGGGAGTGGGGGAGTGGGTGGTGGGGGTGGGTGGGTGGATGGGGTGCATAGGTAGGTGCGGTGGGGGTGGGGTGGTTGGGTGAGATAGGTGGGGGTGGGGGTGGGGTGGGGGGTGGCATGGGGGTGGGGTGGGGGGGGTGAGGTGAGGGTATATCATGTCACATAATATTATTATTTTTTTTTGGTTTGGTTTGGTTTGGTTGGGGTGGGGTGGGGTGGGGGGGTGGGGTGGGGTGGGGTGGGGTGGGTATATCATAATCACATAATATTATTTTTTTAGTGATAGTGGGAGTGGTGGGGTGGGGGTAAGGGGTAAGGGGTAAGGGGTTGGGTGGGGTGGGTGGGTAGGTAGGTGGGGTGAGGGTAGGGATGGGGGGAGTGGGAGTGGGGGTATGGGGTATATACATAATCACATAATATTATTTTTTGGTTGGGGTGGGGTGGGGTGGGGTGGGGTGTAGTGATATACATAATCACATAATATTATTTTTTTTAGTGGTAGTGGGGTTGGGGTGGGATGGGGTGAGGGTAAAGGTATATACATAATCACATAATATTAGTGTCAAATTAGGTCTTCATGAAACCCATAACAATATTAAAATGGTTAATATGGTTTTTAATCATAACCGTATAGTTTTAACCCACATTATCCATATTAAAAATGGTTAATATGGTTTTAGTTCTTAAATGGAACCATAATCATATTTTGAAAACCAAAATCAACCCATAACTATATTTTATCAGGTCTATTTAAAATATTGTATATCTAAGATATTCGTTCAACAGAGTCCAAACACTGATGTGTTATTTAATTTTATATTTTTTTGAGCATTTATATGAATAATGTAACATGATATAAATTTTAAAATAACATAGAAAATGTTGCTGGAACACAAACCCAACAGTGGTGGTTGGGGGGGATAAATTTGTTGGATATTATGCGAGTCATATCTACATGAAATTGACATTAAAAAATCCTCAGCCTTGTTTAATTTCTTGTTATCCAAACATTAGGGGTAAAAATTATATTAATAGGGAACATCCAGCCCCCTCAAGACTATTACTATAGAGGAGTTCAAAATTAGAGCAGTGTGGTACAGAATGATAAGAGAGAAGTTGATATATAGCATAAGAATACATAAATTACAACATAATCACACACAAAAGCAAGCATCCCTAATTAGACTTCTTGGATCTCATCCAATGCATAGTTGTTTGTAGATACATTGGCATAATTCACTTTGTCGAACCTCACAACAACTGGGTAGCGACTTTTTGGGTCCTGCACATTACAAAAAAAACAACATTAATATCAACATAGTTTGATTAGGAAATTAAGATGTTTTGGCCATATTTCAATTCAATGATGATTTAGTTTTCTTGACCATTATGATATTAGAAGCGACTAGAGAAGGAGGGAAATTATATTACCTGATCAACAGCTACAACTGATCCCACACCTTTGTACCAGTAAGACTCCTTCCTAAGAATCTTCACCTGTGCAAAGAAACAAAATCAAAATTTGACCACTACATGTTATGATGTTACTTGTTGGAAAATTATAAACACATAATATCAAATACTGCTCTTTTGTCCCAACCAATTTCGGAGCTCCCGATGTTTGTTTTATCAATACTACTTTGGCAACAAAATGATGAGAAGAATCCAAATACGTGGTGGGTATTCAAAAGGACTTACTTTAGTTCCTCTCTTGGGGCCAATCGGAGGTGGCTTGGCGACAGGAGCAGCTTTAGCTTCTTCTGTGACGGTGGTGGCTGCCGGTGGAGCCGCGTCTTCAGCCGCCCGTACCACCAGCCTGCTGCCATTGTTCCTAGAAGGAGGGAAGGATACCATAGTGACCATTCTGGCTGTGTTATTGGGGGTGACAACATTTGGTGTCACCACAAATCCACAAGCAGCTGATGCCATGCTGCAGCTACCCATACTGCTGCTCTCTTTCTTTGCTAGAAAAGAAAAGAATTAAAATTATAGGAAGAAGATAAGGCTAAGGAAGGAAGTTGAGCAAAAACTAAAATGGTTGAAGAAATATTTTGAGAGGCTTTGAATGAATGGAGAAGATGATCAGTTTCCAATTGCTTCAACCAATAGAATCCTCCCATCTATGTACCATATCCCATTCTTTTGGATAATGTTGTCATCTTCCTTATTTTGTCATTAACTACCCAAATTCATTCTATCACCCAAACGTAAAAAGTTTATTCCGTGAGCCGAGGGATTTAGTCTTAATATGGTAGTGGCCCAAATAAATGGAGCTGGATTTTGATATCTTAGTTGAAGGTGGTAGCCCAACGAGCAACTCACAGAAAAGTCCATAACGAATGTTCAGTGTTACCTGACTCCACCCACCTGGCCACCTCTCTACTACTTCTCCCTTCATACATGTGTAACTTAAATATTTTATTTTATTTACAATTTAATTAATTATAAATAATTTTGTTTAATAGATTGGTTGAACCCTGACCTGACTACTGACTACTTCATGCATGTCCATACTATTATAATTATTTGCAAATCTTCCAAAAGGTGCATTAGAACCATAAGAAAGTCATTCCTTCCAAATCCCTTGTACAGATTTCTTTAGCAAATTTGAAATGAAATGAGGTGATGTGACCGATTAACCTAACTGCAATTTAACAAGTTATTAAGTTACTGTGGAATAAGTTGAACAAACAAAACAAAGTCATTTTCATCTCGCATGTACCTTCTACATTTTATATGGCCCGTATATAAAAGAAGAAAGCATTTGTTGTCCATTGGCTTGGCGACTTATAAGCTGGTCAAACTAATTTTTAAATTATTTATTATTATTATCTTGTTCATGAATGATTTATTTTTCTATTTATAAGTTAGTTTAGCTAAATAGAATGTTTATTTTGTCCCTCTTTTTATTAATATCATTTTTATTAATCTTTCATTTGATTTTAACTTATAAGTCATTATAAACCGAACACATTCATAAATTATTTTAACTTAATTTATAAGTCATAAATTCAAACAATTTATAAGTCAACTTATATTTTAACTTATAAATCATTTTAAAATAAGTCATTCCCGAACAGACCCGAAGATCTATGCCGGTTGAAAAGCCACCTTACGTTAAATACCTACGACACAATTAGGAATGTGAATCGAATTATATGAGTCGAGTTTAAGTTATTTAGGCTCAATCCATTTTAAAATTATCGACTTCGAGCTTGACACATTCGAGCTATAATAAATTTGTCCAAACTCGATCTAAATAAGATCAAGAGTTTAGCGTATTTAATTATAAAACTATTTATATTAACTCCTAGAGCTAAAAAAATATAATTTAAAGTAATTTATTTAAAATATTTGACATACATCATTATTTTTACTAATCGAATTGAAATTTAAATTAACAAAAATAAGCTATTTTATAATCATTACTGTATTTATTATTTTTAATATTTAATCTCAATATTTTTTTGTGTTATTACTCTATTTTATTATGAGTTAATATAAATGACCACTTTACGAAAAAAAAAATGGTATCTAATTTTTAGTTAAAAATACTACATATAAATATAAATCAAGAGAGAAATATGTAATAATTAATATATATCTATCTATCTAATATTATAAAGGAGTTTCCTCTAGTCGTCAGCTATGCAATTGTGTCATACTATTTTTTTTCTTTTTTATTGCTATAAATTTAATAATATTATTATTTTCTTTTTTTATATTAATTTTTTAAATATTTATATTAAATTATTTAAATTTTATAAAATTCATATTTTATCCCACATAATTTATATAAGCGTTACGTGCCCCCGGTTACTAATTTATTTAAACTGGAGATGGATAAGAAAATGTATTTGTTAAGGTAAATTGTGCATCACATCACAAAATGAGGTCTTTAATTGGAAATATCATACTCCTATCTATTTTAAGTGTTCAAGAACTAGGATTAGGACTAGGACTGTAGGAGTAAGAGTGGGTAATCAATTCTAGGCTTTTGTTTTTAATTCAATTACTACTACTACTATTATTTTTAATCATACCCACTCTAAGTCTCTAACACCCCGTACATAATTATGAGTTGTTTAGGTATTAGAAAGAGCTGTTGGTTGGTTGGGCAGTAAGGGGTCCATTGTTTCGAGGAAATTGCCAAAACAATTCCTGATTTGGTTTACGTAGTCAACATCAACATCATCATCATTTAAAAAGAAGTAATATTATAATGGGATTCTTTTCACAACAATCGATTGTTATATAGTTAATTTTTTTGATCAAGAGAATTTTATTTTTTTTTTTACATGCCAAAAAAAGGATTGCTAAGAACCTGTTATATATATATATATATATATATATATATATGATTTTATTAATAAAGATTTAAATTTGGTCGAAATAATTTTTTAATATTATGGTGTGAATTTGAGATAATATTATAGTCAGGTAGATTTATAAATTTTGCAAAGTATGCAAGTGGTTATATTATATTCGATTGGCTCTGGGAAATATTCTTGCTTAGCAGGAATATTCGCATAAACTACCAATCATCAGTGGACCCTACAATGTAATTATCATTTGATCGAGAAAACGACAAAAATATTTTATTAAAATAACTACGAAGTTTTACCGCTGATACCGCTGAACTACTCCTAGAGTAAAAGTACAAAGAATACGCGTGTGGTCGCATAAGAAAGACACCAGATTGATTATCGATGCTTATGCGTAGTCACCACTTTGATTCCATTATCACATTAATAATATGAATTATTATAATGATAATGACGCTTTTGTTTTATTCAGATTATTAACGTAATAAAATGTAAACATCTTTTATATAAAATAGAATACTTTATTAAAGTTATTCTATAAATAAATATATTATATTTTATTACGATAAGTTCAGATAAAGTTTTTGCAGATAAGTTTTGCAGATAAGATTGATGTAATGGTTTGCATAAGTAAATGTTTTTATATAAATAGAATATATTATATTTTATTTAAAAGATTTTTCTTTAAATATGGACCGCCGATTAAAGTAAATCAATCTGACCGCTCATGGATTAGTTACTACGCATTCCATTTTCCTATAAATAAGCTCATTCCTTCATTATTTTCTTACTTAATTCATCAAACTCTGTAGAGAGAAATTATAGAGAGAAGTTATAGAGAGAAAAATTATGTAAGAAGAAGAGTATTCTCGCTACTTCACTACTTCTATATTCATTTTTTTTTACTAGTAGGGGTGTTATTCTTTTCTTCTTCAGAGAACTTCATTATTCCATTCACTATTATTCTCGCTGAATAACTCGTAAAAGTGGCATACCCTATACATAAACCTCAGATACGCCAGATACCCTATACTGGTGAAATCTTATGTTATTCCATCGCTTATTATTCTCGCTGAATAACTCAGATACGCTTGCTTACCCTATACTTGGTGACATTCTTCTATTATTCTCGCTGAAACATCCTCGTCATGTGTTTTACACCGACCGGTTCCGCTTTTTATTATTCTCGTTGGAACATCCTCGTCACAGTTTTTACACCGACCGGGTTCCGCTTTTTTATTATTCTCGCTGAATATCCTATCTCGTTTTTTTACCGGATCCGGTTCCATCTTTATTATTCTGTTTGAACATCCCGCTTGCGCGTGAATTTTCACCCCGACCGTTCCGTTATTATTATTATGTTGAATAACCTCGCCTATGCCAGTACCGCATGCACGGTGATTTCTTTTGTTATTCCATTCTTTATTATACCCAAATGGTTAAAACTTCGACTTTATACTCCATGAAATTAGTAGAATATCCTCGATATTTCGCTTCATCCAAAGATCTTTTCATGGAAATATTCTTCCGATCATTCTTGAATTTTACTCTACGTAAACAAAGATCATGTCGACAATTTGACGTTAATAATTCATGGATTAAATAATTCTCGAACTTGTTTTATCAATTATTATGTCATCACATCATCCTCATGTTATATTATGTTATCTTCGCTTACGCATAGATAGATGAACTTAGTATGATTATGACCACTCAGGATCATTCTAAGATAATCACGACTTGATATAAATGATGTGACAAAGTCCTCAAAGGGCTCTCGTAATGCAAATGATGGATAATTTTTGGTATGATTATGACTGTGGGTGATTCTGATAGTCACACCACTATCGATAATTTGATGAAAATCCTCGACCGCGGTACAGGATGATTAGATGTGGTGGTTTATTTATTGTCGAGTCTCAAATGATAAAAATTGATGAAAACCTTTAAAACCTAAAAGATAGTAGACTTTATTCTCTACTCACTTTTTTAATGGATCGCTTATTCCGCCGCAGCTAAACCGGTTGTTCATCAGTATTTTATCGCTTTAACATCGTCAAGGCTAAATGATAATTTATTCTCGCATTATCTTAGTCATAATATTTCATCGGGCTAGTTGAGCTCACCTTTTCTTTCACCGTTTCTCTTCGTGAAATGAGAACATAGCCGGGACGAAGCCTGGGAACGTAAGTAATGGTCCGTAGGATAAGATTAATAGTCCTCACTATTCTCGTGAAATAAAGTGATAATAGTTGTAATGAGGACTCTTTTTGAGTTTGTATAATATCTAGTAGACAATATTTGTATTCAAACTCATAGTTTATGTCGATTGCATACCTACGCTTATATTAGTAAGTCAGATTTGAATTTATGTACCATGTAAGTGGCGACTCAAGACGGGTGACGATACCTAATTTTTTGGGGGCCACAACTGGTATCGTAGCTTAGGGATACGATCCCCGCTAAGATGTGAGATAAGAACTAGAGGGAGAGACGGAAATTCCTTCGCTAGTATGACCTACCTAAGTTTATTTGGTATTTAATTGGCTCACGCCGATAGGGATAATATTTGATATATTAATTAACCCTCGTGTTGTGGGGCAAAGTTTTGAAACGGCAAATTAAAATATTCACAATGGAGTGAATGTGACCATCAGACACCTTTAATCACTAATCAAAGTTAATGCAAAGGTCGATTTGAACAAATTAGAGATATCCACGTAGTGAATGAAGAACTAATTGTCGCACCCGAGCTAGTTGCAGAGGTAGTAGCAATTTAAAGTGAGGAAGAAGAGAGAGAAGAGGAAGAAGAGGAACCGAGGAGAATTGTTAAAGAAATTTATGATCAAAACTTAGAATTACAAAATCGTGTTCGTGAGCTAGAAGAAAGTCAAGAACGGCAAACTATCGTGGAACAAAGGGATACAACAATTCAAAATCGGGTTACCCGATATGTGATGCTCGAACAAAATCACGCTTTCAAGCAAAGTGTAAGATATTAAAGTTGAATCGAGAATTTAAAAATCAAAGATCGCCTAAAAGAAGAAACAACCGAACGAAGGAGAATAGGCGATGTATGGGTAAAAGTCGCACAACGCGCTGATAGTGTAGAAAAAGACGTCCATCCAATAAAGCCAAAATAGATGAAATGGACTTTGCTTTTGGACAAGAATTGAGAATTTAACATCGAATTCTAATTACCTCGCATATAGCGCCAACCCGAATTCGATATGGATCGAGAATAATGATTCAAATAATGGATCAGAATGTGAAGAAGCACTTAAGGGTGGAATGTACCCTATAGTAAAGTCAAACTCGTAATTTAAAGCGAGAGCGTTTGTTAGAAACCGAACGGGTTATTACGTAAGTTAATTATAAATTAATGCTAAGTCTATACTTTATTCAATACAAGTTCTACCCACTTTTTATTTCACCTAGTTGTGTTCAACGCTTAAATTTGACCAAGAAGAAGTTAAACTTTGACTTATCGGTCAAACTTCATTAGTAGGAGCCTTCATATCGCTTACTATTTTTAAATCTTGTTGATTCAAATAAACATTTTCACGCTACCCACGATCTTATCTTTTGAAAATACTTGCCTTTTGATGTGATTTTTAGGAATCAATTGGTTAGCTAATCATCATGCTTTTCGTAAGGTTGTTAGCTTTTATATTCATAACCAACCTCGTTATACTAATTCAAAGTAACCAAACCCTAAAGTTAATCATCGTTATATCAAGCCATAAGAAAAGAGCTCTCAACCTTTCGTTGTTGACTTCCTTGTGTGGAATGCACCGTTTTTGACTTTCTCAGAGGCTTACATCGTGAAATGAAGATGGCAAGTTTATAGGTATCATTGTGAGGTGCTATCTAGTTAAGGATGTAAGTCACAACTGGTATCAATGTGACGTATCATCCAAGTCTTGATAAGAGTAATAGCTTTGAATGATATTTCTATCATTAATAAATTTCTTGACGATTCTTGAAGATTTCCTAGCCTACCCTAGAGCGTGAAATCGAATTTTGTATTGACCCCAAAGATAAAAACCCATTTCTTAAACCTCAAATATTTCTTCAACTAAATAAATAAATTTACGTGGTTTATGATGAAAGTCATAATAAAAGCATTGAATAATGAAAATCATGGGTATATGAAGTATTAGTAAGTTTTATGATGAGTTATGTTGGTTAGTAGACGTAAAAACATGAAAGTTTCTTAGAAATCACAAAGAGTTGAAAATCGATTTTAGTGAAAAACGAATATGAAATTAAATCGACCATATCTCCTATTATATTTTGAATTTTGAATGTGGTCAAGTCCTAGAGTTAGATCTATGAGTTACCTAACTAATCCAAGTGGAATTACTGGAAAAGGTGTTGTAGATTTTTGTGTGGACTGATTTTAGCAAAGGAGTGCAAAGCTGCAAAACCGAAAAAGCTTCTGCCATGATTTTAGAGAGGCTGTTTCGGCCACTTAAATTATGAGAAAAATTCTGGCCTTTTGGGACATGAAAGTATATGGTATAAAGTACCTCCTGTCCAAAAATGAGCTCATTCTCGACTTAAAAATGAGCAAGTTATGACTATTTCAATATTTAGGTTTTTCCGATTTAAAACGCTATAACCGAGTTCTATAACTCCGATGACCATGAAATTTAAACTGAAGCTCACGTTAACATGTGTAAGGTCCTGCCAAGATTTGGGAATTTTTGGAGTTAAACTTGAGGTAGCTAATTTCTTAAGGAATTAAGTGGAAATTGATTTTTAAAAAATAGTAAATAAATTTTAAAAATTCGAGAAAAATATATTTTTCATTATGGGACTATATTATGCTAAATCCCAGAAAAGAAATATTTTTGGGGCTGATTTGGTATTTTTCATGAAAATAGTTTAGTTACTTAACATACGAGTTAAATATGTTATGTGAAGTATAAAAGTTGAAAATAGGATTTTATGGCTGTAGAATCCTATATAGTAGTATATGCATATTTTTTTGATGAGGATTTGATAATTGGTGATGATATCTTCTGAGTATGACATTTTTGAATGATTAAATGCATTATATGGTAAAGTGTAAACAATTAAGATAAATTGTTTATAAATTTAAGAAGTGATTAAAATATTGTTATAATATTAATGTTATTAGATTATGAGATTATTAAATGATTGATAACATGGGGATATTCTTGAATCCTGGATAAATTATATTATAAATGTTTAATATTTATCCTTTATCTCATTCGATCGATTCTTTATATCATTATCCTCATGCTTATATTACGTTGAAAGTCATCTCATGGCCTCAGAGTAGTATAGATGACTTGGTATGATTATGACTACTGATTATTCTTCTATAATCATAACCAGAATGAATACACAATTATCTTCGTCAGTAATGGATAATTTGTGGTCGTGATACTAATGAATATCCTCGCCTTCGTATGAGCAGTGGCGGATATTTATGATGATGTGATTAATTAATATTAATTCATGATCTTCGGTCCAAAATGAAATTTTAATTCATGATGTGTTCAGTCATCATTTGTGGTCGCGATACTAATGAATACACAATTATCTTTGGTCAGAGAATTATGGTCATGGTCGTGATTATTAATGAATACACAATTATCTTTCGCCGTAGAATTGGATACAATGAATACACGATTATCTTTCGTCAGTAGTATGGATAATTTGTGGTCGTGATACTAATGAATACACAATTATCTTCGTCAGAGTAGTGCTTGGATAATTTGTGGTCGTGATACTAATGAATATCCAATCTTCGCCAGTAGTGTGTGGATAATTCGTGGTCGTGATATTAATTATCGAAATTATCTCTCAAAGAATGATAATATTAATTCATGGATGTGTTCAAAGTCATCTCGCCGTTACGCGGATATAGATGGACTGGTATGATTATGATGGACTGTGGATTGTTCGTGATAATCATAAATTCAGAATTGAAAACACAATTATCTTCGCCGTAGAAGGTATGGATAATTTGTGGTCGTGATACTAATGAATATCCTCGCCCAGAAGTGCGTGGATGATTCGATGATGTGGATTAATTATCGAAATGAGTCTCAAAGAATGAAATATTAATTCATGGATGCGCTCAAAGTCATCTCGCGGCTTTACGCAGTATAGATGGACTTGACTTCGTATGATTATGACTGTGATTGTTCTAAGATAATCATAATCAGATTGAAAACACGAATATCCTCGCCAAAGGTGCATGGATAATTCGTGGTCGTGATACTATTAAGTCGGCCTTAGATTATTGGTTTTATAAATTGTATATCTTTAAATTGAAGCAAAAAGATGAATTGTTAATGAATAGCTTTTCGCGATTTCAAAGATGAATTTAATATTTTTAAACGATAAAGGTATTCAAGGTATCCTCATCTCTTTATCATACTGTGTATCGCACTCTAATTTCGAGGGCTTAAATTCCATAAGAGGGGAGATCAGAGACCCCGTATTTTATTAATAAAGATTTAAATTTGGTCGAAATAATTTTTAATATTATGGTGTGAATTTGAGATAATATTATAGTATGTGGGTAGATTTATAAATTTTGCAAAGTATGCAAGTGGTTATATTATATTCGATCGGGTCTGGAATATTCTATTTAGCAGGAATATTCGCATAACTACCAATCATCAGGACCCCACAATGTAATTATTGCATTTGATCGAGAAAACGACAAAAATATTTTATTAAAATAACTATGAAGTTTTACCGCTGATATCGCTGAACTACTCTTGAGTAAAAAAATACAAGAATACGCGTGGTCGCATAAGAAAGACACCTGATTGATTATCGATGCTTATGCGAGAAGTCACCTCACTTTGATTCCATTATCACGATTAATAATATGAATTATTATAATGATAATGACGCTTTTGTTTTATTCAGATTATTAACGTAATAAAATGTAAACATCTTTTTTATATAAAATAGAATACTTTATTAAAGTTATTCTATAAATAAATATATTATATTTTATTACGATAAGTATCGTATAGTAGTTTTTCATAAATAAGTTTTTGTATAAGATTGCATAAAGGTTTGCATAAGAAAATGTTTTTATATAAATAGAATATATTATATTTTATTTAAAAGATTTTTCTTTAAATATGGACCGCCGATTAAAGTAAATCAATCTGACCGCTCATGGATTAGTTACTACGCATTCCATTTTCCTATAAATAAGCTCATTCCTTCATTATTTTCTTACTTAATTCATCAAACTCTGTAGAGAGAAATTATAGAGAGAAGTTATAGAGAGAAAATTATAGAAAGAAGAAGAAGAGATTCTCGCTACTTCACTACTTCTATATTCAGCCTTTTTTACTAGTAGTGGTGTTATTCTTCTTCTTCAAGAGAACTTCATATTCCATTCACTATTATTCTGCTGAATAACTCGTAAAAGTGGCATACCCTATACATAACCTCAGTATACGCCAGATACCCTATACTTGGTGAAATCCTTATGTTATTCCATCGCTTATTATTCTCGCTGAATAACTCAGATACGCTATTACCCTATACTTGGTGACATTCTTCTATTATTCTCGTTGAACATCCTGCTCTCAGTGTTTTACACCGACCGGTTCCGCTTTTTTATTATTCTTCTCGCTGAACATCCTGTCTCAAGGTTTTTACACCTGACCGGTTTCCGCCTTTTATTATTCTCGCTGAATATCCTATCTCGTGTTTTTACACCGGATCCGGTTCCATCTTTATTATTCTGTTGAACATCCCCTTGCGCGCGAATTTCACCCCGACCGTTCCGTTATTATTATTATGTTGAATAACTCGCCTATGCGGCAAGTACCGCATGCACGGTGATTTCTTTTGTTATTCCATTCTTTATTATACCCAAATGGTTAAAACTTTGACTTCTATACTCCATGAAATTAGTAGAATATCCTCGATATTTCATGCTTTCATCCAAAGATCTTTTCATGGAAATATTCTTCCGATCATTCTTGAATTTTACTCTACGTAAACAAAGATTATGTCGACAATTTGACGTTAATAATTCATGGATTAAATAATTCTCGAACTTGTTTTATCAATTATTATGTCATCATCATCATCCTCATGTTATATTATGTTATCTTCGCTTACGCAAGATAGATGAACTTAGTATGATTACGACTGTGGATCATTCTTGATAATCACGACTTGATATAAATGATGTGACAAAGTCCTCAAAGGGCCTGTAATGCAAATGATGGATAATTTTGGTATGATTATGACTGTGGGTGATTCTAAGATAGTCATGACCATCGATAATTTGATGAAAATCCTCGACCGCGGTACAGTGGATGATTAGATGTGGTGGTTTATTTATTGTCGAGTCTCAAATGATAAAATTGATGAAAACCTTTAAAACCTAAAAGATAGTAGACTTTTATTCTCTACTCAACTTTTTAATGGATCGCTTATTCCGTCAAGCAGCTTAAACCGGTTGTTCATCAGATTTTATCGCTTAACATCATTGAAGGCTAATGATAATTTATTCTCGCATTATCTTAGTCATAATATTTCATCGGGCTAGTTGAGCTCACCTTTTCTTTCACCGTTTCTCTTCGTGAAATGAGAACATAGCCGGGACGAAGCCTGGGAACGTAAGTAATGGTCCGTAGGATAAGATTAATAGTCCCTCACTATTCTCGTGAAATAAAGGTGATAATAGTTGTAATGAGGACTCTTTTCGAGTTTGTATAATATCTAGTAGACAATATTTGTATTCAAACTCATAGTTTATCAGATTGCATACCTACGCTATATTATATTATAAGTCAGATTTTTGAATTTATGTACCATGTGGGTGGCACTCAAGATGGGTGACGATACCTAATTTTTGGGAAATTAAATTAGATTGAATTATCATCCCATTTTATACCGTTTGTATACGTCGGTGCATAACTCCGTCTTTCTTTTGTAGCACAATATTTTTAATGAAATAATCTTTCATAGTTTAATTGAATATTTCTTTCGTCTTTAATTATTTGACGTTTTAGAGTTTTTTATTTATTCTTAATTATTTGACGTTTATTTAAATTTAGGAGATTTAATGATAATTTTTCTAAAATTACCCCTCATTACTCTACTTATTTTTTTGATACTTTAAACTCTTCCTCTCTCTTTATCTCAACAAAACTCTTATTATCCCAATAAATGATTTAAGGATATTATAGACAATTGAATACTATATTTAATATTTTCTAATTATTATTTAAATTCTTGTGTTCACATCTAAAATGTCAAATAATTAGGGAGGGATGAAGTACTTAACAAGTGAAAGAATAATTAGAACTAATGTCATGTGTGCTACGTAAAGCAACATGAACATGGACTTACAAGAAATATATAAATATACATATATATATATATATATAATGGTGGTGGTGGTGGTAGTTTCGTGCAAATTAATAATTTGGTGTGGAAACGACAACATGCCCTTTGCACTCTTTAGAAAATTATGTTTTAAATTTTCTTTGTTTGTATAGATTATTAATTTTAAAATTATAATTTTATTAAGTTATTTTATAATTTTAAATTAAATAATCTTTAATTTAAATTTAAAAATAAATAAAATATTTAAAATTAATAATCTTATCACAAGTATAATCATGTTACTTTCAAATTTTTTACTCAAATAAATTATTTGTCGCTATGACAACTTGATATCATTTGATGTCTAATACTAATTAATAATTGGTTGATAAATTAATATAATGATTCTTGAATGTTGCACTACGAGCTGAGTTTTTAAATATTACTAATAGATTATGAATTAGACAAGAGTATAGTTTTATCTTTTATTCATTATTTGTATGTGAAAAATCGCGCCTTTATTTTCATAGTAGACTACTAGACTCCCACGAAATGAAATTAGTGACTATTAATCATTTTGAAAACTAATTTATAAATTTATATTGTAAGATATATATTATTATAAAACTAAAATAATAGTTCTCTAGTCTGAATTATACATAACTCATATCATGTACGTGCCATTTGAAATCAATATTGAAAAATTGTTATTTAACGGTAACGTAACAATAAATATTTATTTGTTTTTTAAAAAACAAATACATGAAATACTGAAAATTTAATAATAAGAATAATTATAAACAAATTGAAAATATCTCACATGCACTTGGACAGAAGATTTTTAACCTCATATTACTCCAAATAAATTAATTTATTCACATGAAATATTGATATCCATGTTGGGAAGTGCTAATAATGGAAGATAACAATGGTCGGTTGTTCCGTTGGCCATTGAGTTTGTATAGAGTTCATGTTTAAATCTCATATATAATTTATGAAAATTGATATTTTTCACAATATTTTTACATAAAAAATGTCGTTATAGATGTTATTGCGCTTAATTTTATAAGATTTATAAATATTTTTTTATGTGAAAATATTATTTTTTATTATAAATTTATAAATTTCCATAATTTATAATTGATGTAATTCTATTTGTTTTAGCATGCGCTCGTATAATTTTTAATTTTGACCTCAATATAAATATACATGATAGGAATATTTTCTTGCACATAGTATGCGTATAATAGGGGCAGTATACCTAATAGGGGGAAAAAATATAGCAATCTTTAATTTGTCATGGGGAAATAAGCAAGGTTCTCATACCCGAATCGAAAAAGGTTTTTGATGGATAGATCACTAGTCGAAATAACACCCCGTGATGTCATTAATATATAAAAATATATATTATTAATAATTAATAAAATTTTTAAAAATATTATTTTTTATGAACTAAAAATTGTAAAGTTGAGTTATAATATTACTAAAAGTGATTAATTTTAATATTAAATTTTTTTGGTACAAAAAAGGTTTATTAAAAATCGATTAACTGATTCAATTAACCAATTTAATCACCGATGGTCAACTGATTTTTAATCAAATTAATAAAATCAGGTTGAACCGGACCTGAGAATCAATGGATTCCGATTTTTACCGGTTGACCGGCGGACCGCTCCGGTTTCTACAAATAAGTGAATAACCAACCATATTATATTCAAACTTCGAAGGCTCAATAAACTAGTTATATGAAAGTTGAGGGACCATATAACAAAAACACAAATATTATTATCAATATTATCCTGTATTTTGTCACTATTACCGAATTTTCTTACTTCACTTTCTTCCCACCTTCTCCCTCCAGAGTTTCTCTCTCTAGACGTAATCGAAAGTCATAAATGAATCAATAAACAAAAGCAAATCAAGTCCGACAAAGTCGGTGCACAGAAGAAGACTGGTACTCTCTTCAGAGCCGTTTAATCCGGCGATTTTCCGGCCACATTTTCCCTCTGGAATGTCGTTTTCAGACGAGCTCATTGACACGCTAATATAGCTCTACTCGCGAGGTTTTTTCTCACCTCTCTCAGACACAGTCTCTGGCTAGCTTTTAAGCAGTACGTTTTCGGTCGCGCCGTTTTGCCATCGCTTCCGATCTCTCTTTTTACGAGCTAATGGAATCTGATTCTGTCTCTCTCTTAATTTGCATTTAGTCTGCTGTAATTGCAGCTTTTTAAATGATTTTTGAATCTGGATTCCTCGTTTTGTCCTTATCACGCTTCTTAGCCATGATTTACTTTATACTTCAGCTTGATTAACGCCAAAGCTTGAAGCTTTATTCTTCTATTTGGTACAATTTGTTATCTTTATTTTTGGATTTGTGTTTCGATTAGTATTATATTGTAGCTTTTACTTCAACTTTGAGCTTTGAGTCCGTTGATATGGACTACGGAGAGAAACTTGGTGAATTTTAGACCATATGATGTTGTACACAAAATGTTGGTTTTACTGAGTGATTAGTGTTTTCATCAATTAAATATATAAGTAGTTCATGTAGCGAAATGTAGCACTCTTTGATGTGAAGTTTCATGTGAATATTCTGAACAATAAACAGTTCTTGTATCCCTGTTGAGACCTGAAAATATTTTTATTTTCACACAAATCTAGGCGGTTTTGCATAATGTATATCAATTTGGCTTGCTTTAACAAACTCTCTCCCTCCCTCTCTCTCCCCCCCTCAAAAAAATTATTCTTCATATATGCACATACATTTATAATAGTACGAGTTATCGGTTTGAAGCTTAAAGCTATTTGCTGAAGAAGTATATAATGTGAACTTCTCTTTTTTCATACTAGATTATTGATGGGTTTAGGTTCCAATTTATTCGTCCATTACCTCTTCTTCATCTAATATTGAAGGCTAGTTAGTAACAGCTAACAACAATAGCATAGGGTTTTTAAGTTCCAATATGTTGTCAGCTATATAAATTTGTATTTGTGTATATTATTAAAAGGTTATATTTTCTATCCTCTCTGATAATGAACCTTTTTTTTCAATCTATATAAATATTTCTACTACTTTGTCACTCAAATCTAGGCTTTCTAGCATACTCATTGATTCTCACAGTATTTAGTTTTATCTTTATTTTCTTGTTGCATTTATCTGACTGAAAAGAAAAGTTTCACATCTTGGGATTAATGTAGTGAAATGTTTGATCCAGGTATTGAAATGAATGGGATTCAGAATGGCAGAACTCATAATATTGAGAAACCTTTTCCAGGATGCTTGGGAAGAATGGTTAACCTTTTTGATCTGAGTACAGGCATGCCAGGAAACAGAATGCTCACGGATAAACCTCATCGTGATGGTAATTCCTTTATATTATTCCACACAATCTTCTTCATCCTTAAATTTTCATCTCTGTGTGCTTGTGTGTGGCTCTCTCTCGCTCATCATAATTTGAAATCAAAACATTTTTTCCTCTATACAATGTTATTCTGAAAAATATTAGTACTATAAGATGGTTAATGATATACTGAATTATATAACCTTCTGTATTCCTTTTCTTTATATTTGTGCAATATGTTCTGTTATAGAATCTCAATTGTGCGTGCTTTAGAAAAATTATATTTGGGCTGCTTGTTAATGAGGTAGTAATTTATGAACAGGTTCCCCGTTGTCAAGGAGTCGTTCAGATGTGTCAGGAATGAGTCCCATCGGGAATCAGATAAAAGATAAAGTGGTAATCTACTGAGTATATTTATGCAATCCTCCATGTGTACATCAAGGAAAATAAAACAAACAAATAAGTCCCAATTAAAGTCGAGCTATTCAAGGAAAAATTACATTTATAATCCTTTAACTCTGCTTTTAATAATTTAGAATAGGCTGTTTAAGAATGTTTAATTTAGATGGTAAATTTGGTAAAGCATAAGATTTGATAACTTACATTTTCAGAGGCAACCGAATCTTTTACAACATTTGCTTTTGGTACTTGAGTTGTCCTTTTTTTCAATTGTTTTTGACATGTTCTGTTGGTGTTGGGACATACAGATTATATCTGAGTTAAGAAGAGCCTCATCAAATAGGAAATCAAATGGAACACCCATAAAGATGCTCATAGCCCAAGAAATGTCAAAAGAAGTGGATTCTAAGCAAAAGCCACCCAGTGTTGTTGCCAAGTTAATGGGGCTCGACACCCTCCCACAGCAGCAGCCTGATTCAGCTTCACAAAGAAGTCATTCAAGAAGTTCTTCTCGAAGCCATTCAGGTATGTCCTTGGGTTATTGGCAGCAAGAACATGGATTACTGGACATGCAAGAACAACATGAGATTAATCAATATCCGGAGCAGAATGACTACAAAGATGTGTATGAAATATGGCAGTCACATAACAAACATGTTGGAGATAAATCATCTCAGAAAGAAAGATTCAATGGAAATTCAAATGAGAAAAAGATGGCTTTCATTCGTCAGAATTTCACCGATTTAAAACGTCTTGCTACAGATGAAAAACTCCGCCAGTCAAAACAGTTCCAAGATGCTTTAGAGGTTCTAAGTTCGAACAAAGATTTATTCCTCAAATTTCTCCAAGAACCGAATTCGATGTTCTCCCAGCATCTCTATGATTTTCAATCCATCCCTCCTCCTCCCGAGACAAAGCGTATCACTATTCTTAGACCTGCTAAGATGCTGGATGATAACAAATTTACTAAATCAGGACAAATAAACAAAACTTCCCAGTGCGGTCAGGTCAAGCGATGGGACAAAATCAATCCTAGATTTTCTCCTCCAAGCTGTAAAGTTGAGGATAGCCATACTCAAGCAACTCGAATTGTGGTACTAAAACCTAGCCCTGGGAAGTCACATGACATTAAGACTTTTGTTTCACCATTTTCCTCATCACCAAGGGCATTAGATGTTGAAGATTCTTATGGAGAGCCTGAGGATGATGATGCACAAGAATCAAGAGAAGTGGCAAAGGAGATCACACAGCAGATGCGTGAAAGTCTGAGTGGGCATAGAAGGGATGAAACCCTGCTCTCTTCTGTATTTTCCAATGGCTATAATGGTGATGAAAGTTCATTTAACAAATCAGAAAATGAATACGCTGTGGAGAATCTTAGTGATTCAGAAGTTATGTCCCCAACTTCTAGGCATTCTTGGGATTACATTAATAGGTTTGGGAGCCCTTATTCTTTGTCCTCCTTCAGCCGTGCATCTTATTCTCCTGAGTCATCAGTTTGCCGAGAAGCGAAGAAGAGACTCTCTGAAAGATGGACCATGATGGCATCTAATAGCAGTTGTCAAGAACAAAGACACATGCGAAGAAGCTCTAGTACTTTGGGTGAGATGCTTGCTATTTCTGACATAAAGAATTCTGTGAGACCTGGAGAAGATGGTAGTAATATAAAACAAGAATCTAATGGATCCACGTCATGCTTAACTAGTGATTCAAATTGCAAGGATAAATGTGATACTACTTATCCTATGAATCTTTTGAGGTCAAAATCTGTTCCTGTATCGTCTACAGCTAATGGTTCCAGGCTCGATATAGATGTTTCAGATCCCAAGATGGAGAAAACAGAGATTACCAAAGAGGTGAAAAAGCAAGAAGCGTGAAATTATCATTGAAAGGGAGAGTTTCAAGTTTATTTTTCTCGAGGAATAAAAAATCTAGTAAAGAAAAGTCAAGTCAATCCAGAGATGAAATTGAATTTGCTGTAATGGCTAGCCATTATCCCGGAATTGATGTCAACCCATCTGACTATGGTGGTGACATAGGGTTTGAAGTGGGGTATTGCCTGATATGCATGGATCATCGAACAAAGCAGCACTTTCTTTGGAATTATTTGGAATGGAACCAAAACAGGGCATAATTCCTACCAAGGTATCTCAATCGTGTGATTAACAGTGTTTATTTGCTATTATTTATAGGTTATATTCATTTCATGATTTAAGTTCTTTTGGTTTTGTGGTTAATATGATATATCCAGATCAATATGTGACTTCTATGAGTCTTGTGTTTTCACATGGTTCTTCCCATTATTCTCTTTCTCACCCCCCCCCCCCCCAAAAACACTCTCTCTCTTGTTTAAGTTTATCTTGCAAAGAGATTGTCTTTTTTGATAAAACAAATAAGAAGATGAATATAACTAGAAACTTACCCAGCAGGAGAAAAAATTGTGCAACTAGGCACTCAGGCACAGGGTTGCTTTCCAAACTAAAACTCTCGTGAGTGTGTTTGAAATAGTGTGGAACATGTTAATGATGGACACGGATAATGATTGAAAATAGTAACACAAGGTTACTGTTGGTATTTGTTGTGAATATTCTTGCTTTTTGCTTAACTGTAGTTTTGGCCTTGACATCTGCATTAGGTCTAAAGTTTTGAAGCTTGGGCAATCATTTAACAGTTCTCTACATTGTGCAGGCTGGGTTTTCTGTAATAAAGCCTTGTGCAAATGGAAATCCTAATGAGAACCAGGAGCAACCAAGTCCAATCTCAGTCTTGGAACCTCCATTTGAAGAGGACGACCATAGAGCACCTGAGTTCTCTAACAATTTCAAGCCAGATGGAAATGGTAATATCTGTTAACTGTACTGAAAGATACTCGTACTTTCTGCTCCAACTTCATGTTTGATTAATTTGTTTTCTTGCCATGTTCAGGGTTAGAACTACCTGTTCATTCTATAAAATCCAACCTGATTGACAAATCACCACCAATAGGATCCATTGCTCGGACTCTTTCATGGGCATGATTCTTGTACAGAAACGGCCACTCCATATCCATTGAAATCCTCTGTGGTGCCCACAGGAGCTGAGGAAGAACGACAGGAATGGTTTTTCTTTGTGCAGACATTATTATCAGCAGCTGGCCTTGACGGTGAGGTGCAGTCTGACACATTATTGGCCAGATGGCATTCCCTTGAGAGCCCATTGGACCCGTCCTTGAGAGACAAATACATAGACCTGAAGGACAAGGAGACGCTGCATGAGGCTAAGCGAAGGCAAAGAAGATCAACCCAAAAGCTTGTGTTTGATTGTGTTAATGCAGTGTTGGTGGATATAGCTGGGTATGGGTCAGATACATGCCAAAGAGCAATTCCATGTGGTGTGCCTCATGATAGGCTTCAAGATCATGCATCATCCGTAACAGTGGACCTTGTGTGGGCCCAGATGAAGGAATGGTTTTCTGGTGAGGTGAGATGCGTTTCAGGTGATGGTGGGGACATCAACAGCCTGGTTGTGGAGATGGTGGTGAGGAAGGAGGTAGTAGGGAAAGGTTGGGTTGAGCATTTGAGATTGGAGATGGATAATTTTCAGAAGGAAATTGAAGGGAAGTTGCTGGAAGAGCTTGTGCAAGAGGCTGCAGAAGAATTCACAGGTGGAGTGTGATTGAGGCTTTTTTTCTTCTTTTAACTTATTATTATTTCCTTCTTTTAAGTTACAACTCAATTATTGTGTATTATTAAGTTTTTCAACATGATGGTCCTGCCCACCATAGCTATTTGTTAAGCGATGCAAATTGCTGCAATGTATGTCCTTATAAATGGATATCTTTTGTACATGTTGCAATATTTTTGGTTCTTTTTACCCAACACTGGACAACAAAGATATCATTTGTACATAAGAAAACCTACATATTGTAGATCTGTTTCCTGCTTCCTGCCTCAGGCTCTATATGTAAAATACATTTCCCTACATCCTCCTGCCATTGTCTTTTTATCATAAAAAGGGGAGTAATTAAGATCTGGCTCTTTATTACATTTCACAATTCACACATGTTTGCATTAAATTTTCCGGTTCTCAATTAGAAGTAAATTAATCTTCTACAGTTATCTGCTCAAGATTTTTCATCTGGTATTTGTAAATGGAACAAACAGAAGAGGGACTGGACTCTTTCAGGCTTTCAATTTTTCATAATGGCAGGTAATGAATGGGTAACATGATGAAGTATTAGATGAAAGCATTCAATGTTTGGCAATACAATCATAAAGTGAGTAAAAGTAGTTCCCCACGGCTGTCTACACTTCTCAAGAATAGGGAATTGTTGATTTAAGGTGTTTTCCTTTCCAAGAACTTAAAGCATGACAGTAGTGTATGATCAATCATGGATTATATAGGACTTGCACCTCCCATTTCAATTTTGGTAAAAATGGTTTAAAAATATGTTTGATATTGGACTATTTGTCTTAATTTAATACTATTTCATACTATTTTATCCCATGATAGGGGATAATTAATAGTCCTTTAAATAATTTTTTAATTATTTTTAAGGTTATTTATGAAGGATAATATATTAATAGTTTAGAGGGAAACTAGTAAATAATTCTTTGAGACTTACATTTTTTGATTAATTGACCAGTTATCATTTTTAATTTGAGGTTATTTATAAATGAATTCCAAGATAAAATATGCTAATAATTACTCCATCCGTTCCTTAATCTCCCCCATTCTTAATTATTTGACGTTTTAAGGTGAATATAAAATTAAGATAATGATTAATTATCATTAAATATATTAACAAATTATCTATAATACCTTTAGGATAAGGAGAGTTTTGTTAGGATATTTAAAGTGTCAAAAAAAATAAGCAGTAATGAGGGGTTAATTTTGAAAAAATGCTTTAATTCTCCTAGATTAATAATGGTTAAAAAACTCATTAAATCTTGTGCTTTTAGAAAATTATTTTTGAGAAAAAATTAAGAGTGAGTTGCTTCTTTTACCTAAAGTAATAAATATAATTTTGGCCATATTTTTGCCTATCTCTTTTTTTCATTATTATATTTAATTTTATAAACTCTAAATACTGGAGTAATGAAGAAACATTCCTACCAACTTCCCTAACAAAGGTTGGTATTTAAAACATGTAAATGCTTGCAATTGATTGTCATTTATGTCCATGATGCTCTACTACTTGGCCATATATATATATATATATATATCATATCTAAATATATATATATATATATATATCAATGTATTGCCTGCAGATGCCATTTAGTCCCTTCTCTTTCTCATTTTTCAATTTTAGGATGTTCTTTCTCAATAAATAGGTTTGAGACCCTTACATAATTTGGATCTTCATTATTTTTAATGCAATGAAGATCATTCCTTTGTTGAGAGCCTACCCCATGTTGAAAGTAGGACCGTCCCTACATTATTTTGATGGGAGCCTTTCAAATATATAAAGGAGATCGCATTTTAGAAGTAAAGGAAAAGGATCCAAATCTTTTCCTATTAACCATAATTACAAACCATTACTTTAATTATTATGTACCAATTTGGGACTGTTTGGTTAGGTAATTCAAACTGCTAAACTCCTTTTTTCTTCTCAAATACAAATCCAAGACCAAATCCATAAATCAAATCATCCCATCCCATCCCATCCCATGGCATGCCATGCCATCATTTTAAAGCCTGACTATGTCAATCTTTTTCACATTTTACCCCTCAAAATGAGATGGAAACAAATGGTTGCATAATTGAACTAACAAGATACACAATTTGGTCAAAGATACGTATGTACTCCTCCCAAGAGTCACGAGAAGCAAATAAGATGAATGATATGTCTATTTGTCTCGATTTCTTTATTACGAATTACATAAATGACTATAGTTGATAATATTTTAGCAATAAATTTGATATAATAGACTAATTTTCTCATATATTCATATACGTCACAAATAAAACTTTCACAAGCAAATACATAACAGGACTCTAGGCAATAAAATAGAATTTCCACTCGAAAAAGGAATGCCAAACATCAAAAGCAAATATAAGGGGAGATTTGGAATTTTACTTTTTAATTAATAGAATAATAATTTGAAGTAGAAGCAAAAGATATCGTGAATCAATATGCCTTTTGTACTGGGCTTTTACCCTTGACAATTTCTTCTATTTACTAACTTCACTTGATCACGCTTATCTACCAGCTGAACATGAAACTGTAATTAAAAGGACAAGAATCATGGTTTTATTTGAATGAACAGCAGCTCCAATCCCAGTGATTTGAAATCATTACAATTTGTCTCTTGTTTGTATTCAGCAGTGACTGCCACAACCCCAGATGGACAAAACTGAAAATTACTCGGACGAAATTCTTTGTCCAATTACATACACGCTCAACTCCCACCCAATGTACCCCAAAAGTACCCATGTGCTCCTCGTCTTTATTATGCAACTTATAATTCAATAGTTTATATTATCAACTTTTTGAAGCCACTGTAGACATTTTCAACATTAAAATTAACACAGATTCATCTGATTTTATAGTCAAAACTAACACAAATATTCTAACACATACTAATTATTACAAAATTTATTATTTCATAAATATTTAATAAAGCATCTCAATATCTACCCAACGTAATTTTTTTTTCTTCTAATTTTGATAACTCGTCAATTCGATTCTACCTCTCTGCTTATGCAACCTATAATTCAATAGTTTGAGGATACTTAAAGGGTCTTTTGTTATAACATGTTCCATCATCAAGCTTTTGCAGGAGTAGAATAGGAATTTAAGAAACTTATCTGTGTAATTGCACTTTGTTAAGTTTCCCCTTTTCTTAATTCAATATGTACTAACCCAATTTCACATCATAATATATGGACCAGAAGAAAAATGAAATCCCAGAAAAGTAATTATGAGCAAAAAAAAGATCCTCAAAAGTCCAAATTTTGCAGATAAGTAATAAAACGGAAAGGACAGAAAATAAAATAAAGCTTCTCTCTCATTCTGTCTTTTGAAAAAAAACAATTTATTGACATTACAACACAGAAAAAAGCACAAGCTTTTTTATACAACAAGTTTAAACATTGTATCAGTATCAAGACCAGACCCTTGTAATGGCAAAGTATGAAGAGACGAAATTCGCTCCCTTTTAGTACCTACCAACTTAGCCAACAAGAAGCCAACAAGAAGCGGGAACCTATATACAGGTTATTTCCTCATCAAATGTAGATATAAAGAACGAGCAATGAAGCATGATACAGGAGGAACAATAGACAACTTTGTCCATGACATGGGATACTGGTTCTTATTTCACTGCTTAGATTTCATGTCAACTGATGCATTCTGATTTAGTAAGTTGTACTTGGGATCACCACCATGCAACCCATACTACAGCACAAACACATTAAATCAATTAGAAAGATAGATTTGCGTGATCGTAATGGACTATTTGAGATGAAGACCCACAAGGAGCAATATGTTTCTATCTAAGAATTCTTAATACTTGACACAAGTACTAAAAACTAGAGGCAATGACAAACAATCCCATCACATGACTTCTAGCCATGAAAGCCCCACAAGCATTTTCATGTTCTCATGCAAAAACCAATCAGGTCTCTGACAAACTCTAACAGGGAGTCTTTAAATTTTTCAGAGACATCAGAAGGTTGATTCTATGTAAACCTATACTAGGTCTCCTGATTGTCAATGCAACACTATGCAAAACCAACATCCCAGAATTTGCATAATCAAAACATTTGGTAAGGAGAAAGGAGACAGTAGTTGTGTTTCTCCTCGAATAAAATTGATTTTGAACATATTGCAAGGCAATATTTCAACGTTGGGGCACAGAGCATATCTGCCCTAAAATTCTACTTCTAGAATCCATTTGTGCAGAAGTGACATGCAAGGCCCAGGTGCTCACATGATTCATGCCACATTAAAACAACTAATAAATATGGACTAGAACAAATAGTATCTATCAGTTAATAAGTACCTATTCATTCTTTTCCCTAAAATCTCATACAAAATGCTGCTCTATTTTCATTTTTACCATCAAGAGTTGGGATTTGCTTTCAGTAAAAGCAAATATATTCACCAAGTCACAGAAAATTGGTTCTGATGTGGTAAAACTATGTAAATGAGATACCTTTTCTCTCATTCGTGAGCTCCAGATATCAGAGTCACCCTTGATTGATCCAGATGGCTGGCTTAATTGTGAATTCAGCAGAGGCTCCCAAGTTCTTCCCCTAACATCATAATCTCCCTCAATATCGTTGTCTACTGTCTGAGTAGAAATCATGGATCGCAGGATCCGCGCAAGAAGAATTGATAATGACTGAAAAAAGAAAAACCAAGGATGATGAATATTAGAACATAGGTATCGATCCAATGAACAAATATTTATCTGCTCAATAATATAACATAAAAGTGTGATCTGTATATGTATAAGCATTGTATAGAGTTGATACCTAACCAATATGTATGTTTCCTTCTAACATATATAGATATTTATGTAGCCTGTAGGTACACTGTATGCTATACAATTATCGGCCAGTCAAAGGAGGGAAGACAAAACATCATCCTATATTTATGAAGTGAATAAACATCATCCTATATTTATGAAGTGAATAATTAGAAGGTATTGTGATTAAAACTTCCATGTATTTCTTTCATACTAGAATTCCCCACTATTCAGGAATATATTTTCAAATGTCTCAAGAATTTTGTTTAATTATTATGTGCTGGGAATTGGAATGATGTAGGAGGACTCTTGGAGGTCAACACTTGGCATAATTCTGGTAAAGTTTGAATAGCAAAGTGTGAAAACTTTGGTTCACACATGAAGTTTAAAACCCCCAGGATTGGTCTTCTTGATGGGTGCTTCTAGTGGGTACATGTAATAGGTTTAAAATTCCACAAGAGTACTTTAGGGCAAGTAGTTTTTCTGGTGCACACTCAAAGGGTAGTGGCTCTGGGGTGCCTCTACTAAAAAATATGGAAAAAGTATTTAGTTTGAATGGCCAAGCACGAAGAAAACTTTCTAGGAATAAAATAATAATTATAATGCTATGTTTGTAGTGGTCACCACCACTCTTCTAGTCCACATTTGATAGAATGCATGATCAACATTGGTTAGTGAGTTCTATGCATTAGATTTTATTTTGTAAGTATATTATTCTATTCATTAGATAAAACTACTTTGAAGTAAACACTTCTTTTTAACTAGAATTTTTATGCATTATAATTGAAAGTTTGCCTATCCCCACAAGGAGATTGGCCACCTAGTAAGGTTTTTGGTGTCACCTCTTAAAGACCACCAGCGTCTGCAAACAAAAGATGTAAGTGGAAGTTTGTATTTAGTGTAACAATAATCAATAAGCTAATGTCATTGTGTAGATTACATTATAATTTGTAGAAAAACAAAACCCTAATCTTACTTGGAGAATAATAAAATATTTAAGAGGCTAAAATACTAACTAAATATTAATATTCCTTGATTTCTATAAATTGCCCTAACTTCCCAATTACTATTTGGTAAAATATCTTATTACATCAATTTCCACCCAATGATGCATAATAAAAATTTCCATATAACATATACAAAAGAAAATTCTTCATCACCCTAGACTTGTAATCCCCATCAATCACTAATTGAAGTTTGAAACCTCTATAACCTCTCAATGTGCCTCCACACACACACACACACACACACACACACACACACACACACATATATATATATATATATGGGAAAAACCCACACAAGATCTAACCAACCAAATTTCTTGAAATTAAAAGAGTAAACATATTACCAGAAAAATAATAAAAGCAATATAGTAAAATTTAACTTCCATGATATCCATCTTCTTTCCAGAGAAGATAATAATTAAGATTATCTAAAACAAACATAGGAATGGACGGATGGTGATAAACTGTTTATACTTGTGTGCACTAAGCCACTAATTGGCGAAACATGGCATTTTAGATGACAATTTAGGCAAAATTTGACAATAGTAGTAGAATAAAATAGAAACTAGTTAATATGCATGGTTGAAAGAACAACACTTTTGAAGCTAAACTGTTTGTTCTTTTTCTCTTTTTATGAGCACCTACATCATGTGAAGTATGGGATGCATGTGTGGATGTTTCTTCGGTTAATTATTAACATAAGCAATTGTATGTTGTGTGTATATATTCAGTTAGGATTCTGAGAAGATAATTATAGAATAATTAGATTATTCTCTAGGATAAGTAATGAATTATATATTACTCCCTCCGTTCCTAAAAGATTGTCGTTTAAGGTTTTGGCACATAGATTAAGAAAGTATAATTTACCAAGTAAAATTTGTTTGAAATTCCATCACTACCCCTTTATGGGAAGTTAAAAACTATTAATACAAGAGACAAAATTTCTTGGGACAATGAGAGAAGGTAGGAGTAATATAGGAAAGTAAATAATTTATTCTCCTTGAAAGTTGTAAACGACAAACTTTTTGAAACAAATTTTTTCTTCTAAAACGATAATCTTTTAGGAACGGAGGGAGTATTAAGGTAAACAATTGATTGTATTTTAGAATTATTCGGTTAGGACTCTGAGGACATTATGTATTATAACTTTTTAAGGCAAGTAATTGAATTATATATTAGGTTTCATATAGTATTGCCAATTTAAACAAGGAATTTGCTTGGAATACTAATCCTTGAATTCAAGCTTTAATAAATTTTAATTTAGTTATGACACAAATTGAGTACAATTAAACCGTGATATGTTAAGATTCCAATATTTGATATA
This sequence comes from Panax quinquefolius, assembly GCA_020205615.1. Taxonomy (NCBI): domain Eukaryota; kingdom Viridiplantae; phylum Streptophyta; class Magnoliopsida; order Apiales; family Araliaceae; genus Panax; species Panax quinquefolius. Next base: position 4,313,443 of record CM035154.1, on the reverse strand, counting down.
TTTATATTTAGTTAGGACGCTAATTTAGTAAGAAAAGGGCTGAAAGTTTGTCTCTTTAATTATATAATTGATAGTTGATTTCTCTGTATGAAGCAAGTTGAATCCTTTAAAAAAGACGATGATGGCAGAATAAACCAAGTGTAAGGTAATAACAATATGGACAAGGGCATACCTGAATTATAACTACAGTGATGCCAAACCACTTAAAAACATCAGCATTGGCTTCAATGAAGTTACAGAGGCTATCAAGTTCTCCCGTCGGATCGAATGGAATATCCTATAAAAGATTATAGAGAATATAGTAAGGAGAATGAAGGACCCATGCATCAAAGTTATTTGAATAACAAGTGTCAAACACACCTTCTCCCACTGACGATCGATGACAATAAATGCCACCAAGGCCCCTTCTAGTAGAATGAGTATAGCAGCTATTAAAGTATACTGCCATTTTTTGTGTAATTAAGGAGAATAATATAAGACATAAATTGAATTATAAAAACACAAATTGAAAAACTATGGGATCCATTCCTATACGTATGAAGTGCAGAAAAATGGCATACTTAATTATTTCTCCAAATTTAGGGTCTGATGTATAATAATTATCTTAATCTTACAGCCTGCTTAAATGAAGTGTATAAATCCTAAACCTTTATTAAAACAATAAACTCACGGTAATTGTTGCTTAAAAGATTAAGCAAATGAATTTCATAGTAAACATAAGTTGAGAAAACTAAAAAGAAGAAAAAAGAAAAAGGTAGAAGGGAGGATACAAAACAAAGGCAACATCCATTAATTGCTTCAGCTGCAATGTGACCAATGCAGGTGATACAACACAATACAACCCCCAATCCCATAAATGCATATATGAACCTGCCACAATAAATATCACCACATTATCATTCTGAATCCCTTGGTCCTATTAATATTAAACTTTCACTTCCAAAAACCCACTATACAAGAACATTAGACCAGTTATTGATATTGCCTCATATTGCCAATGCAATATTTGTTACTACCAGAACAAGTGCTGCATCTTGACATTGTAATGAATTTTTTTAAAAGTTGAATTTTGCTCCACAAATTGTAAATATTCATCTTAAATACCATTCTGGAAAAAAGAAAAAAAATGAAATCAAAACCCCAAACGAGTTGGGCAGGCTGTAAATAAAACTCAATTTAACATCAAAATTCACAAAAGCACATCACATAATCCAATTTAGCAGTACAAAGTATAAAGATGGGTGGGGGAAGATTTTAAAAGTACCAGGGAGCAGGAAGTTCGCGGGAATAGAGTTTAAGCTCGTCTTTGATACCGGAAACCACGCCGGAAGCAAGGTTCAATGGAGTAACATTATCAGAAACCCTAGCAGCATCAAAATTCAGCGAAAATGCATCAGGATCTAACGGTGACTGAGATGAATTTGGAGGCGAGTGAGGGTGTTTATTCCACTGATTCAGCATATAGACCGAGTATATAATTAAGGAAATTCCGATAAAAGTCTGTAGGAAATTAAGGAACTTGAGAACAAAAGCAAGAAATGAGTGGCAACATGGAGTCCGCATTTTCGTATAGTTTCTTTCGATAGCACAAATTCAGGTTCAAAAACCCTAATGCCTAAACTTGACGCATTAAAAAGACGGTCGTCTTGACGTCTTGCTTGTGGTGGTTCTGTACATCTGTGCTTTCTGTTTGTGTTTTTATTCCCTTTTATATTTTTTAACCTTTTCATATATTAATGACAATAATTGGGCTGGGTAGAAGAAAGTCGTTCTTTTGAATCTCAGTCCGCTGCATATGTTTTTGAGGAAGCCCAATGGACTTCCATATAATGCGGGCTCCTTTATATTTATTGGTCATGGTCTCACATACTGTAAATATATAATAATAATTTTATTAAATTTAAAAAATAAAATAAAACAAAAAACAACAAATTTATTAAATAACCAAACTTACAGAAACAAAAAAGAAAAATGATTTGAAACAAAATATCAAAACTAGTGTCACTATCCCCTCTTCCGATATACTATAATAGATGGAATCAATGTATATAATTGACTAAAATGTAAATTGCTACGTGGTATACTCAAAATCCGACTTGATCATGTGTAGTTATTAAAAAAACAAATTTACTTTTTAGTTGAGTGACATAGCGAATCAATTTTGATCAGCATTTCAATAACAAAATTATTGATAATCAAGTCATTTATTTAAGGGATGATTGGTATCATTTATGAATAGAATAGAAAAATAAATAAAATAAAAATAATATATTTGATGATCATTTTAAAAAATAAATTATTTAAATTGAATAATAAATTTATTTCATTTATTTATTTTTATTCCGATATGAAAAATTTTATTTAAATATAATAATAAATTTTATAATTATATGATAACGGTCACCATCAACCATCAAAATTACATACACTTAAAATAATTTAAAATAATTATCATCCATTCCATTAATTACATTCAAACGCAATATCAAGTGATGAGAATAAACAATCCCACCTTATAAGTGAAGGCATGTTATAAGAAACGTGTAAGTCATGATAGTTAGTTTGGTTATGGACTATCCTTTTGGGTACTAGGATCGCGAGAATATATCAAAGTAATCAATTATTTTTTTAATTTGCCTCTAACAAGATGGACTACCTTATAAATTGTATATATTTTATATATAATCTATCATATCATATCAAAAACTAAAATAAAATAAATTTACATTAATTTAAAATTATTATGCCAATTATATAATAATTTTAATTTTATTTCAACCCAATTAAAATAAAATAAATTTATATCAATTTAAAAAAATATGATATGAATTGATTTGATTTTTAAAAAATAAATTATATATTTTATTTTAAACAAACTAAAATTATTTAACCATTTTTAATATTTAATTTAATTTAATTTCAACCCAATTTTAAATAAAATTTTAAAACACATGAGTAAAATATTTGATTTTAATCTTATTTCAACACAATTTTAAAAAGTAACCAATCAAAAGAAAGAGCGTGAGATTTTATTTAATCCTATGTAATTGAAAAAGAAAAACATAACAACCACTTCCGAAGACACACTTCATTCCTTGGAAGTTGAAAACATTCCACATAACAGTCCCCATGTAATAAATAACGGTGGAAGTAATTTCCCAAGTACCTCAATCATCATCTCATCCGTCAATCTAGTTAAAGCTTTTTCCATCTCTTCACTTCCTCTGCGTCACTGCTCCACCAACACATCCGCCAGCAAAATTGAATCCATTTCCACCAAATTCAACCACTCCATTCCCTAAATCCCCACTTAGATCTGACGTTGCCCCATCAGATCCAAATTCCGAAACCCTATTTCCCCCTGCATTACTATTATTATGGAGGAGGCACTGGAGATGGCACGAGCCAAGGACACCAAGGAGAGAATGGCGGGAGTGGAGAGACTCCATCAAGTTCTAGAAGCTACCAGGAAGAGCTTATCTTCCTCGGAAGTCACTTCGATGGTCGATTGTTGCTTGGATCTCTTAAAAGACAACAACTTTAGGGTTTCTCAGGGAGCTCTGCTTTCTCTCTCGTCCGCTGCTGTTCTATCTGGTGAACATTTTAAGCTTCACTTCAATTCCCTAGTTCCTGCCATTGTCGAGCGCTTGGGGGATAGCAAACAGCCTGTTCGCGATGCCGCCAGGCGACTTTTGCTCACTCTCATGGAGGTATAGATAATGCTTATTTTAGTAAATGCTGTTTGTTTACGGTACAATTGTGATTATTTGAAGTGGAATTTTATGTGATGTTTGAATATTAAGTACTGAATTTGTATTATTTTGAATTGAAAATGTAGTGGTTTTAGCTCAACGTGATCGAATTGTGTCTATATTGTTTTACTATTATTTATTTTAACAATAATTTTGTTTAGTATTAATATGTTGTGTTTTGTTGCTACCCGTGGAATTGATTAATATATGGTTTACTGTGAAATTTTGCATCCATGCTCTTTGTTGTATGTGTTTGTCAGTTACTTTTAGTAAGATAGAATTTTGATCATTCCAATGAATTCCTAATAAATATGGTTTACTGTGAAATTTGAATCCTTGCTTTTGTTGCATGAGTATTCGTCCATTCCTTTTAGTAAGATAGAAGTTTGATCATTCCAGGGAATTCCCAATATGGTCTGAGGTTTTCAGCTTATTTGTTGATCTCAATGGAGATTGCTTGCATATGATTTATTCATGTATGTTTAATTGTGTTTATGTTCCAACATATTTTAGCGCGACAGAAGATACTTTTGGCAAAACAAAAAGGATTCACATTGTGTTCTGTGTTTTTAATATGATCAGGGAAATCTTTTTGTACTAAACAAGTAAGTTGAAAGTATAATAAATACGTGAATGGTTTCAGTTTCATTTAGAACAGAAGGACATGGAGGTGTTGATGGAGACTGGAGAGAAATTAGTAATTTTGATTTACATTACTTAATCTTGCAAAAGGATTTCTTGATAATTGAATGTTAAGTAGAGCCAAGTGTAAGCCATTTGGTGCTTTAATTCAGGGTAACATAAAAGATGAGTGGGTTTGAGTTGGATACAGGGTCTGAATTTATGAATTTGTGAATTTGTGTGACCCCAATTGCTTCAAGGTTCTTGATCTCTTACATGTCTGGGACAAGACCTAGTTCTTTGTGTATTGTGAAACATGTATTGCCTGTCTTGTCGTTAACAATTAGAACTTCATCTTTATTATTAGAGGTTACAACTTACAACTTTATCTTATCCTCCCTTGGCTTTTGGCATATTAGTCGATATGACGTAGTAGTATAAGAGTGCATTGACAAGAAAAGGGGGAAGAAGAACATTGATTTATGTGAGATCCTCAATGGTGCATGCCATGACATAAAGCTAGAAACACAACTTTATTCTCAAATAACTAAACTCTATATTCAACTTGTGGGTAATGTAATACTTATATAGAAAACCTATGGGAATGGGGCCAAGTAAACTAGGAGACTTGACTTTAAAAGTCTTGGACTTCTCTTTGGCCTTCACCAAAAAATATATTTAAAATCCCAAACATTAAAGCCTTTCACACAGTCCACTTCTAAGGAAAATCTAAGAACTAGAGAATCCAAATTAAAGCAAATCTAGTTACACAATTTGTGAACCATAATCCATGATGAATGCCAAGTTTCTTTGTTAGATGCCTTACTACAAAATGGCTATATTGTTTACATTTGAATTCTGGTTGACTTGTGTACAAAATGATTAAGTACATGAAATTATAAGATATACATGACATTGTTTTGTTTTAAGTGCTAGCTTGATTCCTGATTGGTGCTAGGTGTTCTGAAGTAGGAGTTGCTGTTTGACAGCTTACCTGTTTCAATTTAGTATTATCTGCAATGTTTTTAGACCTAGACCGGTCATCGAACCGAAAAAATTATCGGGTGATGGATCACTAGTTCAACCAGTGGTGAACCGTTATTAAACTGGTGACGTCATAAACATATAACAATTTATATTATTAGTGATTAATAAAAATTTTAAAAATATCATTTTTTATGAAATAAAACATAATAAAGTTGAGTTACAATATTACTAAAAGTGGTTACTTTTAATATTAAAAAATTTTTGATACGAAAATAATAAAAAACTGGTTCATATGGTCAACTTAACTGGTTTCACCGGTTGAACTACCTGTTCGATCGGTGGCCAATCATTTCAATCCGGGTTTTGACCAAACTGGTAATCGGGCCAAATCGGACAGGACATAGAATCGATTCTTGGTTGAACAGGCTGATCTGGGTCCGGTTTCAAAATAGTGATTATCTGTTTGCACCACTCATTGCTGCTACAAACCCCTTATTTTAGAAACTTACCCAATGCTTCTAAAATTGTTGTTTAGTTTTTTTGTGTAGATTGGTGATCTACCATTCGCGTTGAAATGTTGATGATCAAAGCTTAAGTGGAGAGATATATCTTCCTTGGGATGATATCCGTACCTAACTTAGTTGCTTTAACTTACGTTCAAATTTTATTTTCCTTCGGATGATCTTTGTACGATACGATGATCTTCAACTTTCTTTTAGGTCAATCTGTTTATATTAATTTTTGTTTTCTGATAAAAAGAAGATTTTAATAGAAAAGAGAGATTACAAAATGATAAGCTGAAGACGAGGAAAAAACCACCAAAACTAAAAAAAGGGAAAAAATACAAGAACTCTAGAAGAAGGCCGCACTCTAATTTCTCTGAACATGAAATCCCACAAATAGAACCCAATGCTAAAGACCAAAAGTGAATAGGATTAATATTAAGGGTATAATAGACAAATTAATGAATTATATATAAAAAGATTATTTAAGGTAAGTAGACATTTAACTTGGGACTGTCTAAAATAGTAATAAGGACTTTTATCCTAGGACGGAGACGGAGGGAGAAATAATAATTATTATTTTTGTTTTTGTAGGAAATATAAGAAAATTGCTTTTCCTTTTTAACCTTTATTTTTAAGATTTAACATATTCACAATCCTATTTCAATGTGATAACTATACTCAAAATCCTTTTCTTATTTGAATTGTATTTCATATTTTATTTTCCTTTTCTTATTCAAATTCGTGTCTTCAATGTTACGTTTTCTATCTTTGTTTTCTTTTTATATAAAGGTCCATCCACAAGATTCACAAGAACATAATAGCAACTAAGAAGGAGATTAGCAAAAAAATTCATTCGTTTGTCAAATTAATAAACATCAGTATGCACTCAATAATGGGTTCTGGACGATGGATTATGCATCAAGAAATAAATTTCTAGAGTTTTTATTAATATAGCAATTTTAAATTGAGATTTTTTTATTTTATAGTTTTGAAGTTTTATTCATATGTTAATTTACATTTCAATAAATAATGCTTAAGCACAAATTTTAATTTGTTGTTAAGTTCATTAACCTGTTAGCCAACCTGTATATACGCATTCATGTATAAAAAATATGTTTATATATAAATATATATAATATTATATACATATAATGCTTGCGCGTACTACATATAGTATCCTAGCATACCGCGTCCCCAAATAGCATACTGAAGAAGCCTACACCGGCGAATCGCGTATCGACGTTTTAGCGTACCAGTACCCGTACCGCGTACCATGGCATGCCGCGAGTCAGGTAACATTGGTCCAAATAACCAAGATAATAGCAAAGCAATTTCCTTTATGCCTTGAGTTATATATGGTAGCTTCATTCATTGATGGTAACTTCCTTGCAGAAAAGGGGGTTACTGACTTTTAGCTTACCTTAGTTTTATCACAATCTATTTGTTTCATTTCCTACCTTCACCCTTCTCCCTTCTCCCTTCTCCCATATCCTATCTCCATTCTTCTTCCAATCCTCAAAAACAACTACAACAAATAACTCACTTGCTCCTGAGTTTCTGCTTATGTCTTAAATGAATAATATTCACATTAATTAAGCCTAGGAGGCCTCATCCTCTGCCTCAGTTAAGGTTTCTATGTTCCTTGTTCAGCTCTGATGTTCCTCAAGATGGTATCTAAATTTAGATTTATTCTTTGTGTCAAGTCTCGTTGCCCCTGTGAATGTGATTGATAGCCTGCTTCATCTCTGATCAATGTGTTCTAGATTATATTTGATCTAACTGTACTCAGGATCTCAGACTCTATTTTTCTTTTTTCTTTTGCTTGGATTATTTGGTATTGAAAAAGATAAAACAAGGATGGGGTTCGTTGTTAATTTTGCATGATGCAGGTTTCTTCACCAACAATCATCGTTGAAAGGGCTGGATCTTATGCTTGGATGCACAAAAGCTGGAGAGTTAGAGAGGAGTTTGCACGGACTGTTACATCAGCAATTGGTCTTTTTGCATCTACTGAGCTTCCTCTTCAACGTGCTATTCTTCCTTCTGTATGTTATTGTAGTACAAGTTAAAGATAAGGGACATTTTAATTTTGTAGTTATTGGTTGTAAATTATAGGACTAGAGTAACTCCTTTTTATACCCTTGGATTATCAGATTTTGCAGATGTTAAATGATTCACATCCTGGGGTTAGGGAAGCAGCTATATTATGCATTGAGGTTAGTAAAATTTATGGTTTAGCGCGGTGCAATATTTTGATGTACTTTGTTGTCATTTTGTTGAATTTAAAAGTAGTAAGCTATCTTTCTGAATTATATAATGTAACTCAGTTATTTATGTTCAGATGGCATTATTGGTCTTACAGGCGTAAAAAGTTTAATTTTTATCATCTTTGCATTGTTTCTAGTTACTGGAAATCCTATTTTTCATATCATTATTTTTTTTTCTATTAGGAATCATTGTTATCTGTCTCTTTAAATACATTGCATGCGGAGAGATTGATGGATATTTTGTTAAAAGGTATACTAATGTTTTCCATGTGATAATTAGTGAAATAAAAGAAACACAGGATATTCAAAAAGCTAATTGAAATGATATATTGTAAAACTCGGGTATCATGACTTCAAAATAAACAAAAATGACCACTACTATGGGAGTGAACTAACTTTGAATATTAGGTATGAGCAAGATAAAGCAGCAAAAGTAATTTACAGACAAAATAATAATATCGAGTTATTAAGTATTAACTGCTGTATATGTATATCATGCATTAATACTCCCTTTCACATGTTACCTCCACTGCATGTGGAGATACAAATTGCGGTGCAACCATAGTTGTCAAGTCGTAAAGTCGAGTCGAGTCGACTCGTTGGCCGGGAGCTTAATCGCTTAGTCGACAAAGCGCCCGACTAGTCGTCCGCAAGTCGACAAGTCGTTAACAATGTAAATTTTATATGTATAAATGGTTATACATTTGTAATATTTAGTTAACTCAATATAATTCTTAAATTTATGTTTTGTTTCTTAATTTTAAGATTGTATATATAGAATAACAATATTATATGTACTTTATAACTATATTATAAGTATAAAACAACAATACATCACATATCATATATAAAAAAAATTAAGCAACAACACTAACAGAATATAAAAAATTACCATGTCATATAAAAAAACATACCAATTACCAATTTATCATATCAATTAGCGACATATTATATCATATTCAATCATATAAAGCAAGGACTTTAATTATATCATATTCAATCATTTAATATCACTTCAATATTAAAGAGTATTGAATAACCGCACTTGCAACATAAATTAATTAGGCAAGATATATACCCAATAAAGAGTCCCAGACACAGTGTTGCCTCATCACAAGTTCACAAAAAAATAAATAATAGATTAGTTGTCAGATTTGCACCCACGTGACCCTCAAAGCAAAAGGTAAATAATACAACAATACACTCGGACTGCATACCCCATCGTGAGGTCGAATGTCCAAAAAAAAAGAGCAACAGAGAAAGAAGAAGATGAAGAGGAGAAATAGAAGAGAAGAAGAAGAGGAAAAGATATCTGGAGGTCGCGAAATGTCACGGAGGAGAGGCAGTCGTTATGAGGAGAAGTAACCGGCCGTCATGAAGTTCTTGGGATTAGTCGCCGTCATGAAGTCGCCATGCGAGTCGCCGTCGCGAGTCGCCTTTCTCCTCTCGCTCTGTGATGATGATGATATGAAGTGTCAAGTGGCTCATCACCGAACTCTAAGAAGTCGCCTGCTTAGCACTCACGTCGTCCAAGTCGCTCGCCAGTCGTCCAAGTCACATCCTAGTCGCTCGCCTCTCGAATCTGCACCCAAGTCGCCCCGACGCCTTGAAATTTTATACCGCTTGGACGACTAAGCGATGACTTGATAAGCATGGGTGCAACAGAAGGTAGTACAATTGCACTAAGAACACTATACTACTAGACCGACAAACCAAGTAGTCAGGCCGGGCCGAGTCTTTGGTCAGACCAAAAAGGCCCGGGTTTGGTGGGTTGAAATGGTCAATTCAGGTGTCTGTGGCCCGCCATGCCAAGCTTCAACCTTTATTTTTTTTATTTTTTTTTTGAAAAATCTTTGCTACACCAGAAATTAAAATAATTAATTAATTACCTACATTAGTATTTGTTTTTACCCGCCCGCAAAATCTATAGCACTCGTTAATTCGTGCCGGAAGTGTTAATAAAACAATTGTTCGACGCCTTGACGGGAAGCAATAATTATTGTATTTTCAATATATATATATATATATATATATATATATCTTTGAGAATTCAAATAGAATGCACGCGGAGACACTCAGGCACAACGTTCAATCGTATTAAAATATAAAATTATTAATATTGATTCCAAGACTCAAAAAATATAATTTAAAATATTTAACATACATCATTCTTTTTATTAATTGAATTGAAGTTTAAAGTTAACATAAATAAGTATTTTTATAAGTACTCTAGTATTTATTATTTTAATATTTAATCTCAATCTTTTTCTTTTTTATGTTATTACTTATTACTATATTTTATTATAAAAATAATATAAGTGGCCACTTTGCAAAAAAAATATGGTATTTAATTTTTAATTGAGAATACTATAAAAAATATAAATTGTGAGAGTAAATATGTAATAATATATATATATATATATATATTTGACTTAATCACGCATTATATATATATATATATGTGTGTGTGTGTGTGTGTGTGTGTGTGTGTGTGTGTGTGTGTGTAAGTACACTCACATAGTCACATACATGCATGCATATTGTTGGGGATCTTAATAAATCTTAATATTAAGTGACATATATGATTACAAAAGAGCAAATCATGTGAATATTTTGAGTAAGTAAAATAGTTGAAATGAAATGAAATTTAAGAGTCAATTAATCTCAAATCAATTAAAATTTTAATAGTATTATAAATTAGTATTATTAATTAATTACCTACATTAACTACATATCTTAATTATAATTTTCAATTATAGTTAAAATATATTGAAGATTGCATTAAAAACAAATAGTTGTTGTATTTCAGTTGGTTTGAACTCTTATTTATTTACTTACAAGTCTTGTGTTCAAGCCTCACAATCCATAAGTAGTAACATTTTAGTTAAAAAAAAAAAATCATAGGTGGCGGACGGGCCGGGCCTTCACGTGCCGGGCCAAAAACGGGCCGGGTTTTCATGGGCTTAAAAAATGCGGTCCAAAGCCCGGGTTTTAGCGGGCAGGTCGGGCCGGCCCGCGGGCTTTGGGCCCGTTTGCCAGGTCTATATACTACTATAGAGAAAACATAATGCAAGTGTGAAGATTAAAGTGCACTAAAAGTTTAAGCTATTAGAGATTGGGGCCAGCAATCTATGTCTTGCTTAACAATGCTAATAGTATGAATGGTTAAGACATATCGAGAACATAATGATTGATGTAAAAGAAAATTCTTTGAGAATAAAACCTGCTCTTAAAGTGTTGCATGTAAGTTAACTTGGCTGTTTTAGTTGCAATATCTGATTTTGTTTATTGTAATAATGGATGACACTGGTAATACCTAATAATGCTAGAAGGTGTGGGAACAAGAGTTGTATGATAGAAAAGAGAAATAAATGACTATAAAGGATTGCTCCATTTATCTCATCGGAAATGTTTGATGCATCTTGGGGCTTCTTTGGCAATCTGGTTACTGCTATTTACTGGCCCTTAACTTGATGGTTTAACAGTGTTTTGGATTCAAGTTATTGGTGAATTTTGGATAAAATTATTTACATGATACGGTTTAATAAAATTTCTATCACAACTTTTAGAGTAAAATTATTTACTGGTTGATTCTCTTGACCGATTAGTATTCCTTGCTGCTTCTATACTAATAATCATCTATTGAAGTACTTGTGTTTCCTTTTGCAACTGTAATAATTCATTAGGGCTTTCTTAGCGTTCTTAGTATTAATGAAGTTTGTGTATGGACCTTAATTGTTAATTTGACTTACCCTCCTGTTTTGCAGGAGATGTATACTCACATTGGGCCTCAATTCCGTGATGAACTCCAGCGTCATCATCTTCCTACATCAATGGTGAGTATATAACTACAGTAGTTCCATGCAGCCAGTTATTTCTTCATGATACCCCGTAATTGCCTCCTATGCATCCCTACATGGTTGGTTTTATGCTTCTGTTATCTTTCCTGCGAAATATACTATATAAAACAAGTGAAAATATAGTAAAAATATAATAAAGAAGTAAAACACCCTAATAGGCTTTTGATATGCGAGTTGAATTTATCCACTCACTTCTATTATAGGCCATGTTCTCAGTTATATTCTGTTCCAGCTAGTTTCATTTTACCTCTTCCCCTCATTAATTTTTGTTGATCCCCTCCCTCTTATTATATCCTCCTTTTCTAAAGGCCGAAGCCGGATGATCAAACCATCTGAACCAATGTTCCCTCATCTTCTCGCTACCCCAACTTTCTTTCAAATAGTCTCATTTCTGATCCTATCTAATCTTGTATGGCCAAAGAAAGTCCAAGAGCCTACAACCCTGTGAATGCCTGCACCCCATGAAAGCCTGCTTTCTTCACCCATTACGAGAAACAAGATTGTTCCAGCTTCGGTTTGCCAGAGGAAGTATCTGTATAATAGCCGGCATTGATGGTAGTTACTTTCCTGTTAGCATCAACCAGAAGGGTCAAGGATTGCCACTTCCTTGCTTTGTCTCTGCTTTAGCAATTACTGTTTTGGTGTTTCATTGTCACGTCTTGTTTGTCTCCATTTTCCATGTATTTTACTAATTTCGTTTCAGATCTCATGTGTTGTGCAGCTTAATTTTATGCCAAATCAAGGCGTTGTTATTACTCCAAATAAGTATTTTTGATATGATAATTCACTCCAGGTAAGAGATATTAACTCTAGGCTCGAGAGGATTGAACCTAAAAATCGCCCTTCAGATGGACTTGTTAGTAATTATGCTGCTGGTGAAGTTAAGCCTTCCGGCCTTAATCCCAAAAGAAGCAGCCCAAAGGCTAAGAGTTCCACCCGCGAAGTGTCTCTCTTTGGAGGTATATATGCATCGCATCTTTCAATATTTAATAGCATATATGTTTAATCATGAGATGTTCTTTCTTTCCACCTCTCATACAACTGTAGCAACTTGTTTACAATACCCTTCCTATCCTCAAGAAAGTCGATTTGTTGTCGGCTTGTCGCTGCAGATCTGGTGGTTTGATCATCTCAGCATCAATCAAATGGCAGGAAAATATTTTGGAATTTTTTTTTTTGATGATTTAACATTTGAGAATGTTGTGAAAACTATATGCGAGTCATCATTTCATGGACTAGAGAAATGGTGAAATTTTGTATTCATCTCTCTTCTTGGTGTTTTGTTATCTTTTGGAGTCTTGATGTAGAGGAATTCCTAAATCTGTGTTTGGGCCATGCAGTTTCATCAGTTATGTGATAGGGTGACCTTTCTTGGTATCCTTTTGGGCTTCACCATGGAAGCTGGGCAGCAATCTCTGGACTCTGATATTCATGAAGAATAAGGATTTTTTCTTCATTAAGAACATTGGTTTTTATTTTCCACTAGTTTTGCTTTGGAGCACTCCTTGTCCTCCCACTTTAGTAATCTTCCAATGAAATCTTCTTCTGTTATTTAATAAATATATTATTCTCTCTTATTTTACTTTGACATGACATTCATTATGCATCTGGTGGAAAGTACCGTAGAAGGAACCTTGGTAAAGATCGTCTTTGTGATACTAACGCTATTTTATCATGCACTACTTGATCAAAATATAAGAGTGAAGACTGAAATTACAAGTTTTTAGTGGTTATCTCTTGTTTGTAGTGTAAATTAGCAACCAAGGGTTGGATTAGGCATTTAGGTCATGATATCTTTGCTTTTGGTAACACATTATCTGACTGACCTTTATGCTCTGGTAATCGATTATGATTGGTGTTAACTTTGCTTTGTATTTCTTATCATGCAGGAGATAGTGATGTCACAGAAAAACCTGTTGAACCGATTAAAGTGTACTCTGAGAAGGAGCTAGTAAGGGAATTCGAGAAGATTGCTTCCATTCTTGTTCCAGACAAAGATTGGTCTATACGTATTGGGGCCATGCAGAGAGTTGAAGGTCTTGTTATTGGAGGTTTGTCCCCATTCATTCCTTTTATACTCCAAAAAAAGAAACAAGAAAATTCTCTCTTTTCTCTTATTGTAATATAAGCTGAAATGTGTTGAGTTATGACTAACTTGTGATCTAGTTATGATTATTCTGTATGTTGTGTTTTGTGGAGGATAGTTCAAAAAAATTATGAGATAATGAGTCAAACTTGGCCGGTAAATGCAGATCATTTTTCTGAGAAAGAGCATAATTTTTGTTAACATACTGCTCTCCTATTATTCTTTCCCTGAAAATTGGGACAGATCAATAGAAAATATTCCCTCCACCAATGATGACTCGATAAAATATTTTTTTAGCATGAATAAATGCCTTAATGATTGTTCAATATTATTCCAATATCCCCATCACCATCTTCTCCTAAACACATTCACACACACTAAAACATTGAACATATGCATATACATCTGGCATATGAGTCCTTGAATTCTTCCCATGTTAGGAATATTGGCAAAATTACAAGGAGAATCTTTTTAATCTTTGCTTTTATGATAATGTGGAAATGAGCTCAACATAACAAAACATTTTATCCCAAACTAGTTACATATTGTGCAAATAAACTAATAAAAAAAGAAAAGAAAAGATGCAATTAGTTGGTGTTTTTGTTGTACAAATGTTGTTCTTCTAGGCATTTTTCTCAAGTATTTTCATATTTTCTCTTCATACTTTTATTTTGCTGTAGTTGGTAGTTTCTGAACTATCTTCTTATTTTCTATTGATGAGGTTGTTTTTCTGTTTTTTAATACTCTCTCCGTCCCCAAAAGGACTAAAGTGCTAAAAAAAAAATTCCTCAAAAGCATGACAAAAGTAATCAAGTCAACTACATAAATTTGTACATGGACTAATTTACCCTTGAATGAGTGGTTCACATTATAGATTAGGAAGAAAATTTATACTGTCCTAATTTTTGACTACCTTAATTTATGTGAAAATTGTCCTTTTGCCATCCTTTTGGGGACGGAGGGAGTATTAATTTTAATAAAAAAACTTCAAATCTACTATGTTACATACATGGTGAAAACAGAGATGACCGAGCTTTCAAGTGATTTCCTATTTCTTTAAGATTTGCTATCTAACCAGTACAAGTGTGTTTGCATGTCTGCCTGTGTGTTTTTGTCTCTCTTTTAATTATTTATTTTCCTTTAAAGTTACAAGTGTATTATTTTTCTCATGTTGATTAATGAGTTAGAAGTTTCTATAATGCATAGTATGTCATGACACTTTAAAATATGCCGGGGTTTGTTGTGTTATACAACCTCCGGCCCTAAAAGGATATCTCAAATACACTTTTCACACATGTTAAAAAAATTAAAGTAGAAGATATAGTATAAAATAAGTTCCAAGTCTACCCATATTGGACCCCACATGAGTACACTTGAATGTTTTTCTTTCTTAAAGCTAGTGGACCCCACTTCTGAGGGTAAAGGAATCTTTATAACAAAACAATTTATATAACTTATGTAGTTTAAGACTTCTTTTAGTGGTCAAAAGTTGTACTTCTGGACATCCTTTTAGGGACTGAGGTTCTAATTGATAAAGAGCTAAGAAACATAATTTTACTCTTCTGTTTTATACATCAGGTGCAGGTGATTATCCGTGTTTCCGTGGACTTCTAAAGCAACTTGTTGGTCCTCTGAGCACACAATTAGCTGATCGAAGATCTAGCATTGTGAAGCAGGTGTGGTGCATTTTCAAGGACTTCCATATGTCAGTCAATGGCCTTTTCCCCTGCCTTACTTTATGACTTTACCCTGGTGATATTATAGTTGTCATATAAAGGGAGGGGTTTGAACTTCTGATTAAAGACACGAGTGATGGTAGTCTGACCATCTGTGCTCGTATGCTTTTTCCTAAGATATTCCTTTTAATTTTTTAATCCTCAAACACCCCCCACCCCCTGCCCCACAAAAAAAGCATAGTCGTATTCCAAGTATATTTACATTTAGATCATGGTTGATCTTGGAACTATATGCATTAAGAAACTGCCACCTGGAAATATAACCATTGCACTAGAAGACTTAACTGGTGTTATACTGTAAGAAGATCTATTAAAGAAGCAGGGATTAATATATAATAGCAGTAAAATTGATTTTTCTTTCTTTTCCTTACAACTCCTATTTGTTGGAATTAATATTCCTACTTCTTTAATGATACTTCTGTTTCATGAAAACACCATTCAAAGACGGTGGAACTTAGTAAGGAGTTCCTATTAAAGATTGGACACTGTTTAGTGGGAAAACATTATGTTGATAAAAGTTGATCCATTCATCAGTTTTCTCAAAAGATAATAAACAATTTGGGGATTAGGTACAAGTGTTCCTATATAAGGTTATCTGGTGGGCCACCTATGCCTGCTTACTACCTACCTGCAGTAAGCCCTTGGTAGGCAATAACTGGCACTAGCTTTGTCTGTTTAGTAATGAGTTTGAACATCATCTTTGCAACAGTGGAGAATTTTTTCCTTAGAGCCTATATGTGAAAGGTCTTCTGATGAGCAGCAATGTACATCATATCCTCCTAATTAACATGTTGTTGGCTCTTTCTGGAAGCAGATAGTTATCCAAATAACTCAAGCTTCAATATATTCTCACAAAGAATTTTCACTTAGATTCTTTGTTAATAAAAATAATACCAGAATTCATTGTAAAGAAACATATATGTAGGTGGAGTTTTGGCCAGGAGTGAAGCTGAGAATTTCTTGGAAGATATTGTTTCACTATATTTGCCTGAATGATGCATCAATGACTAAATATTGTAAATTTTCATATGAACGAACTTATAGGACTGCACAAGTGTGAGTGGTAGGGTAGTATCTATACCAGAATGTTGGTTCAATTACCGAACAAACAAACGATAGAAATTTTGTTTCTTATAGAACCCCTTTGATGTGCTTTTTCGATCCACTTGATTGCTTAAGATGAAGCATATAATTATAACTCTTAAATAGGTAAATATAATGATTAGTTTCTGCTGTAAGTAAAACCTCAGTGATAACTGGTAAGGGACTAATTTGGTGAAACTTAATGTAGCAATGTCAATGGAATTTTTAAATTGCTTATCGATAAACGTGCATCTCTTACCGAGTATTTTTCCCACTTATTGTCAGGGTTGCCACTTATTATGCTTTCTTTCAAAAGAGCTCTTGGGTGATTTTGAGTCTTGTGCAGAGATGTTCATTCCAGTAAGTACAATTTCTGTGTACTAAGGAATGTGGTCCTAATACACCGAAATTCTTCTGACAGTATGATATGATCTCCAGGTCCTTTTCAAGCTTGTTGTGATAACTGTACTTGTAATTGCAGAGTCTGCGGATAACTGCATAAAAACGGTGATTTTAAATCTCTGATTTTCTTGTTTCCTTTTAAAATAAATTTCCACCATTGTAACGCATTTGACTTTTCAGATGTTGCGTAACTGCAAGGTTTCCCGTGTACTTCCTCGTGTAGCTGATTGTGCAAAAAATGACCGTAATGCTGTACTTCGTGCAAGGTTTTGTTTTGTGGCTTCTAGTTTAATTCCTTTATGTGTCATTCTTAAATTCACTAGTCTTTCTTCATCACATTTCAGATGTTGTGAGTATGCACTTCTGATACTAGAATACTGGGCAGATGCTCCTGAAATACATCGTTCTGCTGATCTCTATGAAGACCTTATTAAATGTTGTGTTGGGGATGCAATGAGTGAGGTATAGAGATTTAACACTTTATTTATTTCCTTTTGACCTTCAAACAGAGATACTTGCGTGGTATATTTCCATGCATGCTATTTAATCATGATCATGCACGTAAAAAAAATATAAAAAAACTAATAAAGATAAATTATAGAAAACAAGGAAAGGAAAAAAAAAGCATGCCAACACACTTTTGAATTGCTGAATTCGCATGTGGATGTAATAAATTTATATACATTCCCCAAGAAAGTGAACGCCATTTTGGGTGTGCTCAGTCCCAGGTTGTCCGTAACCTTTAAAGTTTCTTACCTTATCTTCTTTTAAAATGGCAACATCAATTTACTCTAGTGTTGCCTCTTTGGGCATTGCATGATTGACTGATTTTACTTGTAAAAGAAATAAACTAATAAAAGCTTGAAATCAGTGTAATAGGTTGCATAAAAATTACTAAGCTGGAAATTTCTCTGGGAAAATGAGCTAAGAAACAAAAAGGTGGTGATATATTTGTAGACAACCTAAAGTTTTTTTTTTTACAGTTTCATTTAGTGCAGTTGTGGTGGAGGATCATATGTGAGATAAGAAAAAACTGAGGAAGCTTAACTACAAGAAGATAATACAATATGTATGCACAATGTAGGGTTATATAGAAACCCATTTAGGATTTTGCATATGTAGCATAAAGTCAAGAACCCTAAATATAGTATTATCTTGTAGGTGCCCATTCTCATCCCATCCACGCCACATTTTTTTTTTTTGTGTTTTTTTGTTTAATCCTAAACACACCCTTATGGATTTTTTTTCCCTTGGCTTTCTTTTCCCGCCATTTTTGTGATAATGAATTTTCCCTATTATAACGAGTAATTGCAATTCATTTTCCAACTCTGTTGCTAGTGTGTAATTATCATCACGTACGCTCTATGCTATTGATCGGGAAGTCTTTAGGATTTAAATTACCTAATTCACTAACATTTTTGATATAGTCCTTTTGAGCCATCAGAAAGTCAGGTTGTGAATTGTAACTTCTTCCTTTTTGAGCCGTCAGAAAGGTGCAAGTTGATAGGTAGCAGAGATGTGGATTTTGTTCTGCAGGGAGAACTGGAGGCGCATCTTGGGGAAGAACCTATATGTTTTTCGTACCCTTTTTCCTTCTTACAAGTCCATTGTTCTGAAAGAAAGCTACATAAATAAAAATTTATGGCATCCGTGACATATAGCTTGCCTGGATATCCAGGCTAGTTTTACTTTAGATATATATATATATATATATATTTTAAATACTTAAAATGCCTCTAAACTACATTCTTATAATATTACATGCTTTGCTGCAAAAACCATCTCCTTCACAATTGTTACTTGTCTTTGAAGGTTAACAAACTGATATATAGCAACTCAATTTTGGCAGTTGGTACCCTATTTTATATCTTTCAACATATTTTCAGCATTATTATCTTGTGTTTGATGGAATTTCTTCAAGCTTCATCCTCACACATTTAACACATTGCATGTTACAGGTACGATCAACTGCTAGAGCGTGCTACAGGATGTTTGCAAAGACTTGGCCTGAACGCTCCCGTCGTTTATTTTTATGCTTTGATCCTGTTATTCAACGTGTATGTGCTTCCTTTTATTTTAAAAAAGTTTCCATACTCTTCTGGTCTTCCAAAAACTTTCTAAGAAAACGTTATAACCCAATAAAAATTTACACTATCATATTGTTAAGATAATAGATTTAAGGTAGTCTTGCGTGCACAGATAATAAATGATGAGGATGGGGGTATGCATAGACGCCATGCTTCTCCTTCTGTTCGAGAGAGGAGTTCACAAATGTCATTAAACCCTCAAACTTTGGCTCCTTCAAATCTACCTGGATATGGAACTTCAGCCATAGTTGCAATGGACAGAAATGCGAGCATAAGCTCTGGGACATCACTCTCTTCTGGGCTTTTCTCATCACAAGCTAAGTCAGTTGGTAAAGGTACAGAACGTAGCCTGGAAAGCGTGCTGCATGCAAGCAAACAGAAAGTTACAGCTATTGAAAGCATGCTACGAGGTCTGGATATATCTGAGAAAGGTCAATCAGTTAGTCTGGATCTTGGTATTATTTTACCCTTTTGAGCATTATTCTTTGAGATCATGTTTCAATGCTGCAATTGAATCCATCCATTTGTATTTTGAACTTATACTGGAAATTATCTCTTGAATTTTTAAGGAACAGCTAAATTTCTCTTTTATTTTCCCTAGTGCAGGAGTTGACCCACCATCATCTCGTGATCCACCCTTCCCTCTTGCCGTCCCTGCTTCGAGTAGTCTCACAAATTCTTTATCTTTAGATTCAACTACGCCTGGTATGTCTAGAGGTAATAATCGTAATGGTGGCTTGATTGTGTCCGACATTATCACTCAGATTCAGGCTTCCAAGGATCCCAGTAAATTATTGTATCGTGGTAGTGTGGGATCTGATCCTTTTTCAGCAGTTTCATCCTACTCGACCAGAAGAGAATCTGAAAAACTTCAAGAAAGAGGTCACTTTGAAGAGACAGATGTTAGGGAAGCAAGGCGATCCATGAACCTGCACATTGACAGGCAGTACTTGGATACGCCCTATAAAGATGCAAACTTTAGGGACTCACATATCAGTCACATCCCCAATTTTCAGCGACCACTTTTAAGAAAGAATGTAGCTGCGCGAATCTCTGCTAGCAGGAGGAGCTTTGATGATAATCATCTGGCTCTGGGTGAGATGTCAAGCTTTGTTGATGGTCCGGCTTCTCTCAATGATGCTCTGACTGAGGGACTTAGTCCTAGTTCAGACTGGAATGCTAGGGTAGCTGCATTTAATTATCTGAGGTCTTTGCTGCAGCAAGGACCAAAAGGTATCCAGGAAGTCACACAGAGTTTCGAGAAGGTGATGAAGTTATTCTTCCAGCACTTGGATGATCCCCACCATAAAGTTGCACAAGCAGCTCTTTCCACACTTGCAGATATTATCCCTGCTTGCCGAAAACCCTTTGAAAGTTATATGGAGAGGATCTTACCCCATGTTTTCTCTCGTTTAATTGATCCAAAGGAATTAGTAAGGCAACCATCCTCTACAACGTTGGAAATTGTCGGTAAAACATACGGTGTGGATTCTCTTTTACCATCTTTGCTCCGTTCACTTGATGAACAGAGGTCACCAAAGGCAAAATTGGCTGTTATTGAGTTTGCGATCAGTTCCTTTAACAAGCATGCAGTGAATGCTGAATGCTCTGGTAATAGTGGTATCCTTAAATTATGGCTTACTAAATTGACGCCGTTGGTACATGATAAGAATACAAAACTGAAGGAAGCAGCTATAACATGCATTATATCAGTTTACTCTCATTTTGATTCGACAACAGTTCTGAATTTTATTCTTAGTTTATCAGTTGAAGAACAAAATTCCTTGAGACGAGCTCTTAAGCAGAATACCCCTCGTATTGAAGTTGACTTGATGAATTTTCTGCAGAACAAGAAAGAGCGGCAACGCCCTAAGTCCTCTTATGATCCGTCTGATGTTGTTGGAACATCTTCTGAAGAAGGATACATTGGATCGTCAAAGAAGAGTAACTTGTTTGGGAGATACTCTTCAGGTTCAATCGATAGTGATGGAGGCAGAAAATGGAGTTCAGCAAAAGAATCAACCCAGAACACATATTTTATAGGACATGCATCTGATGATACTCAGGAGCATTTGTATCACGGTCTTGAGACCGGTTCCAACAAAGAACCTAATTTTAGATCCAGAGATGTGACATATGGTGCCGATACTCTTGGTGACAATTTGGGATCCTGGAACACCAGGCTGGATGATATGGACAGCATTGCAAATGTGGAGGTTTCATCCACACCACATATTAATATGAAAGGGCTGGTTGGCTCTGATCACCGACAGGTCTCTGCAGGATTTGGTTTCGATAACGAGGCTCCACCTGAACCGGAACTTAGTCATCCAAAACTTACAGATTTGATCAGCAAATCTGTTCCAGATTCAGCACCGAGCATTCCTCAAATCCTTCATCTCGTAAGTTCTACGAAGATGGACATTCCCCCCCCCCCTCTCTCTCTCTCTCTCTCTCTCTCTCTCACTGTAAGCTACAAACAAAAATTGGTTTTTATTAGTATTCTGTTCATTTATTGTTGTACAAAAAAATGATACTGTGCTTCGTGGAGGGTTGCTAACACCTTTGCAATTCATTTTTGTAGATTTGCAATGGGAATGATGATTTTTCTAGTGCAAGAAAGCATGGTGCACTTCAGCAGTTAGTTGAAGCTTCCGTGGCTAACGATCAATCCATTTGGACCAAGGTATGATAAATTTCTACTTTGAAGCTTAGTATATGTTCATGTGTAGTAAAATTCTGTTTATCAGCTTGAATTATATATTAAAAGAATTATCAACCTTTTTTTTTCCATTTAGTTAGTGGTAAAGGTTATGCCTCTGGCTGGAATAAATAATAATAAATATGTGTTATCTGGTATATTTGCAGAACTTCAATCAGATTTTGACAGTTGAACTTGAGATTTTAGATGATTCTGATTCATCTATTAGAGAGCTTGCTCTTTCGTTGGTAGTTGAAATGCTGAAGAATCAGGTCTGTTGATTCTCTTTTCTATAGTTCATTGTGGTGTATTTCTATCAATATTGCAGAAATTTCTGTTCTGCATGTCATTATTCTTCATATAAGTTGCTTGATAATTCTTCATACAAGTTACTTGATGAAGTTTCTTGTCCCCCCCCAGAAAGATGCCATGGAGGATTCTGTTGAGATTGTAATTGAGAAACTTCTCCATGTTACAAAGGATACTGTCCCAAAAGTAAACATTTCTCTAGCTGATCTACTTCATTGTTTCTGTTCTCTTTTTCACCATGTCTCACAGTAATCAGTTTCATGTCCAGGTTGCTAATGAGGCAGAGCATTGCTTGACTATTGTTATGTCTCAGTATGATCCATTCAGATGTTTGAGTGTAAGTTAATGACTAATCAATTTTTAGGAACATACTCAGTTTCCGGTCCTCGTCTATTCACATATTAACTTAACTATTTTTTTTCTTTATCCATATTGCAGGTTATTGCCCCTTTGTTGGTTACTGAAGATGAGAAAACTCTTGTTTCATGCATAAACTGTTTAACAAAGGTGCTTTCTGGTGAAAACCCATTGCGTATGAGAGTAACAAGTAGTCGGTAGATGCCGTGTCGGCTATTCTACATATTCCCTCGCTCTTTATTTTTGCTTCAGTGGATATCAAATATTATTTATAATATGTTGCGTGTCCAACTTACTTGGTATAACATTACCCTGTATCCATCATTTATTTTCTCAAAATAAATTTCAGTTAGATCTTAGATGTTTTATCACTTGGGTTATGAGAATGATCTGACACAATTGCTGGTGGTTCAAAGTTCTACTTAAATAATAAATAAATAAGCAATCTTATAGAATCGTGCAGTGGTGATCTGTATCCATCATAATATTGGCAGAAATGAAGTCTGGTTGTCGGTCTTTGTTCTATCTATCTTTTGTTCTGTATCAAAATATTTTTTTTACTATTGTATTTATGGTTTGATTCATTACTTTCTTTGGTTGATTTATTATAAGTCTTATTTTCTTTGTAATGAGTCTAACGACCTGGATGCACTTGTCCATTTCTGTTTTCAGCTTGTGGGCAGGCTCTCCCAAGAGGAATTAATGGCTCAGCTACCATTATTCTTGCCTTCTCTTTTTGAAGCTTTTGGGAACCAGAGTGCTGATGTACGCAAGGTAAGTGCTATTGTCTAGATGTTTTAATTTTTACTTTTGTTTTTATTAACATTGCAATCAGTGTCAAGACAAGAGAGCAAATAATAGTAGGTGATAAAGTTTAGTGGGAGAACAAGTTTCCAATTTTATTGTGTCATTTCCACTTTGAAATTGTGGCCAGGTCTACATCAAGTTTTTTAGGGAAATATAATAGTTGTGAGCTATGTTTGCTGGAGTTTATGCTGTTTTATACAGAAAAAGAATGATATTTTTAAGTTGTCTTGCTACGAAGTTGGGTGATCAAATTCATTTGTGGATCAAATTTATTGTCACCTTTATTAGACTTCATTACTGTGTACATCTAGCGTATTTCATATCAGTACACTTTTAGTAGTAGGAATTCTAACAACCCTAGTTTACTCAAGGTTGTCTACGTTTTGATTTTTATTTCCTTGGTTGCAGACTGTTGTTTTTTGTTTAGTGGACATCTATATCATGCTTGGGAAAGCATTCTTGCCTTATTTGGAGGGACTCAATAGGACTCAATTGCGGTTGGTGACCATTTATGCTAACCGAATATCGCAGGCCAGGACAGGTACTCCAATAGAAGTAAACCATGAATAGCTAGCTAGCTAGCTGTCTTTGTTTGGGTAATCCGTTTTGATCATTCATTTATTGTATATCTCGTGTATTGTGCAATGTGCATTTAAAGGGGCGGGTTTTATTTGTTTTTTATTCTTTGTATAAATATATCTATTTTACGCATTTCTATTATTTGGTTTGGGGTTGAAAGTGAGTGGTTGTCAACAAACATTTAGAGGTGTCCTGCCACTGGTTTACTATGCATTTGGAGGGAGATATTCCTTTGTTGTATGGATGTACTTAGAAGAGAGTTTAGGTATTTCTAATTACCTGCTGGTGGGTTGGGCATAATGTTCCTTTGTTATTCTGTGATTGGTGATTTGAAATTGCATCGGGTATATATGTTGCCCTTTCTAGTTTATTGGAGTATTTCTTTCCATCTGAGGTGGTGAGGTTTTAAGCGGAAACGATACTACCATGAGGCATGAAGCTGAGTTCAACTTGTGCTGAAAAACAGCCTTAGTTGAGATACTTGAAAGCCCAACTCGGGTAGATTCGTGCCGCGGCATGAATGAACATGTAATTCTTTTTTTTCTTTTTCAATTTATAATTTTGGATAATTAGAGGGAACCTTTAATTATGTACCAGATTTTACGTAGTCCAACTTGTACCTTCATTGGCAAGTTACAATGTTGTTGGCAATCCAACTAATTTGCCACTTCCAAATCATCACTCGATGGCCGTTTGCCATGTTAAAAATTTACATCTCATATATAAAAAAGCTTAGATATAAATAATTATCTTAAAGGTTATGTTTTTTTTGTAAGGATTATAATCTTGAGATTATAATTATAATTTTAAGATCATTTTATAATTCTTAGACTAATAGTTTTAAGTTTAAATTTGAAAATAAACAACACTTAAGATTAATATTAATATTTTTATCCCAAGTATAATTATTGTAATCTCAGAATTATAATTATAATTTTAAGACTATTAAGTCATTTTATAATTTTTAAACAAATAAACAAGATATTATATTCCTATCCCAAAAATAATCTTTGCAAATAAACATAGGCTTGATCTTTTTTCACTTCGATGATCAACCTTTCAATTTTTCAATCGGAACATTAAAGTATCAAATTTTTTCACTTTCTCACGTTATAAATTGATGTCGTGACCCTGCTGACTAGGCTAATTAATGGCTATGTGTAATTAGCTTAATTATAAATTATACCTTGAATTATTGACATTTTTTCACTTGGATGATTGATCTTTTAATTTTTTTTTCACTTTAGTTCAATTAAAGTTGAAGATGGTGGGTTCACAGTGGCAAAATGGTGAGAGTTATTTAATTACTAGTTTTTAATTGGTTTTCTCAATTATCTAAGAGTACATGAAAAGTGATTGTGTAAATTTTATTCTTATAATTTAATACCATTTTTTATGTTGTGAAAAAGAGGTAGTTAATGACAATTGTAAGTAAGATGATACCTAATAATTAGTTACAAATATTTTTTTCCTTCTGATTTGTTTGAAAATTTATATATTAATGATTATAGTGGTAAGTAATATTTTTTATAATTATTACTTGGTTCTTTTTTTTTTTCTGATAAAAAAGAACGTCTTAAATAGATGTTTCCATTTTAAATTATTTTTAATTTTTGTTGTTATATTATAATATAATATTATATTTATTTCTATTTACTTTTTATAAAATTATTTAATCTAATTATAAAATGAGTATTGTTTTAACAAATCATTAGTCACATCCTAGATGTTAAAGTCACGTCATTAATTTATGATGTGATAATTTCAATTAATAGTTTAATAAAATAAAAAAATTAATAGTTTTGTATAAATATTAATTTTGGGGATTACTAAATAGTTTTGAGTGAATTGTAAATGCATTCAAATAATTTTTTTACCAGCATATAACATAATAATATTTAAAAAGAGAAAATAATAATATATCTAAAATTGTAAGAGCAAAAGAATAAAAAATTAAAAAAAGAAAGGAAAAAAAAAAGAAAAGAAAAATGTGATCTAAATACACCAATCTTCCATTGCATCTACTGAGGCTTTATTAGATAACCAGATGTTACGTGTGTCTGTAATTAAATTATGTGAGGTAAAATAAAAATTTTTAAAATTTAGAGGAGTAAATAGAAAAATATAAAAAATTAATATTAAAAAGGAAAAAATAATAATATATCTAAAGTTGTAATAATGAAAAAAGAAAAAGAAAAAGAAAAAATATAACTCAATTATACCAAAATTGTGGAGAAAGCCAAGCCTCTATGAAAACTTTATATACAACAGATATTTAAATTGATTGTTTGATGATTATAGGCTCATGTTAAAATTTGAAGAGAGTTCTGAGTCCTGACCGAAGTTGTATCATCAGGTCCAACAATCCAAAACTGTGTCCGACTAATTCGCCTTTTGTTTGTGCGTACTGCGTCCCAAGTCCCAACCACTAAAACCCTAAACCCTAAAAACCCCATTCTCAGTTTCCCGTCTGAACCCTTCTCTTATTATTGTTTACTTTCTGTCATCTTGCTAAGCACTCTTCAAGTAGAAGTTCGAACCCTAACTTTCTCTCTCCTGCCTCTAATTTCACTGATCAACAAGGATGTATCGTTTTGCCACCAAACTTGCGTTCAAAACTCAGTACGTAATTACTCAGCAAAAAGAAATAAAATTGATGAACTAAAATTCCCACTTTTTTTAGTGTTTTTTTTTTAAAAATTACAGTTCTCTTTCTTTATTATTTGTTGTTTTGTAGGATCGTTAGGAAGAGTAATCAGCAGGTAGCCAGTGTTTGTATAATTTAAAGTTCTGCCTTTGCAACTTGACAATAATTTTATCTATGTTTTCTGAAACAAATTTGTTTTCTGTTAACTTCAGATTGGTAGTAGATTGGCTTGGAGCCGAAATTATGCAGCTAAAGATATTAGATTTGGCGTTGAAGCCCGAGCTTTGATGCTTCAAGGTGTCGAAGAGCTTGCTGATGCAGTTAAAGTCACAATGGGGCCTAAAGTATGACATTATTTGATTCTAAATGTTTTTGTGTTCCTTGCCCTTGTCTTTACAACCAAAAATAAACTTTTGTTATTTTATGTGAGATTTTGCATTTCCATGATGAAAAAGCTTGAAACATTAGGTTTCAGAATGTGTTATTTAATATAACTTGGATAAGGAATTTGATGACTTTGATTATTTAAATATCGCCACTGTTGGCAGTAAATCTGAAAGTTTTGGGGACTCCCAAAATATTTAAAAACCACTTTGTTAAAGCACATAATCATTCTCCTTATAATTATGGATTTCTTTTTATGGATTTTGAGGTAATCACTTGTTAAGGAATTATTTTGCTCTGAAGGGAGACAGTATGGGTTGATTGGGGTCGTTTAGATCTAATGGACTTGAACGTTCACAAAAATTTATTGTATAAAAAAAATTAATTACCATCAAGTTCATTTCTTGTTGACTTCCTTACAGGGGCGTAATGTT
This sequence comes from Panax quinquefolius, assembly GCA_020205615.1. Lineage (NCBI taxonomy): Eukaryota > Viridiplantae > Streptophyta > Magnoliopsida > Apiales > Araliaceae > Panax > Panax quinquefolius. Next base: position 4,285,838 of record CM035154.1, on the reverse strand, counting down.
GTCTTGGAACAAAGTTTTGGGGCCCCTAAAGTGACCAAGGATGGTGTCACCGTTGCAAAGAGCATTGAGTTTAAAGACAGAGTCAAGAACGTCGGAGCCAGCCTCGTAAAGCAGGTTGCAAATGCTACAAACGATGTTGCTGGTGACGGTAAGCTCTCGTACATATTAGCCAATGTCGATGTATTGGTATTATGTTCCATGCGTTTTAGTTGTCAATGTTGACACTGCTGCTGTCTAAATGGTTTTAGTTTGGTATAGAGAAGCCTTACGCAGTATTAAGTCTGGAGTAGACATTGTTGATGGTACAAAGCTTATTTGACATGTCTTCACTCTTCAGGTACCACCTGTGCAACAATCCTCACACGTGCAATATTTTCAGAAGGGTGCAAATCTGTGGCAGCTGGAATGAATGCCATGGATCTCAGACGTGGAATCACCATGGCAGTTGATGCTGTGGTAGCAAACTTGAAGAGCAGAGCACGGATGATTAGTACATCTGAGGAAATAGCGCAGGTTAGCATTAGTGGGTGATTATAATTAAAATTGGGAGTCTTTGAAAATAGTAACCCTCATAAAAATACATGATTAGAGTAAGGTAGTAATAGTAAACTGATTTGCAAATTCATTTACTGTGACACTGATATTGTCCCATTTAAAAAAGGTTGGCACAATATCGGCAAATGGCGAAAGAGAGATTGGAGAGCTTATAGCCAAGGCTATGGAGAAGGTTGGCAAAGAGGGAGTTATTACAATTACTGTAAGTGTTTTCTAATTTTTTCCTTTTGAATTTCTGCCAGCGTTCGCTTAAAGCCTAGCATATAGATACTGGCGTGGACTTTAAAACGTCAATTCTTACTTATTTCACTCCCTACATTTTGTTCTCTCTTTGCTTTACATAAGTGTAAAGGTCATTCTAATATGTGAATTATTAAAAAAAATGTCATTCTAATATGTTAATTTTAGGAAGTACAAATTTTTATCAATGATGTAATACTCATTAAAGGGCTTTACTTTTTATGTGTAAAAAGAACCAAGTATCAGGATCTACTTCTGTTAAGAGTCCTTATATGTTATCTTGAACCAATTGTGATGTGTTTCTTATTTTTCGAAAAATGTTATCTTGATTCTCATTTTGTCAAGTACCCATGCTATCATTGAGGTGGGATTATGAACTTCTCTCCTTTTTTATTTTCTTTAGTCTTGAGGTCATCTACTTTTTAGTGAGCACAACTTCTTTTCTATGATGGATTATAAGAATGAATGTGCTCTTGCAATACCCAGCAGAGGGCAATCTTGTGATATTTTCTCTTCCATGAAAGTTGCAAAGCTCTCAACTTTCATGTGGGTTTACTTTTTCTGTTGAACTGTTTCAGGATGGGAAAACACTGCACAATGAACTAGAAGTGGTTGAGGGAATGAAGCTGGACAGGGGTTACATATCCCCTTACTTCATCACCAATCCCAAGAACCAAAAATGTGTACGCTATTTTATCTTCTTCAAAGCCGCACTTATTCAGTTTACTTGCATTAGCAACTTCACGTCTTTGTTTTTGTTGCACTATCGGTTTAGGGGGGTTTTGTTCACCATTGCTAGTTAACATTCTTTCCTTTTCACGGTGCATCATTTTAGCTCTCAGTTGAGTATTCTATTTATTTATTTTGGTATTTCCCTTGACAGGAATTGGAAGATCCATTGATTTTGATCCATGAGAAAAAGATATCTAGCTTAACAGCTGTGGTTAAAGTGCTGGAGTTGGCCTTGAAGGTAAACAGTAATGTTGTGGCTGAATCATTCTGTGTTCTTAATCTTATTTGCATCATGTTACCAGTTTAATTGTGTATTGGCAGAAGCAAAGACCTTTATTGATAGTTTCTGAAGATGTGGAAAGTGAAGCATTAGCAACTCTCATTCTGAATAAGCTTCGTGCTGGAATCAAGGTCTCTTCAGATTCTTCTTAGATAGAAAATTATTGACTGTTCCCTTCAATAATTAGTTACTTTTCTTTGTAGATGCACCTTTTCTTATGTAATTGGAATATGAATCTGTAGGTTTGTGCCATTAAAGCTCCTGGATTTGGAGAGAACAGGAAGGCCAATTTGCAAGACCTTGCAACCCTCACTGGAGGCACGGTAGGTTGAACTTTTATTATTTTATTGCATGAATACCTCTGTTTTATTTGGTGGCGCTGCTACTATAATGCACATTTAATTGGTTCTTTTTTTATCTCTGTTTCCCCCCCTAATGAAATAGGTTATAACCGATGAGCTTGGAATGAACCTTGAAAAGGTGGGACTTGAAGTGTTTGGCTCATGCAAAAAGGTGAGACTTGTTGCAGTTTTTCTCGACTCCCACTCCCACTCCCACTCCATCCTCGCTATTTTTGATTATAATCTCTCTTGTCCAAAAGCAAAAATACTTCCGTTGTAGCAGCTCTCTGAAGATTTACTTGTTGACTTTGAGCTCTTATTTTTGGATATGTAGGTTACAATATCAAAGGATGATACAGTTATCCTTGACGGAGCAGGTGACAAGAAAGCTATTGAAGAAAGATGTGAGCAGGTTTAGACTCCTTCCCTAACTGTGTGAAATTTTGTCTGGCTTCCAGTTCATTAATACGTCTCTTAAGTGGTTGCAATTGTCCGCTGACAGCTAAGATCAACAATTGAGTTAAGCACTTCAGATTATGACAAGGAGAAGCATCAGGAGAGGTTAGCAAAACTTTCTGGAGGTGTTGCTGTTTTGAAGGTCAGCCTCTTATTGAAGAGTTTTGTTGTGCCTTTGATGAAACAACCATTAATCTAAGGCCAAGCAGAAAGTGTACTAGATCTTACTCTATAACTATTGGGATAATGTAAATCTGTTCTTCTTATAGATTGGAGGAGCCAGCGAAGCTGAGGTTAGTGAGAAGAAGGATAGAGTAACTGACGCTTTAAATGCTACAAAGGCAGCTGTTGAAGAAGGAATTGTCCCAGGTAATCTCAATGTTCTATGAGAAAGTCTACTCCAATTCATTAAACTGCGAGGACCATACAATAAATTAATAGTTTTCCTGTGCAGGTGGTGGTGTAGCTCTTCTTTATGCCTTGAAGGAACTTGAAAAACTGCAGACTGCCAATTTTGATCAGAAGATTGGTGTTCAGATTATCCAGAATGCTCTCAAGGTCTCTGTCTAGCATCTATTGCAGTACCCCTTAAATTTTTAGTTTGCTCCCCAAGAGCATTCATTAGTACGGAGTACTTGTTTTAATGGATCAATCTATATTTAATTGTTAGATTGGTGTGATTTTGAATTGGTGAATTCTCTTGCACATTCTTAAATAATAGTCCCAAGTTGGACCTCTTAGTTTTTTTTTAAATGACACCTCAAAAGCAAATGTATATATTATATTTATGGGATGTATTAATGTTTATGACATCCAATTTGGGGCAGAGTTGGTTGTAATTTAACCTCAAAAGGAAGTGAAGCTTCATCCCTTTTACTTTCAAAAAAAATTAATCAAGATGATATCTTGCGCAGGCACCTGTGCAAACAATTGCTTCTAACGCTGGAGTCGAGGGAGCTGTTGTGGTAGGCAAGCTGTTGGAGCAGGACGATCCTGATCTTGGATATGATGCAGCTAAAGGTTTCTTCTCTCTCTCTCTCTCTCTCTCTCTCTATATATATATATATATATATATATATATATATATATATATATATATATATCCCCTCTGGACAAGTGAATTTTAAGTGCAAATTTTGAAACAATCTAAACTTCATTGATTTCTTTTCGCACTTGCTCTAGGTGCATATGTAGACATGGTCAAGGCAGGAATTATTGACCCGTTGAAGGTCATTAGGACAGCTCTGGTAGATGCTGCTAGGTAAATTTTATCAAGTTTTCCCTTTGTAAAGCGATTATTCCCTTTTGGGGCATGACTTGATGTGTTGCGTTGCAATGTAGTGTCTCGTCTTTGTTGACAACTACGGAGGCTGTTGTGGTAGAACTTCCCGAGGATGAAAAGGAAGTACCAGCAACAGGTGGAGGTATGGGTGGCATGGATTACTAACCCCGCTGACCGCTGGTCTCAGTAAAACAACTTGATTTGGATACCAGAAATTCTACATAAAAATTGAAACTGTATTAGGTAAATCTGTAGTTTAGCTGATTTTACTGTCCACCCTTTTCATACTTAGATTTTCAGTTATCCCTCTGGAAGTCTGAAACCAGCGTCCAACCAATGGTTTGGAGTTGTAGTTATTCACCAAGTAAAAACATTCAAAGGGGGAGTCTTAATAATTGGGAATTGTGAGAGGTGAGCCTGTAGAAGGAATGTTTTGACATTAGCGTTTTGTTAAAGGGGTTTTTCTCTTGTTATTTAAATTTTTAAGTCAAATCCCAAATGGACACGCACAAAACAGAGCATTTGCACTATCTAATTTGTTGTCACATATAATAATAATGTTGGTGCAATTTGAGCATGTGATTTGTGGACTTTTCAGGGACATATACCATTACCAGTATACTTCTAGTACTAACTACTTTGAATGCCGCCAAACCAATACATAAATCTGATCTAGCTTCAACAGGCCATTAATGCATGCATGCCTGTCTGTGTGGTTGGGTTATTCAATAAATCATTAATTTGTGTATATATATATATATATATATGATGATGTGGTCCCTACTTATATATGATTACATATGTGGTGAGATAACTTTTTATTTGAATTAAACTTGTAGTATAATAAAATGTATTAATATATTATCAACAAGCCTTAAAATCTATGAGGGAGAAAGTATGCTTAAATGCATATTTTTTTATTATAAAATATTACCTTTTTAATGATTTACTTAATTCACATTCAACATAAGTTTCAGTTGTTTGAGATTGTGGAGTAATTTATTTTAATTATGTAAAAAAAAAGGGTGTTTTTTATTGTCCAAATTTGTTTATATTTATGATTATAAATTTATTGACACAAATGATCAAATTATATAAAATTTAAATTTTTTATTCTGCTCATGGTCGCTTTAGCACAGTGTATACACAAGGTCACTTTAGTCCAGTATATAAGTTAAGAGTCCTTTACATATATTTGTGTTGACTTACAATTGTAATCGTGAAAATTGAATAGAATTATAAGAGTATTTTATTTATTACACACGTCTCTAAAATCAAGTATTATTAATGGAATACTTATTTATCTAACTGACAATAACTAATAAATTGATATAAATATTCATAATATATACTTCAAAAAGTCTTAAGATAAAAGTCTTGGTGGACTTTTTACGCATATTAAGAAGAGGAATGAAATAATAAAATTGTCCATAATAATAAAGACTTATTCCTGAGACGGAGGGAGTATTATTTTTTATAAATTAATGTATATAGTTGCTAATTTATGTAACCCCTCTCTTTTCCATTTTAAATATTGAAATTTCAAACCAATATTTGTATATTCTTAAAATAAATATATTAAAATATATCAATGGCAAGTGATTTTGTATTATGTTTTTTACCCAATCCTTAGTCACCACCGAGGTATTATTGATAAATAAAATAGTGGAGAGATAAGTAGTGGGTCCCGTTCTCATTCTCTCATGTGTCGGTTAAGGAGCCAACATGGCAAGCTAGCTCCTGCCACGTCCTCACGCCTTACGAAGCTATATATATATATATATATTATATGTATAGTTTATTTTCCTCTACTAACATATATAATTTAAATATCCTATTAGTTAGTATTATTATATTTCAATAAGTTTCACATGGGTTGTTGTTTGTGCGAATTCAAAATTATATTTCTAATATAAAAAGAATTCATCTTTCATGAATTGTATATTCAGAACGCTTGTTATATTGGTAATTTCTTACATAGTTTTTCAAGTGTTTAAAGTTTAGAGTTGTCAAATTAATTAACTCATTATGTATAAATATTATATTAATTAATTAATTAATTAACTAATTCATTATGAAATTAACTTCGTAATAACTTAACGACATTAATATCGTCCACCCAATTCGCTTTGTTGGTATTATAATCCTTTTCTTTATCGGTATAAATTATTGGCCTCTCCTCTGGATCACGTTATGCTTGGTCGTGGTTGGATCCCAATTACTGGTCATTTTTATTATTTGGGCTTAGTCATTATATTGGCCCATTATACAAATTATCACTTAACCCAACTTTGACCAATAATCATTATGCCAAATGACGTTTGACTATCGTATGTCTCCGCCACTTCTTTGCATTTACATTAATGAGGATGGGACTCGGATAATGACCGTGAAAAAAGCAGCTTTAAAAGGGGTGAAGGTAGTAGATTTTACTTTCGGTTGAAGTGACCCGAAGTGAGGGAAAAAGGTGTCGGTTGTAAGGTGGGTGGTACAGAACCTGGATAGTGGAGTATCGTGGGCTAAGATCACATAAGAGGGTAAGAACACATATATTTCATTAGAAGAATTCTAATTCTATATCTCTCGACACTTTAGATAATATTTTCTCTCATTGTTGACCTTGTGATCGCTCAGATCTTGACTCTCACGAGCTATCCTCGACGGTCGGTAGTGAAGCTTTTAGTGTTGACTTGTTGAATCGCGGCAGGATATAGGTGACGCGTCTTGGTGATTGGGGACGTGGAGAAAGATCTTGGCGTTAACATCAAGCTTTAGAAGGAGGGGGTGAGTTCTAGTTTCTTGAATATTTTTCAATCACAACCGTGTTTGTTTCTACGTCAATATTCATGGTGAAGAGTAGAACACCTACACTGAAGAAGCGCGTACCGAGGGTCGCCGCGGTGAATCGACACCCTCGAAAGTATATTATAAGGATCGTTTGGGGACCGACAATAAGTGTTCATGCAAAGACAACATTCAAACGATCCTCAAGATTTTCATTGAAGAAGATGGGTAAGGCTAAACGTGGTTAGTCTACCCTATCGATAAAGTGGTTCCGCCACGGTGGGAACGAGTAGAAGGCACTTCGCTGGAACTCGATAACGAAGACCTAAGATGAAAAAGGTTTCACGACTAGCCAAGATGGTCATGAAGAGTAGATTATTTGGTTAAAGAGTTAAAAGAACTTCTAAGCGCCATTGGCAAATACGAAGACGAAGGACACTTTGAAAGAAGGAATCCCTTTTTCGCGGAGATTCTTAGAGAAAAAGTCGACCCCACCAAGAAGTCGCCCCATATCGAGAGTTATGATGGATCGGGGATCCTATGACCACAATCGGCGCTCAATCGAATCGATGGATTATTATGACTTTAGCGATGCTGCTAAGTGTCATACTTTTGTCACAACACTTAGAAAGGATGCCCGGCAGTGGATGGGGACTTTGCCCTCAGATTCAATTTCATCTTGGCGCGACATATGCGAGAAATTTCATGCTCGCTTTGGGAGCAACAAAAGAAGGAAAACCAATCGTTCATCGCTCAGTTCGACGGTTTTCGAATGAGTCTTTGGGCCAATATGTGAAGAGATTCCGTGAAGCAGTAGGCCAGGTGACAGACTTGAATGATCTACAAGCCGTTGGACTGTTTCAGAATGGGTTAGATCTGGTCAAATCGGAGAAGTTAGTGAAGAAGTTGATGTTTCATCACCCAAGAGTCTTGCTGAGGCCTTTGACAAAGTTGAAGGTTATATCGCGTGGAGGAAGCTATGGATGACCTTAAAACGCCCCGCTTGACCCACTGAGGAGACAGACGGACGAATCGATAAGGATCGGAGAAAGAATGAGGGTAATAAAGACCGCTACGAGGGCGGGTCGAAAAAGTTTAATAATTGGAGATCGGGTGGAGGACGTTCGTCCGCTCCAAATTTCAACGAGTGAAATAACGTCTACGGCACTTAGACTTAATACGCATGTATTGTTATCTTGGATCAAATTAAGAATCAACCTATTTTTGAACCACCTCGAGATAACATTAAGCCCGAAAAGGGAATTCTTGTAAGTATTGTGATTATCATCAAGCTTGGTCATGATACAAACGATCGTGCTAGTTTGAAAGACTTTATTGAAAGGAAGGTACAAGCGGTGCTTTAATTCAAAGATGTGGGTCGCCAGAACCAATCAACAAAGCAGACGGAGGGCCTGTTCTCGTAGCTCAACCAGATTCAAAGCAAGTGTTACCCGCTCCCCGAACAACTTGCGCAAGGCACGTGATAGATGTCATCACCGGGGTACTTCGCAAACTCGTTGGAAAAAGCGCTGGTTACTTGGATTCGGCCACGACAGATGGGTACCCTCCGAAGACCGATGCACCTTATCCGAAAGTTCGGTAATCTCTTTTATCGATGAAGACTACCTTCTGAAATTATCGAACCGCATTTAGGGATCATTCTTTTGCTTGATCGCATGAAGTGGGTTCGGTAGATATAAAACGGATGATGGTGGATAATGGATCTTCAGATATTCTCGTATGCCCACGCTTATCGGAGAATGCACACTAGATGGGCGAAAAGATGGAGTTGGATGAAGCTCCTTTATATGGTTTTAGTAATGACCCTACTTAAGGTGGTTGGAACTATTGAATCGCCAAATATCTTCTAACTACCCCAACAGTAGAAATTATTTGCAAATTTTATGTTGTAAATGTAGATTCTCGCTTATAATGCTATTTTTGGAAGACTCGCTTTAATTGCTTTGCAAAGTCATGACCTCTATTCCTCATTTCAAAATCAAATTTCCTACTACCATGGGGTCATGCGAGGTGTAGGGGATTTGGATCTCGCCGTAAGATGTTATAGAAATGTTGTGATCACTTCGGAGTGGGAATATCAAGGTAAGCGAAGCGGCTATGGCGATAGAGATCGAACCTTTCACAGAGAGTAGTTCCGAACCATTGGTCATGCCAGCTGAAGAAACGGAGGAGATAGAGCTCATCCCGGGCAAAGCAAACAAAACGGTGAAAATAGGTTCGGGTCTGCCGGAACCTCTCCGGACGAACCTCATGGAGCTCTTGCAAAGCTATGTTGATATTTTCGCATGGGAGCCTCAGGATATGCCGGGGGTAAGCAGGGATATCGCTGAGCATCGGCTGGAGGTAGACCCGTCAAAGAAGCCAGTCCGACAGAAGAGGAGGATTTTCGCACCTGAACGTCAGCGAATAATTGATGAAGAGATTGCAAAACTGTTGGCAGCAGACTTCATCTTCGAGATTGACTACCCGCAGTGGATGGCGAATGTGGTGCTGGTACAGAAGCAAAATGGTAAATGGCGAGTCTGCATCGACTATACTGATTTAAATAAGGCTTGTCCGAAAGATTTCTACCCTTTACCCCACATTGACCAACTAATCGATGCCACTTCGGGGTATGCTTTGTTAAGTTTCATGGACGCATTCTCTGGATATCATCAAATTTCCATGTGCAAAGAGGATATACCGAAGACGGCGTTCATTACGCATCGTTCGGTATATGCTTATAAGAAAATGACCTTCGGCCTCATCAATGCCGGAGCCACATATCAGAGGATGATGAACCATGTTTTCCGATATCACCAAGGGTGAATATGGAGGTGTACGTAGACGATATGATTGTCAAAAGTATGTTGGTACATAAACATCCGGATGATTTGGAAGAATGTTTTCGTAAAATTCACAAAGACAATTTGAGATTGAATCCCACTAAGTGCACCTTCTGGCCTAGGGGTCGGCAAATTTACGGATATCTTGTCGATCGAGAGAATCGGCCAATCCTCGAAAAGATTCAAGCAATCCTCGAACATGAAGACTCCTCACCATTTAAAGATATTCAACGTCTGACTAGAAGGATTGCAGCTTTGAGGAGGTTTATGTCCAAGTCAGCGGAAAGATGTCTACCGTTCTTTGATACATTGAAAGGGCCGAAGAATGCAAAGACATTTCAATGGACTTCGGAGCGTGAGGACGCCTTTCGTGAGCATCAAGTCCTATTTATCTTCTACGCTTTGTTGGTGAAGCCTGCTTCTCTTTGAACCTTTATATTTGTACTTAGCAACTAGTTCATTGGCAGTAGGAGCAGTTTTGGTGCGTGAAGTTGGGGGTAAGCAGCACCCGGTTTATTATGTAAGCCATGTCCTTCGAGATGTGAAACAAGGTACCGAACATTGAAAAGTTTGCTTTTGCTTTAATAACCGCTAATCGAAAAGCTTAGGCAATACTTCCGAGGTAGATTGGTAATAGTGTATACTGATCGACCTTTAAAGAAGATTATGAGCAAACCCGAGGTGTCGGGAGATTAGAATTTGCATGGACTATGGAGTTGTCACAATTTTCATTGAATATCATCCCCGAACCGCCATCAAAGGGCAAAGCCTCGCTGATTTTGTTGTTGAATGCTCGCTTTAAGTCGATGAAGTTGTGGTAGGTCAAGGATCTGGACAGGCGATTGCGCTTCTTCAATGAGGCGAGAAGTTCTTGGACGTCAGATGCAGATGGGTCTTCTACCACTTGACGTCGATGGAGCGAGTATTATTCGACGAGTCCGGAGGGATTCAAGGTACAACAGCCATCGATTTCACCAAAGCGACAAATAACGGTTTTGAGTATGAAGCGGTACTTGCGAGGGTTACTGGTTGGCAAAAGTCTTGAAGGCAACGATAATTATCTTTAGTGATTCTCGCTTAATCGTTAAGCAACTTTCTCGGGGAATATGAAGCTCGAGGCCCAAAAATGATCAAATATCTAACAGAATCAAGGAGCAACTTCAAATTTCCAATCCTATGAGTTTCAAGCGATCGAAAGCGTAATAACAATTCAATTGCCGATGATTCTCCAAATTAGCCACTACGGATGTTAACGCCTTTGATGGGTCGGTTTATTTACAAACTTTGCAACATCCCAAAGGTTCATTATGAATCGATAATGTGCATCGATCGAACCAACTACCGGGTTGACTCCATATATAGAGTATCTGGCAGATGGCGTCTTACCTTCGGATCGGATGCTCGCCAAGAAAATTAAGTATAAAAGTGCCAATTTTGTTCTGATTGATGGAGATCTGTTCCGACGAGCTTTCTCATCTCCATTATTGAAATGCTTGACTCCATCTGAAGCTGACTATGCTCTTCGGGAAGTACATGAAGGTATTTGTGGTGACCATATGGCGGCTAAGTCATTAGCCTATAAAGTACTTCGCCAGGGGTACTATTGGCCTACCATCTTTAAAGAAGCAATCGACACGCTAAGAAGTGTGAGAAATGTCACCAATAAATTCGATCTCATTATCGTACCACCGTAAGAGCTATACTCGATCTTATCTCCTATACCCTTCGCTGTCTGGGGGGTTGATATACTGGGTCCACTACCGAAAGCTAAAGGTCGTCACCATTATAGTTCTTATTGATTATATGACTAAGTGGGTGGAGGCAAAACCACTTTATCCAATAACGAACAGAGTGCCTAAAGTTTATAAAGGAGTCTGTGGTGTTTCGCCGGGATCCCTAAGGTGTTGGTATCGGACAACCGGACGCCAACAGGGATCGAAATTTGAGGCATTCTTGAAAGAATCTGAGGATTCAAAGACAGAAGACTTCAAAGGCTCATCCACGGTCAAATGGACAAGTTGAAGTGACTAATGAGCAACTGCGAATCGGGATCAAGCGCAGATTGAATGAAGCCAAGGGTAGATGGCCGAGGAGCTACTTAAGCGTGTTGTGGGCTTATCGAACTACTCCGAGGACTACAACAGGATTCACCTTTTAGACCGGCCTATGGTAATCGATGCCTTAGTCCCAGCTTGAAATTGGATCTCCCGCCTCTTGGTCACCCAATTCGAGAGAAATCTACAATGAGGAAGGGCTTAAGGCCAACCTTGATTTACTTGAAGAAGTAAGAGAAATGACCTTAATCAGTCAAGGCGACTTATCGTCAAGAGGCTAAGCATTATAATAAGGGAGTAAAATGTCGAGGTTCGAGGTGGGAGATTTTGTCCTCGAGAGAAGCCAAGCATCCACACCTCGAGAATATAGGAAAGTTCGATGCCAAATCGGGAAGGACCGTATGAAATAACCGGTGCCGGGCCGAGAACTTATCGATTAAAGCATTAGATGGGTCAAGAATTAAGAATACTTGCACGTCTTGGCAAAGAAAAAGTACTTTCAATAGAAATGATGTACGTACATTGGAAGTCTCAGAAATATTTATGTCATCATCAATAAAGTTCCCTTTTTCTCGAACAACTTTTGTCTTCATTCTTGTCGATCAAATCATCGAAGTTTGGTGGTTCGGGTGGACTCACCGCCATTCGATGGCGACCTTTTCTAGTGAGTGGTCCTTATGAGTTTGTCGCCCCTTCGTGGTAGGCAAACGTCATTGGTGTTAGGAGGTTCGGTGGACTCACCGGCCATTCGATGGCGCACTTTTCTTAGGTGGTCCTTATGAGTTTGTCGTGCCCTTCGTGGTAGGCAAACGCCATTGGTGTTAGGAGGTTCGGGTGGACTCACCCGGCCATTCGATGGCGACCTTTTCTCTTGCAGGTGGTCACTTAGACCTTGTCGCCCTTCGTGGTAGACAAGTGTCATCTTTAAGACGTTGTCGCCCTTCGTGGTAGGCAATTGTCGACACTTAGACCTTGTCGTGCCCTTCGTGGTGAACAAGTGTCATCTTTAAGACGTTGTCGCCCCTTCGTGGTAGGCAATTGTCGACACTTAGACCTTGTCAGGCCCTTCGTGGTAGGCAAGTGTCATCTTTAAGACTTTGTCAGGCCCTTTGTGGTAGGCAAATGTCATCTTTTGGTTTTGTTAGGCCTTTAGGGGTAAACAAATTCTCGACGAAGCGAGATATGTCTCACACTTTCTAGAATCAATAAGTATCCCTTTACTTTATTACCTAAAATTTTTCTAAGTGTTGAGTTCGTGAAGCTTCATTCTTACACTTCATCTCGTTATATAGCATGTTTAGTTGTTACTCAACAGCTCGTGTTCACCAATGAAGGGTTGGTGCATTTTTCACTTAAGGAAATATTGAGTATCGGCGAGATAATAAATATACCAAAGTCATAAGGAATGAAGCCATTTTCATTAAATATTTAATTTAATTACACTATTGACAATTTTTACGACATGTTGTAAATTAAAGATGAAAAAACATAAATGTAAAACATCGCCTTCAGCTCCATCTTCGTCTCAAGAATCAAGTAAGGATGGGTCCAGATTGTCATAGACAGACTTCTCCTTGCCACGACTTCTAAGAAAAGCTCGTAACTCCCTGAGTATATCTTCATTATTTCTCCATTGATCTCGTCCGAAGTTCCTGGTACTCTTTTTCATATTTGTTTATGAAGGTCGCTTAAGTTAATGGGGGCCCAAGGTCCCAAAGAGCCTCGAGTTCTCGGATTTCTTCGAGTTTGAGCCTTCTTACTCATGTGACGAGTTTCTTTGCCTCCGACTTATGGATAGTGTGACGCCCCAAAATTAGGTATACATCACCCATCTTGGGTCGCCACTTACATGGTATGCAATTTAAATACAACTTACTAACATAAAATGTCGGTATGCAATACGACATAAATCGTGAGTTTAAATCTGAATATCGTCTACTAGATATTATACAAACTCAAAAAGGAGTCCTCATTACAATTATTATCACACTATTTCACGATAGTGAGGACTACTAATCTTATCTTGGGACCATCACTGCGTTTCCCACTAAGTCCCATTTATATTCTCATTTCACAAGAGAAACGGATGAAAAGAAAGGGTAAGCTCAACTAACCCAAAGAAGAAATATTATGACTAAGATAATGCGAATAAATTATCAATAGTCTTCAACAATGTTAAACCCGATAAAATACAATAGACAACCAGGTTTAATCTGCGGTGAATATCAATCCATTAAAAGAGTCAAGTAGAAAATAAAGTCTACGATCTTTTAGGTTTTAAAGGTTTTTCATCATCATTATATAAATTGAGACTCACTTTAATAAATATTTCACATCATCGAATCACCCCTCGCACTACTTTACTGCCAAGGATATTCTTTAAGTATCACGACCACAATTATTCATGCACTACGGGCCAAGAATATTTGTGTATTCATTAATGGTCATGATCATGCCAATAATCATCCATTAATGCACTACTACCATTGAGGATTTTTACCACATCATTTGTAACATTTACTGGCCATGATTATACCGAATAGTCTCTCGGTCATAATCATACCAAGTCCATCTACGCACTACAGCCACGGATGACTTTAAAAAAATATAAACATGAGGATGATGACAATGATATAAGAATTCAATAAAACAAGTTCAAGAATTATTTTATCCGAATTATTAACGCCAAAATTATCAACGGCGATCTTTGTTTTGTAGAGTAAAATTCAAGAATGATCGAAGAATATTTTCATGAAAAGATCTTTGGATGAAACGCAAATATCAAGGATATTCCACTAATTTCATGGAGTATAAAGTCAAAGTTTTAACTAACCGGGTATAATAAAGAATGGAATAACAAAAGAAATCACCACGCACGCGATAGATCGCATGCATGGAGTTATTCCAACGTAATAATAAAGAACGGAACCAGTCGTGTGAAATTCACACCGCAAGATGTTCCAATGTAATAATAAAGATGGAACCGATCCTGTAAAACACATGAGATAGGATATTCCAACAGAATAATAAAGAAGCGAAACCAGTCCAAATTGTAAAACACACGCATGTGATGTTCCAACGTAATAATAATAAAGACGGAACCAGTCCGGTTAAAAAACACGCATGTGATGTTCCAATGTAATAATAGAAGAATGTCACCAAGTATAGTGTGAGACCCCGATTTTATCAATAAAGATTTAAATTTTGTTGAAATAATTTTTAATATTATGGTGTGAATTTAAGATAATATTATAGTTGTGGGTAGTATTTATAAATTTTGCAAAGTATGCAAGTGGTTATATTATATTCGATTGGTTGGGGAATATTCTATTTTAGCAGGAATATTCGTGACAACTACCAATCATCATTGAGTGGACCCTACAAATGTAATTATTATCGGATTGAGAAAAACGACAAAAATATTTTATTAAAATAACTATGAAGTTTTACCGCTTGATACCGTTGAAACTACTCGGTAGTAAAAGTACAAGAATACGTGTGGTTGCATAGTAAGAAAGACACTACTCGGTATTGATTATTGATGCCATGTGAGAAGTCACTCGGTTTGATTCCATTATTGTTTATTAATAATATGAATTATTATAATGATAATGACGCTTTTGTTTTATTCAGATTATTAACATAATAAAATGTAAACATCTTTTATATAAAATAGAATACTTTATTAAAGTTATTCTATAAATAGAATATATTATATTTTATTATGCATAGTGTTGCATAGTATTTTGTATAGTGTTTTGCATAGTATTGCATAAAGTTTTGCATAGTAAAATGTTTTTATATAAATAGAATATATTATATTTTATTTAAAAGATTTTTCTTTAAATATGGACCGTCGAGATTAAAGTAAATCAATCTGACCATTCATGGGATTAGATTACTTATGCATTCCATTTTTCTATAAATAGAAGCTCATTCCTTCATTATTTTCTTACTAATTCATTGAAACTCTAGAGAGAAATTATAGAGAGAAGCTATAGAGAGAAAATTATAGAAAGAAGAAGAGTATTCTCGCTACTTCACTACTTCTATATTCAGCCTTCTTATACGGTGAAGGGTGTTATTCTTTCTTCTTGAAGAGAACTTCATTATTCCATTCACTATTATTCTGTTGAATAACTCGTAAAAGTGGTATACCCTATACATAACCTCAGATATACGCAAACATACCCTATACTTGGTGAAATCCTTATGTTATTCCATTCTTATTTATTCTGGTTGGAATAACTCAGATAATGCTGTGAATCCCCTATACTTGGTGACATTCTTCTATTATTCTGGTGGAACATCCTCGCTCTGTGTGTTTTTTACACCTGACTCGGGTTCCGCTTTTTATTATTCTGCTGGAACATCCCGTCACAGGTGTTTTACACCGGACCGGTTCCGCCTCTTTATCATTCTCGCTGAATATCCTATCTCGTGTGTTTTACAATCGGATCCGGTTCCATCTTTATTATTCTCATTGGAACATCCTGTTGGTGTGAATTTCACCGACCGGTTCCGTTATTATTATTCATTGAATAACCCGTCATCGCAAGCACCGCATGCATGGTGATTTCTTTTGTTATTCCATTCTTTATTATACCCAAATTGGTTAAAACTTTGACTTCTATACTCCATGAAATTAGTAGAATATCCTCGATATTTGCGCTTCATCCATCCAGATCTTTCATGGAAATATTCTTCCGATCATTCTTGAATTTTACTCTACGAAACAATGATCATGTTGACAATTTGGACGTTAATAATTCATGGATTAAATAATTCTTGAACTTGTTTTATTGAATTACTATGTCATTGTCATCATCCTCATGTTATATTATGTTATCTTTGGCTTACGCAGCATGCATAGATGAACTTAGTATGATTATGACCGGGGATCATTCGATATAATCACGACTTGATATAAATGATTTGACAAAAGTTCTCGGTGGCACGTAATGCAAGAATGGATAGTTTTTGGTATGATTATGACCAGGGTGATTCTAGATAGTCATAACCATTGATAACTTGATGAAAATCCTCGACCGTGGTACGAGGATGATTAGATGTGGTGGTTTATTTATTAAAATTTGAGTCTCAAATGATAAAAATGATGAAAACCTTTTAAAACCTAAAAGATAGTAGATTTTATTCTCTACTTGACTTTTTAATGGATTGCATATTCCGCCGCAGCTTAAACCGGTTGTCTATTGTATTTTATCGCTTTAACATCATTGAAGGCTAATGATAATTTATTCGCATTATCTTAGTCATAATATTTCTTATCGGGCTAGTTGAGCTCACCCTTTCTTTCATTGTTCTCTTGTGAAATGAGAACATAGCCGGGACGAGCCAGTCGGGAACGAAGTAATGGTCCGAGGATAAGATTAGTAGTCCTCACTATTCGTGAAATAATGAGGTGATAATAGTTGTAATGAGGACTCCTTTTCGAGTTTGTATAATATCTAGTAGACAATATTTGTATTCAAATTCACGCTTTATGTCGTATTGTACACCTACATGCTTAGGTTAGTAAGTTGTATTTGAATTTATGTACCATGTAAGTGGCGACCCAAGATGGGTGACGATACTTAATTTTGGGGCGCCACAATGGTATCGTAGCTTAGGGATATGATCCTCGCTAAGATGCTAGATAAGAACTAGGAGGGAGAGACGGGAATTCCTTCGCTAGTATGACCTACCTAAGATTATTTGTTATTTAATTGGTGGTCAGTAGTATAGGGATAATATTTGATATATTAGTTAACCCTTTTGCTTCACAATTCCTTTCGTGTAATAAGAGTGTAGCTAGGTCGAATAGGGGTATGCAGTGGAATAGAACAGTGGTCATCATTTAGTAGTTATATTTGGTGAATCAACTAGGGTGAGGCGCTAAACCCAACGTTGAAAGAGTGTTTTGCCACTATCATACAAGATGTCTAATGACATACAACCTCGTGTCATCATAAGATGCGGGGTTGTGCTCATCCACTTTCTCGAGTATATTTACTTTGAGCACTACCTATATGATCTTGGTGTTTGTTTGAAGTATAATTCTCAATTTGAGACAAGGAGATAGTGATAAATCAAGAGAAGACTCACCATTGGGAAGAATATGATAGTAATCTTCTCATTTTTCTTTGGGGTCTATTAGGTAAACCAAGGATAATTCTGTAGCCATATAATATCTATTATAACCTAGAAGTATGGCCTCCCATGTACGAAGGTTTCCTTGAGCACTTCCCAAAGATTCTAATTTCTAAAACAGCTTTTTGACTATACATTTATGTAAGGTGTCATTGTGACGTCTTATCCAAAGTTGGGATGAAAGTCACAGTTGGTATCAATGTAACGTATTATCCAAGTCTTGGATAAGAGTAGCGCTTTGAATGATATTTCTATCATTAATAAATTTCTTGACGTATTCTTGAAGATTTCTAGCCTACTCTAGAGCGTGAAATCAAATTTTGTATTGACCCCAAAGACAAAAACCCATTTCTTAAACCCTCAAATATTTCTTCAACTAAAAGGATCTGCATACGAGGATTATGATGAAAGTCATAATAAAAGCATTGGACTAATGAAAATCATGGGTATATGAAGTATTAGTAAGTGTTATGATGAGTTATGTTGGTTATTATGTGAAAACATGAAAGTTTCTTAGAAATCACAAAGAGTTGAAAATCGATTTTTGTGAAAAAACGTAACATGAAATTCAATTGACCATATCTCCTATTATATTTTGAATTTTTGAATGTGGTCAAGTCCTAGAGTTAGATCTATGAGTTACCTAACTAATACAAGTGGAATTACTGGAAAAGGTGTTGTAGATTTTTGTGTGGACTGATTTTAGCAAAGGAGTGCAAAGCTGCAAAAACTAAAAAAGCTGCTGCCATGATTTTAGAGGGGCTGTTTCGGCCACTTAAATTATGAGAAAAATTCTGGGTTTTTGGGACATGAAAGTATATGGTATAAAGTACCTCCTGTCCAAAAATGAGCTCATTCTGACTTAAAATGAGCAAGTTATGACTATTTCAATATTTAGGTTTTTCGATTTAAAACGCTATAACCTGAGTTCTATAACTCCGATGACCATGAAATTTAAACTGGAAGCTCATGATAACATGTAAGGTCCTGCCAAGATTTGGGAATTTTGGAGTTAAACTTGAGGTAGCTAATTTCTTAAGGAATTAATTAGAAATTGATTTTTGAAAAATAGTAAATGAATTTTAAAATTCCGAGAAAAATATATTTTCATCATGGGACTATATTATGCTAAATCCCAGAAAAGAAATATTTTTGGGACTGATTTGGTATTTTCATGAAAATAGTTTAGTTACTTAACATATGAGTTAAATATGTTATGTGAAGAATGAAAGTTGAAAATAGGATTTTATGGCTAGAGAATCCTATATAGAGTATATGCATATTTTTGAGAGATTTGATAATTGGTGATGATATCTTATGAGTATGGCATTTTGAATGATTAAATGCATTATATGGTAAAGCGTAAAACAGCTTAAGATAAATTGTTTATAAATTTAAGAAGTGATTAAAATATTGTTATAATATTAATGATATTAGATTATGAGATTATTAAGTGATTGAAAACATGGGGATATTCTTGAATCTCGGATAAATTATATTATAAATGTTTAATATTTATCCTTTATCTCATTTGATTGATTCTTTATATCATTATCCTCACGCTTATATTATGTTGAAAGTCATCGTGGCACTCAGTAGTGCATAGATGGACTTGGTATGATTATGACCGAGGATTGTTCGGTATAATCATAACCGTAATTGAATACACAATTATCTTTGGTAGTAGTGTGGATAATTTGTGGTTGTGATATTAATGAATACACAATTATCTTTAGGTAGTAGTCATGGATAATTTGTGGTCGTGATACTAATGAATACACAATTATCTTTGGTAGTAGTGCATGGATAATTTGTGGTCGTGATACTAATGAATACACGATTATCTTTGGTAGTAGTGCATGGATAATTCGTGGTCGTGATACTAATGAATACACAATTATCTTTGGTAGTAGTGCATGGATAATTTGTGGTCGTGATACTTAATGAATACACGATTATCTTTGGTAGTAGTGCATGGATAATTTGTGGTCGTGATATTAATGAATACACGATTATCTTTGGTAGTAGTGCATGGATAATTCGTGGTCATGATACTTAATGAATATCCTCGCCCGTAGTGCGAGGGATGATTCGATGATATGGATTAATTATTGAAATGAGTCTCAAAGAATGAAATATTAATTCATGGATGTGGTAAAAGTCATCTTTGGTAGTAGTGCATTGATAGACTTGGTATGATTATGACCACGGATTATTCTAAGATAATCATGATCAGAATTGAAAACACGAATATCCTTAGCCAAAGAAGGTACATGGATAATTCATGGTTGTGATACTATTAAGTCGAGTCTCAAGATTATTGGTTTTACGATTATATATCTTTGTCAGGTAGTGCAAAGATGAATTGTTAATAAATATCTTTGGCCCAGAAGTGCAAAGATGAATTGTTAATGAATATCTTTGGCGGATTACAAAAGATGAATTTAATATTTTTAACAATAAAGGTATTCAAGGTATCCTCACCTCTTTATCATACCAGTGTACATATACCCTAATTTCGAGGGCTTAAATTCCATAAGGAGGGAGATTGTGAGACCCCAGATTTTATCAATAAAGATTTAAATTTTGTTGAAATAATTTTTAATATTATGGTGTGAATTTAAGATAATATTATAGTTGTGGGTAGTATTTATAAATTTTGCAAAGTATGCAAGTGGTTATATTATATTCGATTGGTCTGGGGAATATTCGGTTTAGCAGGGAATATTCGTGCATAACTACTCAATCATTGGTGGACCCCATTAATGTAATTATTGTCGGATTGAAAAACGACAAAAATATTTTATTAAAATAACTCTGGCGGAAGTTTTACCGGTTGATCTTGTTGAACTACTCAGTAGTAAAAGTACAATGAATACGTGTGGTTGCATAAGTAGCACACCGGTATTGATTATTGATGCTTTATGTGAGAAGTCACTCAGGTTTGATTCCATTATCACGATTAATAATATGAATTATTATAAGCGATAATGACGTTTTGTTTTATTCAGTATTATTAACATAATAAAATGTAAACATCTTTTATATAAAATAGAATACTTTATTAAAGTTATTCTATAAATAGAATATATTATATTTTATTATGCGTAGTGTTGCATAAGTATTTTGCATAGTGTTTTGCATAAGTATTGCATAGTGTTTGCATAGTAAAATATTTTTATATAAATAGAATATATTATATTTTATTTAAAAGATTTTTCTTTAAATATGGACCGTCAGATTAAAGTAAATCAATCTGACCGCTTCATGGATTAGTTACTATGCATTCCATTTTTCTATAAATAGAAGCTCATTCCTTCATTATTTTCTTTTAATTCATTGAAACTCTAGAGAGAGAAATTATAGAGAGAAGCTATAGAGAGAAAATATATAGAAAGAAGAAGAGTATTCGCTACTTCACTACTTCTATATTCGGTTCTTATACTACGTAAGGGTGTTATTCTTTCTTCTTGAAGAGAACTTACATTATTCCATTCACTATTATTCTGTTGAATAACTTTGTAAAAGTGGTATACCCTATACATAACTCAGATATGCCAAGATACCCTATACTTGGTGAAATCCTTATGTTATTCCATTCTTATTTATTCATTGGAATAACTCAGATACGCTGAATCCCTATACTTGGTGACATTCTTCTATTATTCATTGGAACATCCTCATGCGTGTGTTTTACACCTGACCGTTCCGCTTTTATTATTCTGCTTGGAACATCCTGTCATCATGTGTTTTACACCGGACCGGTTTCCGCTCTTTATCATTCTCGTTGGAATATCCTATCTGTGTGTTTTACACCGGATCGGTTCCATCTTTATTATTCTCGTTGAACATCATTATCGGTGTGAATTTCACCGACTTCGTTCCGTTATTATTATTCTCGTTAGAATAACTCCGTCTTGCTTAAGCACCGCATGCACGGTGATTTCTTTTGTTATTCCATTCTTTATTATACCCAAATGGTTAAAACTTTGACTTCTATACTCCATGAAATTAGTAGAATATCCTCGATATTTGCGTTTCATCCAAAGATATCTTTTCATGGAAATATTCTTCCGATCATTCTTGAATTTTACTCTCTGAAACAAAGATCATGTTGACAATTTGGACGTTAATAATTCATGGATTAAATAATTCTTGAACTTGTTTTATTGAATTACTATGTCATTGTCATCATCCTCATGTTATATTATGTTATCTTTGGCTTACGCAGATAGATGAACTTAGTATGATTATGACCGAGGATCATTCGGTATAATCACGACTTGATATAAATGATGTGACAAAAGTTCTCGATGGGCATTAATGCGATGATGGATAGTTTTGGTATGATTATGACCGGGGTGATTCGGTATAGTCATGACCATTGATAACTTGATGAAAATCCTCGACCGTAGTACGAGGATGATTAGATGTGGTGGTTTATTTATTGTTTGAGTCTCAAATGATAAAAATTGATGAAAACCTTTTAAAACCTAAAAGATAGTAGATTTTATTCTCTACTTGACTTTTTTAATGGATTGCATATTCACCGCAGATTAAACCGGTTGTCTATTGTATTTTATCGCTTTAACTTTGTTGAAGGCTAATGATAATTTATTCTCGCATTATCTTAGTCATAATATTTCTTCTTGGTTAGTTGAGCTCACCTTTTTCTTTCATTGTTCTCTTGAAAATGAGAACATAACTGGACGAAGTCGGGAACGAAGTAATGGTCCGAGGATAGCATTAGTAGTCCCTCACTATTCTACGTGAAATAGTGTGATAATAGTTGTAATGAGGACTCCTTTTGAGTTTGTATAATATCTAGTAGACAATACTTGTATTCAAATTCACGCTTTATGTCGTATTGTACCTGTACTACGCTTAGGTTAATGTAAGTTGTATTTGAATTTATGTACCATGTAAGTGGCGACCCAAGATGGGTGACGATACTTAATTTTGGGGCGTCACATATAGGGTAAACCACGTGATACTGAGTTATTCCAACGAGTATAATAAGCAATGGAATAACAACAGCTTCTCTTCATGAATAAGAAAGAATAACACCCTTACATTTGGTAGGAGATTGAATCTTCGCAAAGAAGTAGTAAGAACAAAATACTCTTCTTCTTTCTCTTATTCTCTCTATACTTTCTCTCTATAAGCTTGAATGAATTCGTGAAAATAATGAAGCCCTAGCCTCTATTTATAGAAGATTTCTAGCTTAAGCTTTTCTTAGTGTGAAAAGGCAAGTGGCTTGGCGACTAATGATGTGAAAAGAAAAGTGGTTTGACGCTTTGTAATGTGAAACGACAAGTGGTTCGGCACCAGAATGTGAAACGACAAGTGGTTCGGCCTTTCAGAATGTGAAACGCGACAAGTGGTTCGACGTCTGGTATAGGTAATTACTATTAACGAAGGTAAATACTATTGACGAAGGTAAATACTATTCACAAGGGTAATTACTATTGACGAAGGTAATTACTATCGATGAAGGTAAATACTATTCACAAGGGTAATTACTATCGACGAAGGTAATTACTATCGACGAAGGTAAATACTATCGACGAAGAGACTCTTAGATGATGACATACGAGCCCCCTATAAAATAATCAAACTTACCACAAATCATTTTTTTCATCAACACATATTTAATCTTTCAACAATTATTAATCATTTATAACTTGTCGTCTCAATTATTGATTTAATACTATAACATATTATACGATGATCTTTGTGACAATAATTGAATCAATAATATAAGAGATATGATCAAGCGATTCATCAGAGCAATAATTGAGCATAGTGAGTTACTTCTCGCGTAAGCATCAATAATCAATACCAGGTGTGCTACTTATACGAACCAATGCCATTCATCGTACTTTTACCACCGGGTAGTTCAATAGTTTTAACGGTAACACCTCCGCCAGTTATTTTTATAAAATATTTTTGTCGCTTTCTCGATCCGAAATGATAATTACATTATGGGGTCCACCAATGATTGAGCCATTATGCGAATATTCCCTAACAAAAGAATATTCCCCACCAAACGAATATTTTATAACAACTTGCATACTTTCTTTGCAAAATTTATAAATATTACCCACAACTATAACATTATATCAAATTTATTCCATAATATTCAAAATAATATTTATAGAAAAATTCATCTTTATTTATAAAAGCTGGGGTCTTACAGATAGTCTTGGTCAAGATCTTCGCATCAGCCTTTAGCTCCTCGATCTTTTCCATCCTTATCTCGCTCCTCCGAACCAAGTCAACGCTCATTTTCACGATCTCCTCGTCTTTGTGCTTTAGTTGACTTCGGTTCTTCCTCGAGGCCTTCACATCTCCTTTGGCTTGGGTTAACTCTTTTTGAAGACCTTCATTTGTATGAAGAAGGCATTCACGTTGAGTTTTCTCCTTCGCCAAGGCGAGACTTCAAAGATGACATTCTTCCTTCCTCAAGATCTCTTCTTCGCTTCGACGAGAGATCTTGGACGAAGACGTCCAACACTTGCATTGGCTCATGTGTTTCCAATACCATTTGATCGGTTTTCGATATATAAGTATGCGAGATAAATTCGTAAATAAAAAGATACTCGCTTACCTTCGTCAAGTAAGCTTATGCCTTCACCGAGTAGATCTCCATTCGAATCTGCTCCCCGAACCGATGATCGCTTGGTTTCACGAAACAAAGGTGTTGAACAGTTGGAATGGAAAATGAGCATTGAGTCGGGGCCACATTGTTGGAGAGGCCATGGCTTCCCGATCAATCTCGGTGGTTGGTTCTCTTGGTGGAGAAGGTGGAGGTTCTTCGCGAAGGGGTGAGGGGTCTACGTGTATGGTTTCGGGAGAAGGAGATCGGGCAGGTGTGCGTTCAGGAGTTGGCGAGGGAACAGGAGATGAACCAGGGTGAATGTCTGATGGCTGTTTTCTTTTTCGGGAAGGAGTGCGGATTGATCTTGGTTGGTTCATTGTCGTGGGGTTTCGTGGATGTGATCGAGGAATGACAACCAAGAGGTAGGGACTCAAGCTTCTTGGCAAATCGAGGGAGTTATTTTGGTTCTTATTTTCTTTACACGAAGGACCTTGGCCCGATCGTGCAAAGGAATATCGAGAAGGCTTCTCCTCAACGGATAGGTTCGAGGTTGGAGGATTGAGATTAAA
The DNA here is from genome assembly GCA_020205615.1 of Panax quinquefolius. Lineage (NCBI taxonomy): Eukaryota > Viridiplantae > Streptophyta > Magnoliopsida > Apiales > Araliaceae > Panax > Panax quinquefolius. The sequence goes on along the minus strand of CM035154.1, from coordinate 4,260,948 downwards.
TGAGGAGGTTGTTTGGGGGTTGCTTGAGGGAGTGTTTCAGATCACCGCTGTGGTTTGTTTCGGTTGGGTGGTTTTGGTTCGTTTGGCGGATCTCTTTCTTGGTAGGTCGAAGGTTTTCTTCGAATAATGGGTTCGCTCGGTTTGAGGTTCGTCGGTTTGAAGGGAAGAAGTTGGAGGGTCAAGGCGGTAGGAGGGTTAACTCCGGAAGATTCTTGGCACGGATGCTCTTCACTTCAGATCCGCATTCTCCCCGCCAAAAAATCTTGAGGTCTCTCACCTCCGTGGAAGTCGGTTTGATCGGAGATACTGCAAAAACCACACATCGTAACATGTATCACTTATACAGCTCAGAAATTATATTACAGAATTAATCAAAACTTACATTTGTGGTTGTATAACCAAGCTTGTTTGGTCAAGAGTGTGAAACTCCATTCTTTTGGAGGAATTTTCCTCAAGAAATCGCCATCTCCTCACCCGCTTCTTCTGATATGTCTCAAAGTCACAGAGACTTGGTCGAGGTGGTCCATCTGGAAGAGAAGAGATCTCGTGTTCCCAGTAATGAAAAACCACTTCTCATGCCAACCTTTGTTCTTTGGAAGGAGTGTTCATCAAAGGTCTCTCTCTCGAACTCGGTGTCAGTCGAGGAGATTGCTTCTTCAACACTTTGAAGCCCCGCTTCTAGACCTACCTACCAAATGGAGAAGAGGTGAAGAAGATGTCAACAGAGGAGTAATCCCAAGTTCACGGCGGTAAAGCAATAAATGCCAAGATGTGGATGTAGGAGTTGGCACTTAGTTGGGCGAAGCCCACTCTATAAACCCTAAAAGGGTAATGATGAAGACATGGAGAGGAAGGCGAACTCCTTTTCTAGAAAAGTAATGACGTATGCGACCCAACCGTCCTGGGCCGGTTGGTACATACGTTCTTCGGAGCGGGGCCCTTATTGCAGACATGTCGTCAGAATCGATAACGACTCTGGCATGCATATTTCTCGATTCGATGGACCGAGGAACGGATGTTGGCGTTAGGAAATTGTTCCCGCCTTTGAAGAAATCGAAGTAGAGGAGGTCGAGAAGGGTTTCCCCATGGTGGATGATTGAGGGTTGGAACTTGAACCCTCTTGGTTAGGGAATTTGGGTTGGGAGAAACGATGCTAATGGGAGTCGCACGAAGAGGAGAGTTCTGCTAGAGGTTTCTTGGCCACCATTGTTTCGATTCGTGAAGCGTAGAAAGAAAATTGCGTAAAAGAAGAAAGCTCTAAGGTTCAAATTTTGAATTAGCAGTAAAACCTTGAGAATTGGTAAAGTTTACCTTTTATCGACAACATGCACCACAGTAATTAAGGGCGACACATTTAATTCAACGCAATGATGATGAATGGGAAGGGTTTCAAATCTGTTTTAGACCTAAATATCTTCACTTTCGTGGGCTTGCGTCTATTGGGTTTCTACTTATATGCACTGGATGACAATTTGGGCTTTGGCAAGTTTCACTTTGGATCTCTTATGACTTATCATGTATGGTTACGCCCCGGCCTATATCGTTTATAGTCTTTCATTAAACACCTGCTTAATATAAGACTAGGGGGTAATGTCAGCCATAATCCTTTTCTTTATTGGTAATAAATTATTGGGCTCCTCCTTGGATCATGTTATGCTAAGTCATGGTTGGATCCGGTCACTTGGGTCATTTTTATTATTTGGGCTTAGTCATTATATTGGCCCATTATACAAATTATCACTTAACCCAACTTTGACCAATAATCATTATGCCAAATGACGTTTGACTATTGTGTTTGCCACTTTGCTGTATGGCATTAATGAGGATGGGACTCAGATGACCGGCGGTGGCAAAAGAAAAGAATGAGAGGGGTGAAGGTAAACTGCTTACTTTGGTTAAAGTGGACCCAAGGAGGAAAAAGGTGTCAGAAGGTGGTGGGTGGCATGGTAAACCGGATAGTGGAGTATGCATGGGGCTAAGATCACATAAGAGGGTAAATAACACATATATTTCATTAGAAGAATTCTAATTCTATATCTCTCGAGATAATTAGATAATATTTTCTCTCATTGTTGACCTTGTGATCGCTCAGACCGACTCTCACGGAAATTTATCCTCCATAAATGATCCGGTAAATCGAAGCTTTTAACTGTTAACTTGTTGAATCATGCGGAGATATAGGACGCGTCTTGGTGATTGGGACGTGGAGAAAGATCTTGGCGTTAACACCACCTATCACCTATCTATGGGTGTAGCCAGTTGTCTAATTAAAGTAATACTCCATATTTAAGAGTATAAACATTTGACTAATTTCATAGTTCCACTTTGTACTAACATAACATAAATTTTACTACTTCAAACATTCCTTGTTAATGTTTTGTTGAGTAAAGAAGGTGTTAATGGATAAAAAGACATGCGATGCGACCGTGACATTTGGTTTGAGTAAAGAAGGTGTTAATGTATAAATGTAGATTATGAGTATAAAATAGTAGTAATAAAATTGTAGTGACATATACCAGTGTATAGAAGAACCTTATTATTTCCGTCAAAATCAGTCTTATAATTCGCAGGGAGAGAGGAGAGAGAAACAAACGGTCACCCCTTATCTTAGCTTCGGCTGCGCCGGACACTTGACACAAAAACAAGAAGACGAAGAAACCATCTCTTCTTCCACTCCACCGCAATTCCTATTCTCTTCCCCCATTTAAGACAATTTCCCAGACCAGAGCACCTCACAAGAACTGAGCTCTGCTAGGTTAGGTATGGAGTGTTACGTATATATTTTTTAAGAGAGACATAAATTACAGAGTTTATCAATGACGCTGACTATTTAATATATATATATATATATATAATCACATCTGTTTATCGATTTCTGATGTCTAATTAATGAAATTGCAGGTCTCCCGCTTTAATTTTTGAGAATTGCAGAAAAATAAGATGAATCAGTGTTCCGAGTTTTGATATGGAAGAGGACGGCTCAATTCCAACTAATAGATCAAAAAAATCATCAATGTAACTTCTTTAATTGCTTTTTCAATCTACTAGTTATTGGTCGAAAGCTGAAATTTTAGCTCTGTTTATTGATTAATTGTTACAATATCCAACTAAATGGATGCTTAGGGCTGAAGCTGAAATTATGGAGCTGCTATGGCAGAACGGCGAAGTTGTTACGCATACCCAAACCCAAAGATCTCTCAAAAAATCTCATCTCACCTCCGCCGAGCAAAGAGAGATCCGATCGGAGGAAGGAACGGCGGCAAACCATCAATTATTTGTGCAGGAAGACGAGATGGCCTCTTGGCTTCAGTATCCTCTCGACGACTCCTCGTTCGACCGAGACTTCTATGCCGATCTTCTCGGTCCTGCTGCTCCCTCCGCCCCGGTCGCTACCGTTGTTCCTCAGCAACCGCCGCAGGCGGTGACTCCTCTGCCGCCGATTCCACCGCAGAGGCTAGTGGAACCGTCCATGGAATCGCCACAACCGCAGCAAAGGTATCAGAATTTCTCACACTTTTCGAGGCTGAAGGGAAGGATTGAATCCGGACCATCGAGTTCAAATAAGGCGGGAAAGGTATCGACGGTTGAGGACTCGAACGAGACGCTGTTGAAGACAGGGCTCGAATCTAGGGTTTTGTGGGGAGCAGACAACACTCCGCTCGTTTCCGGCGGGAATATAGGATATTCCATCCCTGCTGCTGCCGCGAATAGGTCGCCGGTGGCTTGTGAGCTGACGGTGTCCTCATCTCCAGGAGGGTCAGGAGCCAGCGCGGCTAGCGCCGAGCCGACACACAAGCTAACCGGAGCCACGGCTACGGCGACGGAGGATCGGAAGCGGAAAGCTATAGAAATCGACGACGGCGAGAGTCAGAGCGAGGTGCGTACTACACCCCATTACAAGTATGTTTTTGCTGTTTTCCACGTACACCATTCGTCTCCATCTATGGAACGCGGTGCGGTTTAGTCGTTTAGTGCGTACACCTTCCCCATGAAATTTCAATTTGACAGTCTTTTCCGGTCTGGTTTGCCACGTCACCACCGGTGATCCACCTGGCATCTGGGTAGCTTTTTGCTAACTGCCACGTGTGTGGTATTTCAAAACACCTTAGTTCATGCATTAATCAGTTTTGCATTTCAAGTCATGATTAGGAATAAATAAATAAAAAATGTTGCTTTTTGCATAACAATGAGAAGTAAGGTGCCTGTTGTTCTGCTTGAACATAAAACTTCCTAAAAATGCAAAATTACTAGTACTACTACTAATGTTGAAATAGTATTTACCATTTTCGCCAAAAAAAAAAAATTGATATGTCCTTGCATAATTAGTAAGCATATGCTATTTTCTTTGTGGAAATAACAATAACATCCGTTTATGTATTTATTGGTGTTTATTTTAGCCTGAAATAATGTTGGTAGGACAATTATTCTCTGGTGTAAGATACTAGCTTTGTAGCTTGTAATATTTTAAAAAGCTAAAAGATACACTCTAGGCAAAGCAAGACCATATTTTTTTTAATTTTAAAATTTCAGAAAAGGTTGTGTTGTTTTCCTAATATTGACTACCTATAAGGATGGAATGGATGGTCTAGTTGTCGCGATTATCTGCCAATAAGTATGTAGGAGAATCTATTTGCTGTGTTGGGAAACAAATCAAAAGAAAAGGCCACAAAATGATGCCTCTGTTCTATGTACTTGCATTTTAGAATTTCAGAAAAGGTTGTGTTGTTTTCTTGCTATTATTAACTACGAGTAAGCATGGAGAGTCTATTCATTGCTGTTATCTGCCAATAAGCATGTAGGGGGATCTATTTGACTCGTAAACAAATAAAAATAAAAGCGACAAAGTGATGCTGTGGAGAATTGTTCATGTCACCCACTTAATACATTCCATTTGGTTCTTTTGAAAAACGACAATTAGGTGGAAAATCATTTGTGTCACCCACTTACTACAATTAGAGCGTAACATGCATGCCTATGGTCTCTCTTCTATTGCTCTTTTTCCGGTATGAGTTTGTACGGACTTGTTTTTTTCTTTTTAATTTCCCATCAACATTATACTCCCAACACCAAATTGTACGTAGAAACCTGTCTGTCACAATTTTAACAAATGAATTAATGACTGATAAATAACACTAGGCATGCCAGTGAATCTGTTGCTCAGGAACTTTTGTTGTAATAGGTTGGCCTTTCCTGATATCACTTAGTATACTTTTATTTATAAAAAAATGATATTGAAATTCTTGTTGCGGCTTTTGGTGTGCCAAACATGTTGTGCACTTGTATGTGATTGACAAAACCACCTTATTTGACTTATTTTAGTTAGTCAATCTTTACCATTTAGGGTGACTGCTAAAGCAGCCTCAGCTTTTTGGAAAACACCCTTTATTACTTGGGACACTTGTGCACTTTTACATCGGATAGGCTAATAGTACTCTTCTCCGAGTTAATTTTTTGGACAAGTTTACTCTTTTGGTGGATGCAGTAAAATAGATTTCTTATGTATACTACTCTCTCCGTCTCTAATTATTTGACGTTTTAGAGGTGGACACAAGAATTAAGATAATGATTAGAAAACATTAAATATAGTACTCAATTGTCTATAATACCCTTAAATCTTTTGTTGGGATAAGAAGAGTTTTGTTGGGATAAGGAGAGAGAAAGAGTTTAAAGTATCAAAAAATAGGAAGAGTAATGAGGGATAATTTTGGAAATTGTCATTAATTCTCCTAGATTTGAACAAACGTCAAATAATTAGGGACAAATGAAAAACTCTAAAACGTCAAATAATTAGGGACGGAGGGAGTAAAACATTGAGAAATTCATTAGTTCAACAATGAACCCAATTAAATCACCACTGGTTTAATTTCTCTAAGTTGGAATTTGACCAATAAAAAAGTTAAAATTGGACAAAATTTGGTCTGATTCTCACAAAATAATGTGAATCATATTTATGGTTTTAGTGCTCGAATAATTTTCCTCATGAATATTCAATGTTTGTAATCTACTCTAACTAGGCAATACCCTGACGTGTCTTGCTGAATTCTACAACAATCTAACAAGGCAATTATTTAAGTCCTTGGGGGACATATCATTTTAGATTCTGTCTTTCCTTGAAAAAAGTCTTTCCAGTTGTTCTCCCACGAAAAAAGAGGACATTTTAATTACTTGGATGTTTCCAGATCTTGCAGTAATTATGCTTAATTCAACTGCTTGATATTTTATACACGTTTCCCAACTCCTATCAGACTGCTTTGCTGGTTTCCCTTCGGCTAATCTACTCCACTTGTGCGCCAGACCACTTTAATCCTTCTAAAGTTTTTCAAGGATTACCTCAAATGTCCACATTACACCGTAACATTAGATTTTTTGGTATAAACAATATTTTTATTATTGATATAATGTATGCATGTATACTATATAATTAATCTTAAAAGGTAGAGCCCAAGTTTCATACAAAGTGACACATCAAGTGGTGGCATGCTAGAAAAGGTAAGACTTCTAAAAAGTTAATACAATATATGTTAAGAAGAAAAGAATAATAAGTATCATAAAAAATTATCCATTAGAAAATTATATAAAGTAGAAAATATGAGTATAGCATCACACTTGTTTTAGATGAAAGAAATATAAGGCGACTGAGTTTAATTAACAAAACAAACTCATGCCTTTTGACACAATGTCATTCAAATTTGCCTCTCTTTCTTATAAATCCTGGTGCTTTCAGAAGGATGTCGAGTCTGAATCTGCTCATGCAAAGAAGCATGTTCGTGGTTCAACATCCACAAAGAGATCCCGTGCTGCGGAGGTCCACAATCTCTCAGAGAGGGTATGTCTTATTCACTTTATTGGCGGTATTGTAGAGCTTCTTCATTTATTGAATTCCTTGCCACTGTTTAATCAATGGGTTCAATCTCATGCAGAGACGTCGTGATAGGATTAATGAAAAGATGAAGGCTTTGCAAGAACTCATACCTCGCTGCAACAAGGTTTGAGATATTTTGAAAATAAGTGTGTTTTTTAGAATGTTAGTACTATTCTATGTGTCAGATGCTGTATATTTTTCTTAAATATCTTTTTTTTCTCTCTCTAAATTTCAGTCAGACAAAGCTTCAATGCTAGATGAGGCAATTGAGTACTTGAAGTCACTTCAAATGCAAGTTCAGGTACATTTGCTTACAGGCATTTGTCAATTGTTCATACCCCTTGTATCTTTTGCTTTGCAAATAGTGCTGCTTATACTTTCTGCTAATCTCTGTGTGTGAAACTTGTAGCCTGCTTAATGCCAGGATGTTGTGAAAAATTCAAGCATTATATTTTTTTTGAATGATTTGTTTTTGATTTTTTGGTTTCTCTTGGAGGTGCACCATCTGCATAAAGGTGAAAAATGCAAGATCATGACACCTGTACTTATGCAGTTTTTGATACTTGTAGTTAAGAGGGTTATAGTTAACATCTTTTAGGATAACAGTTGTTCCAAGATTACTTGAAGGTTCTTTTCATATATATAGACAACATCATGGAGGTCTGTTTGATAATAATATTGTGGGGTATTTTTTCTCGCTTAAGTTGTGCCAAAATGAGCCGGGGGAGCCAGGAGGCACTGTATTTGACAAAGCAAAACTGGGTGGTTGCTGCTTAGAGACATTAAAGCTCTTTATCATCAACTTTTTTCTGCATTGATTGTTAAGTACATCTACCAAGATGGAAACATTCTAATGGTAATATGTATTTTGGCTTTCAGCTTATTTGAACTCAAGTGTTGGTCAATTTGATGTGATCAATATGATAGCATGATGTATGTGTTCAGATTTCAGCCTGCATATGCCAAATGATGCGGCTTTATATATCTGCTAGGTGTATCTGCTAAAGGAGTTATATTGCTTAATCCTTGTTTATATAAGCTTCAAGTTAGTCACCTTAATAAATGTTAGTGTTAGTGTATGCATTTCAAAGGCTAAAACCAAGCTATAACTCTCAGCAGATGATGTCTATGGGATGCGGCATGGTACCTATGATGTTTCCTGGTGTTCAGCAATACATGTCGCCAATGGGGATGGGCATGGGCATGGGGATGAACCGGCCCATGGTGCCATTTTCGTCAGTTATGCCAGGTTCAACATTGCAAAACCCAGCTGCAGCAATTCATTTGGCCCCGAGATTCCCTATGCCAGGCTTTCATATGCCAACTGTTCCTCCGTCTGATCCATCCAGAATACAAGCAACTGGCCAGTCAGATGTTATTCGAAGCTCACTCGCTTCACAGAATCCCAACCAGCCACGAGTATCAAATTTTAGTCCATATCAACAATATCTTGGTCTCCATCACCCACAAGTTCCTCCTACCCAGGCATGATTGGAACTTACTCTGATTTAGATGTTACAGATACTACTTTAGTCAATCAAGCACCTCTATGTAGAATTTACTATCACCATTTCCACTGTTACATCTTGCACCTATTCTAATTCTTTCACTGATTCAACAAGCCAGCACAAACATTGCATAATTTCATGTTTGCTGCTCTGCTTTCTCATTTCTGATAAAATTCCGTGCTCACTCAAAGAAAAATGAATATTGTGTGTAGCCATCCTCATATTACGTAGCCATCATTTTGGCTTAGAATTTTTCTAGAATCTTATTTAGTTATTTAACCTTGAAGCACATGTATATTGCTGACGGTCATCCTGCTTTATCAATTCGGGCCACCAATAAATACATGGTAAGCCTATTATAGTACTGAGGTCCAAAAGTTCTTTGTGCAGAATCAAGCAGTGGTGCAGCCTAGTCCTACTAAGCCGAACAGCAGTAGAGAAGTTGGAAGTCCTGATATTCGCCAATCTGGTAAGTTGATTAAATTGACAAATCTGTTAGTTACTTCTGAGATATGGTGGATACATATGAAGGCTGGAAAGAAAGAAACGAGGAGTTGGGTGGTTAATAGAGCTCCGTTTATGGGTTTTGACTTTTTGCTTACACTATTGGAAATTTGGAACTAGTCTTTTTCAGACTGTTGGAAGTCTTTGCTCATATTATATATCTGTGAATTTGCAGATTGATAAGTGGAAGGCTTTGGCCAACTCAATTTTGTAGCATAAGAGAACGAGAAGAGCAGTTTACACAGATGGTTGGCTAACTTGTAATTATCACCCATAGAATTTACTTTATTTTATTTATTCTGCTTGTAGTTTTTCCTCACTTTAAATATAATGTAATGGATGTGGTTTAAAGTCAGAAATTTAGTTATCTCACAGCCTATAGGAGCTCATGACTGTGACACCTTTTTGATGGATGGGACAAGATTTGTATATAGGGAAAACATGGTGATGGGTTTTTTGGTTTATTTCTTTCTTGCTGCTGTTTATCTTCAATTTCGATAGGTGAAGTCCCCAAAGCAGCAGCAGCAGTTCTTTCATGGTCATGCTCTTTTTTGTTATCCTTCCTTCACTGATCCAATTTGTTTGTAGCACAGAAATAAATAATGATAAATGAATGATTTCATTTTGCACATTTTGCTTTGCATTTTTTTCAAAAAAGTCATTGGTATAGTACAACAGGTTTTAACATTACAACTAGAGATAATTTTGACTTGAGTTATTTTGAATATCAGTATTTGCTCTTTCATGCCAAATTATACTTCACATTCAAACAGGAGGATCTTGATGTACTCGCATCTATCATCTGATAGTATTTGATATGATAAAAATCATTACAATCTCTCTTGTATGGGCAGCATATATGACGCGAACTGTATTCTATATTGTACAAGTTTTGCACCATCTTTGCAGTTGTGATGGACAGTTTGTACCTGGGCAACCAAATTGAAGAACGTGTCAAGTCTGTCTTTATTCAAAATAGAAATAATGATTAGAATGTCATGAATCTTATCTACAATCACAGATTCAACATAATGTGATCTCCCACATAAATGTTGATCCCCCACAATGCAATGTCCCCGTCCCCGTCCCCCCACCCACCGGACTGGAACATAATCCTATATAGTCAAAACTATTGCAGGATAGATTCTAAAGAACTAAGATATACCCACGTTTGGATACATTAAAAATGCCCTTTAAACAGGTTATAAAATCAGAATCAATATTCCACGAAATGATTGTTGGTGATCATGAACTCAAGTAGTTGGCCTCCTGTATAAAATTATCAATACATCAGTAGAAACATCAAATATGCCAATTCCTTTAGAAAATGAAGCCCTTTCTAAACTGTTTGATTATAAGTAAAACAAAAGGTTCATTCATTATTCAAATGATGACTACAAAAATCATTCAATTAGTTACCAAACAGAAATTTCCTTCTTTCACAAAGAACAGCAATGTTTCGGTTCCATTAAAAAGCTAACAAGCTCAAATGAAAATCATAAAGATGAGAGCATCTGTGTCCAAAAGAACACACAGTATTTTCACATATAAAGTCCTTCTGGAACCCCCTCTTTCTTCTTGAACATGACCTTATCTTTCGCTTTCTTGAAATCTGGATGCGTTACCTGAAAACAAATCAATCGGTATTGTTAGAGAATGAAGTGTGGCACTAATAGCATCTGAAAACACTTGGAAACCACGAAGAAATATAGAAGCTTCCAGACAGACAGAAGTACAGAAGGCAAATTATTATTTTTCTGTTTAACCCTCCTATTCACTGAGCAAAACTAACATCTGAGTTTATTTTCTCTCTCTTCCACGTTGGTGTGCAGGACCAATTTCATGGAACAATGCAATAAAATCTTAACTAACACCTAGCATATCCAGTATGAATATATGTGTAAGCTCATCAGTAACTTTCCCTTCTAGGCAAGGTAGTAAAACAAAAGGATTGCTGCACATTCTGTACATAAAAGAGTAATTATCTTTCAACATATATACCTAAGAAAATATATTCCACATCGCTACATGTTCTTCCTTTTTTCCTTTCACCCCCGTTGGAGTAAGAATGCAGGTGGTTTTATCTTAAAACAAGCATGGTTTTTCTCCATGAAATTAAAGAATGACCTTAAATTTAAGCTTTAGGATATCATATATCTTATTCTTATGTCTAATTTTGGAAAGGTAAACAATCTAAAGCTGCAAATTAATAAAGAATGGCAGAATGAGGATAATAACAGCAAAAAAGATGATCCTAAATTGTAAAATAAATGATCGATATTTTATTTTAAGCACTAATGAAGCATCAAGCAGTATTGTTTTAAAATAATAACAGGATAAGATAAGAAACTATCTCTGCACGTCACCTTCATACGACGCTCTCTTAATGCAAGCAAACCAGCTTCAGTACATATTGCCTTGATATCAGCGCCAGAAAACTCATCTTTAGTCATAACAAATTCTTCTAAGTTGACATCATCAGCTAATGTCATTCTTGAAGTGTGTATCTGTATTCCACAAAAGGAATTTTCAATTAACAACAAAGTTAAGCAAATATTATGAAAACAAGACTAGTAATCCTCAATATAATAGTTTTTTCAATATATAAACGATCTTTTGATGCATGTACCTGGAAAATGCGCCTCCTAGTTTTAATATCAGGGAGAGGGAATTCTATCTTCCTGTCAATTCGGCCAGGCCGAAGCAATGCAGGATCAAGGCTTTCAATTTTATTCGTAGCCAGGATGACCTTGACATCTCCTCTTGAATCAAAACCATCTAATTGGTTCAGGAGTTCCAACATGGTCCTTTGAATCTCACGTTCACCACCTGAGTGGGTATCATACCTGTAGAGCATAATTGCATACTTGATTAGCAACCTTTTCAATCATGATTGCAAAATATTAACATTGAATATATTATTTTTACTTAAAATTAAAAAAGAAGACAATTCACACACTCACCTTTTTGTACCAACTGCGTCAATTTCATCAATAAAGACTATAGAAGGTGAAAGATCATCGGCAACTCTGAAGAGTTCCCTCACCAATTTTGGCCCATCTCCAAGGTATTTTTGGATCAATTCACTTCCGACAACACGTAAGAAAGTTGCGGATGTTGAGTTTGCCACTGCCTGAGGAAACCCAAAGGAGTCTTAGAGTCTAAAGAGTCTTTATTTTTAAAACAAAATACTCTTTCAGCAAGAATAGCATTGTGGAAAGCAATGAAAAAGAACTGAACGGTTGCCAGAAAGTAACAACTAAAAGAGGAATGTCCACTCCAAACAGAGTTCTCATCATTGCACAAAGTTAGTTGAAGCTTGAAACACATAAATGTAGACATAAAAGATATACTTCTTGCTCGTATATAAATCAGCTCAACACACAAAGATTTTACTAACTATGGGATCCTGTTTCATTGTTCCTATTTATCAGATGCAGATAGTAGCCACAGATATATATGTACTGCATGCCCATTGTGTACATAATATACACAAAATAAAAAATCTTATGTGCTGCTCACCTTGCAAATACTTGTAAACAAACAACTTGAGGTTATTCAATGACCTCACAATGAACATCTGAGTGCATTACTTCATAAAGTTAACTACAATTTTCTTACCAACTAGTATCAACATTAGAGGTATCGTGGCTATCTGATGAAAAAAGCATAAGCAAGATGACCAAATATCACAGAGTTTCATTTAATTTCAAAACTAAAATAAAAAATAAAAAAAAATTGATAAGCAAACAGAACATTAAAGAGTTGACAGTAAAAGTAGGACTCAAATAGAATTCCAATTTTGCAGATAATAAACTATAATATTCCAAATTTTATTAAAACATTATCATATTATTACATACCTTGGCAAGTAAGGTCTTGCCTGTTCCTGGCTCCCCATAAAGTATTACCCCTTTAGGTGGCTTGATACCAATGTCTTCATATAATTCAGGGTGTGTCAATGGGAGCTCAACTGCTTCTTTGATTTCCTGTATTTGGGCATCTAACCCGCCTATATCAGCATATGATTCCAAAGGAGCCTTCTCAACTTTCATTACAGAAACCATCGGGTCAACATCATCTTGAAGCAACCCAACCACAGAAAGAACCTGAAACAGATCACACATAATACGAAAAACTTACAATTATCAGCTCAACCTGCACTATAATAGCTGAATAATTATTTTAATCAACCAATAGTTGCTAACTTGCTATATTAGTACGACTTACAAAATAATTCCTGGTATATAAACACAGAAATACATGAGAACAATTAGTTAATAATTTTTTCATGCTGTCATGATATCATCTTGATTTATAATAAAGATACTTGAAGGGACTTCAGAGCATCTCTACCGGTGGCTACCAACAGGTAATTTTTTGGGATGCCAGGGTCATGGAAGTGGAATTTGCCCAAACGAACTCATAGTTAGCAGATACTCATAGACCTAGCAAATTGTATATTGGTACTTACATACCCAAACAAGGTACTCTTACATACCAATACTCTAAATCTAACGTGCCGAAAAATTACTTTGTTATTTAACTATAATTGCACAAATATCAATATTATAACTTAGTATTGGATGCTCAAACATTACATTTGTACTAAAATATTTATAAAACTATCAACTTGTTGATTCTAACTTCTGTAAAACTTAGGCCAACTTGTGTAAAGATACCTCGCGTTTTAGCTATTACCGCGTACCCGTATTCGTACCGCGTACCGAAACGTACTATATTTTAGGTAACACTAAACGAACTTATTACAAAAGAAATTATCAGAGTGCAAAACTTATCCATAAACAGTAATGTAAATCTTTCATGTCACATGCTAGGTGCCCAATTCACAATGCGAGTGCAAGAGAGGGTTTAGGAATGAGTTCCACAGAGCATTAAATATCAAAGCATGAGACTCTCCAGAGCATTTACATAGAAACTGAATATTTTGCTAGTATATTATAAATTAATTATCATGCAACAAATTAACACAACTTATGCAAATGAAATGGTGATAAAATAGTGCCCTAATGTGGTTTGCCACTCCCCAACTGTAAGCATGTTTTGATATTGTTGTACTAAATTTTCAGAAAATCAGCTCTACAAACAACAAGTACAACCAATGAAGTGCAACTCCCCACTATCCATTCTATAGAAACGCCAACTCTTGGAATGGATGCGGATTCGCTCTAAAAATGTGCACTAGTCTGTTGATTGGCAATAACCCAAAGAATACAGCACTTAGGTCATGCGTGCAAGTTTTATACTTGTATTTTACCTATTTAATACAAAAACACATCAACAATTTTATATTATGTAACCATGTATTAAAGCAGTGTCCTTCTAAACTAAACTCTTTTACTGACTTCCTCACACGTGTGAGATCGATAAATTCCATTGAGTCATGAAGTCATGATCATGGTCAAAAAGGTAACTTAAGTGGCTGCAGGCGCTAGCAAGGATATTTGCAGTGAACATGAGAAGATTAATTACACTGCAATCCTTCTATTCTCTTATTTGGGAGTCCAGCTTTCCTTTGTGACAAAGTCCCAAATCAGAGTCTACTCACAAAATCAAAATGAATGTACCAAATTCAATTTGACTAATCACAGAGCTTTTAGCAAGACTACTTATAACAAAACAAATTCATGAACAACTAGATGCTCACCCAGGTTTTTAGTTCTCTCGGTGCAAACCGTAAACCATAACCCTAGCATCTCAATTCCTTAAACTTCAAATTATATAAAGCTCTAACTCGACCTCAACACAGTGAATCAATAGAAAAAAAAACCAAATCATTACCAACAAAATAATCATACCTTATTATGCATCAAAATAGCACATCCAGGCTCGAGCTGATCCTTATCAACAAAGGACAAAATCCCAACATAATACTCAGGACCAACCGAGGACGAAACGATAGCGTGATTCTCATCAATCAACTCTTCCAAATTCCCGACACTCATCGGCGATCCACGAAGATCGTCGACTTTAGATCGATCCTCCTCGGTCTTCTCTTCCTGGGGCTTGAGCCTCTCTTGATTCGCCACGAACTCTTCTTCCATTAACAGGTAATCTTTGATTCGCTCCAGCTTCAGAAGCCTCAGCTTGCATTTTGTCAGCGGCGTCACGGTCGGAAGCCGAGCCGCCGCCTCCGGTCCCTTCTGTTTACGCTGCTTCCTCCCCACTCTGGACGGTGGAGCCGCCGGCTCGAATTTCTTCTCCTTCTTTTCACCGTCATTTTTCCGGTCACCTGGCTGCCGGTTCATACCCCCCGGAGTTCCTTGTCCCATATTGAAGTACGCTTTGTTTGTGTGTGTGAGAGAGACGAGAGAAGAGAGGAGATAGAAATAGATTTGGGGGTTTTTTCAGTGTCTTTCTTTTCAAGAAATCGTATACACAGAGACTTCAGACTTGAGACATGTCACATGCTGTGCGCATGCTTGTATAATTTTTGCGGGCTGATTTCCTTTTGGGCTCAATGAGGGCGAAGTAATTCTATGTTACTTAACTTGTGTTCTAGCAGCCCATAACGTATTTGTCTATATAGCCCATTAGGTGATTTGAAAATGATTATCTTAAATTACTTTTTTCTTTAGCGACCATTTTTAAGTTTAATTTAATTTTTTACTCAATTTGATCCACAAAAAAGTGTTCATTATTTGCAAAATTTATAAACTTTAAGAACTAATTACATTTCATGTTTTCTTTCTCCTCCAATACGAGTGTGTAGTTTAATAGTGATGACATCTACAAATGCAACTCATTATTAAAACACATATATATTGATATATAAAAACATTAAAATCTTTGCAAGTCATAATATTAAAATATTATCAAAATTAAGAAATTTGAACTTCAAACATACAAATAATGATAGTAGAAAATTATTTACATAAGATTAGTTATAATGATAAAGAAATTAAATAAACAAAAAAGTTTAAAGAAAAGATGCTATTCCTTAATGTCTTGTACATTATATATATAGTAATTGATTGATTTGGTAGATATTGAACTGCAACTGCTATTCCTTCGTCATGCAAATTGCAAGTAATGAAGTTTAATTCAAGATTAGATTTATCAAACTATCCAGCTTAATTCTCGTCACTTAAACCCTAATTGGCGTTAATCTCGATCTTAAAGTACAGCTAGCTTCATTGGTAGGTGAAAAGACTTTACTACTCATGAGTCATGATTTCAAAATTTCTGATGACCACGTAATTAATTTTTCCAACTTTTATATATATTTATAATAAGATAGAATTCAATTTGAATTTGGACGGAAAAGTACAAGAATAATTTAAATTTATTCTATTTGATTTGAACATAAAAATATAAGAACGGTTGAAATTTATTTTAATTTTTAAAACGGAGGGAGAGAATTTCGATACGCGATCTAATTTTCAAATATGCTGCAAGCTAGTCCGATCGAGTAAATGAGGTTCAGAGAAATAAATAGTACTACTACTATTACTCCGCATAAGATTAAAGCAATGGTAGGTGACCACCTAATTCATTTATAGAAGGCGTATGCATTTATATATAGTCTGCGCGCATGCATGATCGATAAAATAATCTCATATCAGCTGGACCACATATATAACTTACGTAGTATATTTATCCATACATATATATGTTCCTAGGAGGTCAGATATAGATACATACATACATATATATTGATAATTAATTAAATATTTGCAAGCCTATTTAACTAATTATATTATAATAGCAGATCAGTCCTGCTTGTTAATTAGGACTAATTGATCATTGTTTATCGATCAGCTAGTAGTAGGAGTATTTCTTAAGAGAAATTAATGTGCATTAATATGCATGGATTGGTCCAAAATAATTGTGAAAATGCATGTTGATATACATAATACTTCCATTTTAAATACGATTTTCAGTTCTCTCCCCTATATATTAAGTCTAACCCGTGAATCAATTTCTCTAGCTTGTTATTTAATTCATTAAGCTGATTATCTTCATTTCATTCATTTGTGAAAATGTTGATATACATTAGTGCTTAATTTATTAGTGATGACAAGATAACTAATCATGAAATTGTAACATGATAAACTTTATTTATTAAAAATATTATGTAATATTATATTTTTATAATATTATAAAAATATATATAGGATTATAAAAATATATATAGGATTTGCCTTTCAAACTTAACTCTTACACTCCTCTTCCCTAAAATATATAAAGAGTTCTACGTACGTACCTTTCCTTTATATTAATCTTTTTATTTATAAAAAAGATAACTTAAGATTAGCTAATTAATTGGTTTTAGCTTGCTGGAGTCGTAAAGTTCCATGGATATTAAATGTGTTTCCAATAAAAAATTAGAGCTAGCTAGCTCAAAATACTTGACAAATAAATTAACTCCAGCTTTGAAATGCATGCATGGAACTATATATATATATATATATAACATCATTTCCTTAATTATAAGAATAATTCAGTAGATAGCTAGATTACTACGTACTGCTACAATACAACACGATACTAAAAAAACAATTATTTTTATCTGAATAAACTATAGTATATAATTAATGTCCTAAAACAACACCACTACCCGCAAACACCTGCATTCATTCTAGTAAAATAAAAGAAAAAAACTGGAAAGTGAAAAGACACAAACCGAGCCAACAGTCATTTGCTTGCTTCTGATCACACAACTAATTAACTTGAACTGCCAAACCCTAAAATAGCACTTAAACCCTAATTCATACACTAGTACTCTAGAGTACGTACTCTTAATTCTCAACTTCAAGGAAATGGAAGGCTCCCCGTGTTACCACCCACATTACCTCCTACAGTTGGGAAGCCACCAGCGCCACCTATAGCTGGGAAGGAACCGGCGCCCCCACCTATAGTTGGGAAGCTGCCACCTCCACCTATGGTTGGAAAGCCACCACCAGCACCGCCGCCTATACCTGGAAAACCACCACCAGCGCCACCTCCTATACCTGGGAAGCCACCACCACCGGAGCCGCCTAACCCAACGCCACCACCAACACCTCCGAGTCCTGAAACGCCACCAAGATCTCCACCGGAACCTACAGCACCTCCGATTCCACCAAAAGGCAAGCCATTGTTGCCAATGCCGCTATAGGTCCCCATCCCACCAAAGTTTACAACGTTCTTTTGGTCATTTAGAGTACCACCACCACCAGCAGCTTTCTTGTCTTTGGGCACTAATTCTCTAGTCCCACTACTCATTTGAACTGCTGCTAGAGCAAGTAACATGAAAGCAAAACACCATCTTGCCATCTTCTCTTTTTTTCTCTCTCCTTGTTACTGTGATAGCTGGGAGAAAAGTGTGTTTTGATTCTCCTTTTAAAGGCAGAATAGGGCATGCAGTAGGGTACATGTAGTTGAGAGCATTTATTTCGAGTTAATAAAAACATATAGCATCTATGGTTTATTGGTTCAAATTGGACACTTCTATAAAAGATTTTGGATTCCAAACCGTTCAAATTAGACAGTACTATAAAAATAAGTTGTATTTACATAATAGAGAGTCGTATTTGTATTACAAAGTTCATATATATCAAAATACAACACCTTTGTTAAATGTAATTTATTTTTATAGATGGCCTAAATGGAATAGATTGTCCATTTTAAATTGTTTAGGATCAAGATATGGTACTGTTGTGACACATGTTGCTATCTTTAATTAATTCTCATAGGGAATTATATTAATTTCCCACGCCATTTCCAGCGGAATTTAACATGTAGTTAATATATATAGTTCAATTGTGTACGTAATGCATGCACTGTTCAGAATTACTAGTATTTTTAAAATCCATTTCCCTGATATATATATATACATATCCAATTGTTTTTCATTTTCCTTTTTCATGGGTCATTGGGAAATATCTCTGCAATCAAATGTTTACAAGCTGAGTACTGTCCAGCAGGGTCATTTGACTGATCACGTTATGGCTCTTTAATTAATTAGGTGTCATTGTAAGGGACGACTATAGTCCAAAAGAGCTACTACGTATATTTTCACAAACACAATACATATAAATAGACAAACCCAAGTATATTTATATAAAGAAAACTGATATTTGTATATATTAAAATAATATTTTTATATGATCTCTCTCGCATGAATAATGAATGAGTTTCATCTATCTGCATGTGAGAGATACTCATATAAAAATATTATTTTAATATATAAAAATATCAATTTTCTTATATAAATGATTGCGTGCATAATTTTAGTGTAAGCGCTAGTTGATCTACTCCCTTCATTTATAAAAAAAAACTTGATTTATGTTTAACATAGGAAAAAAGAGCAAT
Organism: Panax quinquefolius; assembly: GCA_020205615.1. Classification (NCBI taxonomy): domain Eukaryota; kingdom Viridiplantae; phylum Streptophyta; class Magnoliopsida; order Apiales; family Araliaceae; genus Panax; species Panax quinquefolius. Next base: position 4,241,757 of record CM035154.1, on the reverse strand, counting down.
GTAATATATATAGGACTTTGTAATTAAAACTTTATTTAGTTAATGTTTAATTTTTAACCATTTTTTGTAATGAAATTAAGCTTGGCCTAGTTGTACAGTTAGACGACATCTTGGCCTGTAACTTAAACTAGAACTTGAGGAACCACAGCTTGGCCAGGAACTTGATGATCAGGAGCCATGTGGTTGCGGTGGGTTGGGTGAAAAGTAAATGCAAATTGTCAGATACTCTGCTGTGTTGCTGTAAAAATATGTCATATATAATTATTTCTTTCACCCCACAACTTAAATGAACAATACTCTGGCTCTCCCTCGCACAAAAATGAAAAGTGAGTTCAATTTTTAGCATATTTTTATTTTATATCTACTCCTAAATTTAGTGTAAATTTAATAAATATCATAACTCATAAAAATTTAAATGGGACTGATCTCAATGAATGATTTTTTTTGATAAATTAAATGTGCTTTTTTTTTTTGTGTGAATAGGAAAGACTGCATTTTAAAAATAACAAATTTGTAAATAATAATTAGTATGTTTGAAAGATCTAGCTACTTTATAATTTAAATAAATATATATTAAAATTTAAAATTAACTTCAAAAAGTTAAATGTAATTACATACCTGCCGCCTGCCGGGTTTGTATACAACTATTACAATGTTTACTATGGTTTTGGTAATTTGGGTCCTTTGTATTTGTTGTCGTTCATTTTTTACTTTGCTTTTGGGGTTTAGCTTTGGGCTTACTGAAACTCCAATCTGGACTAGCCCGAACACCAATACCATAATTAGTCTCCTTCTTTTCTTTTTTTTGTTAAATCGTAATTATATTAATCTATTTTTCAATTCGCTGATGATTTAGGTTTATTTATAAGAAAATGATATTTTCACTTATATTTTTGATATTTTTAATTTTACATGATCATCTCTCACATTAAAATAAAATGAATCCTCCTATGTCAACGTGATAGAGATCATGTGAAACTATCAAAAACACATTTAGAAATAATGCTTCCCTGTTTGTTCATACTAGTATTTAGTAATCTAATTACTCAATTAGTAAGATTGTTAGGATAATCTAAAAATTATGGGGTTTTGTCCCACGTTTAATGTGTTTACTATTCTCTTCCCACATTTATTGCACTTATTATTGTCATTTTGTTCATAATATATATTTTAGAACGAAATTAAAAGTCATTTTTTGTTAATTTTATATCTTGAACGGATCGGATGGGGCCGGGTAAATAGTACACACGTACATGTGAATATACTGTAATTATGTTTTGCTCATGTGAGGATAGCAAAATTATAGGAGAGATTTATGCATGCATGGCAATTAATTTGGGAGTCAAAGATTTTCGATCTAATTAATTTGGGAGTAATTAGTGCAGAAAATCAGCGTTTCTTATGTCCGAATAATAATAATAATAATGAAGTATATAGTGAAGAAAATCAAATCAAATCAAATGGTAGACCAGCTAAAATGTGTTGGTATATATTAATGAGTGGATCACATTGCGATAAACCCATATTAAATGCAGTATTAATATAGAGATATTGTGAAATGTCTCTATAAATAATAAGAATAATAAAAAGCAACCCGGGTCAGAGCTCTACGTACTAGAAATCACACATACAAGAGGGGGAGAGGGAGAGATAATAATGTTGAAGAGAATGGAAACCAAGAACATCTGTCTCATGAACACATGCTTTCTCATTGGGTTTCTTTGCGTTATGGCTTTGGTGATCAATTCAAGTAATTAATTAAACTTCATCTAATTTTTTAATCTTCCTTTTTTTTTAAATCCTATTCTTGTATATTTTGATATTTGATCAAATAAAATTTTTACTAAAGAAATTAAGTAAACTTCACCTTGCTCCTTTTTTTTTTCAGGCGTAAATTAATTAAGTATATTATATATAAAGACAATTAATATTTTTATTTAAATATTGTTGGCATGCAGGTGAAGCAGCCGAGACGTTGGTGTATCAGGGACCGTGTTCGGCATTTCCAGACTGTAATCAAGCTTGCATTCTCCTAAAGTTTCCAGACGGTGGGAAATGTATGCGACCAGCTCCCGGATCGCCTCTAATTGGTTGCTACTGCATTATACCTTGATTGCTTCATTCAGCTGCCAGATATATCATAATTATGTTTTTCAGTTCATGTAATTCCAAAAACAAATATATTAAAAGAATAAATATCTAATTACAATTTGGATATCGTGCATGCTTATCATATATTCTCGATTCACCCCACCCCCACCCCAACCCCACCCCACCCCACCCCACCCACCCACCCACCCACCCACACACACACACACACACACAAAGTAAAAATAATATTATCAGATAAAATATGTATTTAACGATATTTTTATAATTATTTTAACAACACTTTTTATTTGACAACATTAATTTCACTCTCACAATATTAACCGCCTTTAATCTGGTTCGCATTAAAAAGTTTAGTAAATATTACTACCTATTTATAACATATTTCTCTCATTTAAATTTTGTAATTATAATCATCTTACCATTACAAGGTTAAGTAAATTAGTAGTTATACATTAATTATAGATTACATATATCCTTTAATTTTTTCCAAAGCGATACAAATTTAAATTTAGAGACGATAAAATTTGTCAAAAATAGGTAGTGATATAATAAATTGGTTGCAAACAATTGTGTTACCGAAAGTGTCCCGACCTAATGTAATAATTATGTTATGCCACTAAATGTGTATTGGGAGAAAGTTGGAGGATAAGTATAATTAACGAAGGAGATGGCCTAATCCGAATACATAGTTAGTTAAAATTTTAAAATAGCTATAGATTATATATAAAAGTAATTAAAATTAATAATCGTACGTGGTCAGAAGATCTAGATCTAAGCAATCAATACTATTCTTAAATTTTGATCAGGAAAAATATTGTACTACTGAATTAGCTATCTATTACCCGAATTAACTTGAGTTGCAACTAATCTTTTATTTATATAAAGGATCGGAAAAGATTACTATTTTATTCAATATTGTCATTGAAAGTGCTATATATGTCCATAATTAATTATCAGCATATTGCATTTTAATTATTTGTTCTTCTTGTTATGCACTTGGCTTTCGCTTTTTCCCGACTGCAACAAAACTTGCCCTTATATATTAAAAGATTTTGCTGATGGTACTCACGCGTGTTAAGTTAAGCTATAGTGTTGCCACACACACACACACACACACACACACACACACACACACACACATATATATATATATATATATATATATATATATATATATATGCCAAGTTCAAAAACGGACCAAAGCAACGGGCTAAAGACGGACCAAAGCAAAAAAAAACAAAACTAAAGTTTTGAAACAAAAAAAACACGCATGAATCAAAAGCGGATGGGTCAAAACCCATTTCAAATCACTTTCAACCATTCGCTCTCTATCACTGCCGATCGATTCTCTCTCAAAGCCCCTCTCCTCGATTCTCTCTCAAAGCGACTCTTATGCTAGGCTTTCTCTCACACTTCCGAGTCTGAAGCTAGGGTTTACAAATCGTCGGACGACCAGAACAGAACCATTCACAAACTTGTTGATTTGAAAGAAATCTGGTGTTTGTATGGTTATTTTGTGGCTGGGCAGTTGGATTGAAGCTAGGGTTTGCAAATCGTAAGGTCAGTGATATTCTCTCTCCTAAAGGTCCTTCCCCTGTGATCATTGAAGAATTTCCATATGTATTTGCCACAAATTTGTGAGCATATGCTTTTTGTAGTTGTTATTGATTTATAATCTAATCGAAATGCTTAGCTGAAGATTGTGATTTTATCTTAGATAAAGAAAAATCTAGCAATGTGTGAAATTAATTATGACTCCACCTACCCCTTCATTGATACAAAGAGAAGCGAGTTAAAAGAATATAATTTTGAAATGCCAATGTGAGTTGCATTACGAAATGCTGCTTTGACCCTTGTAATTTATGTGTATTTTTAGTAAATTGAAATATGTGCAATTCTTCTGTTGTAAATTATTTTTTCCTGCTTCCTGAAAATGTATCCTCTTTGCCCTACTAGTTTTCATGTGATATTGAGGTTTGTATTTGAATTCTTTATAAAGGATTGAAGATTATGTATTTGCAGCAATTTGACATCTAAATGTTGTTTGGTTCTTTGTACTATAATTAAATATGATGTGATGTTTCTTTCTTTTATCTGGTACTGTAGTATATTTTTATCCTTAAGGTGCATTATCTGTTCATTGTTGTTTGAGATATCTTCGGATTCCCACATTTTCATATTGATCGGACTTATAGCTCCTTGTTTATAATGGAATAGATTAAGACCATCAATTGTTGTTTGGATTAGTTGGGGACATGGACTAGTTTGAAATACCTCTGATTACTCTTCTCTGGTATAACAAAAATTAAATTAAATTAATTTCTCTATTTCTTAATTAACTGCATAGTATGTGATCATTGTGTCACGAAGGTGATATTGTCAGGATGAAAGTTTCAGCGGTACATTATTTTAGACATAATGTGCACAATGTCTTCACTATTTTTGTTGACTGAACCACACTAGAATGATGGTTCTATAGTTTAATAATCAATGTTTTATGGGCTAGTATAAGAATTTTACCTTAAAAGGTAGAAGCTAAAGATTAAATTATCTTGGTTGTTTTACTCAATTTGGTTGGTTAAGCAATCAACTGGTCTATGGCTCACTGTTTATAGTTATCAGTTGATATAAACAGTTTTGTTTAATTCCGAATCAACATTTTATTAGAGTTCTAAATTTCTTATTCTTCCTTGTAGTATGAGAACGTGAAGGACGTCATGGACAAATTGAGGGATGTCATTATGACATCAAATTTGACAAAAGCAACTGAAGCAATGGCGAACCTATCATCTAAGGCTATTATGTTTACTGGAGCTTCTATTCCTAGTCTTACATGACGCCTTTACGAAATAGGTATCATCACCGTTCGAGGTTAATCAATCGTACTAAGATGCGAAACAACTACAACTTTATTATTACAACATATAAATCGTGAGTTTAAATACGAGATATTGCCATCTGAGCAATATCTCTACACATAATAAATCCACATCATAATTATTGATACATTATTTTACAAAAATGGCGAGGACTACTAAACAACTCTCTCTAGAACCTTCATTCCATACCCACTAGTACTTCGCTACATTCTCGCCTCCGAGAAGAAAAATGGAACAACAAGGAAAAGGGTGAGCTTCAACTAAATTTCAAAGAAAGAATATTATGACTAAGATAATATACAACAAATTATCGTTAGTCTTGACGGGAAAAAATCTAATAGAATACAATAGACAACAAGTTTTAAATCAATATTCGCAATGAAATAATAATTCATTAGAAGAGTTAAGTAGAGAATGCAAACTACTATCTTCTATGTATGAATTTAAAAGTTCATCGTCTATCTTTTATCCTCGTAATATCAATCAATATATATCCGGAATCAAATATTCATCTTTGCACTACTGCCAAAGATATTATCATCGATTAATGTCATATTAAATACAAACATCTTAAATGCTACTTCTGGTAAAGATATTTATCGAAATCATTCATCTTTTGCACTACAGCCCAAAGATATTCAATAATATCATCATTTAAGGTAGGGATAATGAAAATATTTTTAAAAAAAAGCGAATCCAATGAAACAAAATGACAAGGATTAAGGATTAAGGATTAAATACTTTGTTTTATCCATGTCCAAAAATACCTCAAAATAATCATAGTGGTGTAAAATTCAAGAATGATCAAAACATACTGGATCTGATCAAAAGCTAGTATTCATAATAGATATTTTGGGACGAAAAGGAAAATTTTCATTTTTTGATGAATAGTCTTAGTATTCGTGAATAGAATTAGTATCGTGAATAGTCTTGATATCGTGAATAAGAACTCTAGACACCAAAACTTCCAAATTTGATAAAAATTTCGGATCAATATTTTAGCATAATGATATTGAAGAAATAATATCATTACAAAAAAAAAATAATATCCCTTACCTCCAAAGAACAGATTTCTAGTTGAAACACCGATATAAAGCATATGACTTGAACTTGCACTATATAGCAATACTCAAAATATACTCAAAATACTCACAAGAATAAACTCGATAATATAGAGAGAAAACTTGGGTTTAAATTGTTATTTTCAATTCTAACCTAAGACCTTATTTATAGGAAAATCTTTAGAACACAAAAGTAGAAAATTTAATATAATATTAATATATATAAAATTTTTCCTCGCCAAGACTCTTATAAACCGAAATCACTTATTTCAACAACCAACCAAGCCCACCAAACATATCAAAAACGTTTTTCTAATTTAAATTATTTTAAACTTCCAAAATCAATTATTTGAGCTTTGGAACTTGATAATTCATAATAAATAGCCCTTTATCGTAAAAATTTGAATCTCGCGTTTTTTTATAAAAATCCAATTCTCTACAACTTTTCGGAAGAAAGTTTTTCCAAATTCCAAACGAAATTGGCCAAAATCCACAACCAGGCGATTTTACAAAGCTATAATCAAATTTTAGTCAATAAATGGGGTCCAATGACATGTTTAACATGTTTTAAACATTTATTGCAACAAAAATACTCTTCCTCCTCGTATACTACTCATATATCCCACATTCGTTGTAAAAATATCACCATTATTATATTATTAAAATAATATATTTAAATGAATTATTTTATCGAGAAAAGATAAAATATTAATTTTCAACAATTGTCACATTAAAAATTTCTCTATCTATATCCACATAAAATCAATATTTTCCTCATTATATAAATCAATAATTAATTATTCACAAATAATATTACGAAATCACGATCTTTGAAACCAAAGCTAGTTCTGAGGAAGAGGGCTTTCAAATAAAATTTCTCCTTCTTGGCGCCTTGATTAGGTGACCAAACCTCTCCTTAGAGCCAGAGAACTTTCTAGACATTGCCAATAATGTTATCTAATAATATTATTCGGATAATATGAATTATTAGCTTCGATAATAAAAAATCTTTGTGTAATGACAATTATTGAAACAACAACAATATAAAATATCAACGCAGCAATTATTAAATCAATAAAATATTGAGCGATAATTCTTATGTAACCATTATTGAGTAGTGCCTTCTTCACGTAAGAATCAATAATTGGTGCAATACCGTATGTCTTCTTGTGTTTTAACCACAAGAGTATTTTAACGATAATTGCAGTAACAACTTCTGTAGTTATTTTTAAACAACTTATATTTGTCGTTTTCTTCATCCAATCGCTTTCCAAGTTATGGAGCCACAAAAGATCTACTTGGCCGTCGCATTTAATATTCCCGACAAAGAATAATATTCCACGACCAAACGAATATTCCCCGACAACAATGAATATTTTATAACCACTTGCTTATTTTGAAATATTTGCGTATTTTACCCATAACTATCCACATTAATCAAATCAATCCTTACTATTTTAAAATAATAAATAGAGAAAATTAAATTTCATTAATAATATGTTGGGGTCTTACAGCTTCCGTTGAGCCAGACCCCACGGATGTACCAAAATCTCCAGCTAAGAAAAAAAGGGGTAACAAAGGAAATAAATAGGGTTCGAACTTCAAAGTGAAAAATTTGTGTTGTGGTTGAACTTTCGGGAGGGCTCTTAGAATTGTTTGGTCAGTAAGTATTTGGAGTTCAGTTGTTTAGTAGTTATGCGAACTATATGATCCTCTTGGTTGTTATTAATTCTAATCAATGTATTCTAAGATCTGTTGTTTTACTGGTGGTGGAAACAATATGATCCTTATACTTGATGGTTGTTAAAGTAGTTGAAACTTTTGCATCTCTATGTTGATGTTTGGAGTCATACTAATGATACTATGTATGTCGATTTAGTGGAGGTTCATTAGTATAAAAAAATAAAAATATTGATCAATTTATATAATCTTGTCACTAATGATAAATTTGAATTTTTTTACTCTTTTCTGTACTTTTTCTTTTCTTAATTTGTTTGAAAATTATACTTTGTTCATTCTTCGGAGGGTGGAGGGAGTACATGTTTGCTTCAAGATAATTTCTGCAAGGTGCTATCTAGTTATTGTAGAGATCATACTTGAAGGTTTTTAAAACGAGCACTACCATTCAAAAAGCAATGACAACACTTTTTTTCCTTTTTTTTTTTGGTATTCTTGTCAACATCCTTATTAATACACAAAAATAACCATGTCCAGTGCAGTATTTATCACTTTTATGTGAACCTCAAGCTACTCAACCTCAAGTATTAAGTATTAGTTAAAAATTTTACATGACCAGTGGACACTTGATTCTCTTTCCGTGCATACTATAAATTATAAAGTTCTGCTACACAGCTACTAGCGCATTATGCTTGAATATCAGTTAGTAAAACAATAGACCATAAACGTCAGAAAGTTGTGAGGTATTGCTACAACAAAAGAGAATAATTCTGCAGATAAAACCAAAAGATTATACGACTAGAGTATCAATGCTAGGCAAACAAACAACCATGAAAACAACACATATATAAATCCAAACAGTCAACTCCCAAGACAAAATTGGGGAGACATAAGCATGACAGTATAGGCATAACTGCTAAAGCTACTAGTTAGCCATTACAAAATCAAATTGCAATCTAATTATCCCATGATTACAAATATCATAAAGGTGCTAAGATAACATGATTACAAATGAATCAAATAACAACAACAGCAGCAGTAGCAGTAGCCCAACAACAGCAGCAACATCAGGATATAACTTGAATTAAAACATCAGATAATGCACTTGGTTTTTCCATACGACGTCCATCTGTAAAATTGTAAATCTCTAAATAAATCCCGAAAATAGGAAAACAGTCAACCAATTAAGAACTCTAAACATGAAATCACAAACAGATCAACCGCATTTAGATATACAAAATGAAAACAGCATTACATTAAGCAAAAGTCACCGCGTACTTTACAATGCAATACGATGTTGTTTCATCTTCAAACCCATTTATGAAGTCCATCCATTTGAACTTACATGGATCAGAACACAAATTAATTTAAAATGTAGAAGATTGTATAACACATTGAATAAACACCATGGCTATAATGACATTCTAGTAGGTAACGACAAAACAATTTTGGTCTTATATAAAGGATTAATGTTAACAATCATTCAAGTGGTTATAATATATCATTACCACAATTTTACAGTGTATGTAAAAAGGTTAAAAAGGCAAGTGTTACTCAAATATTAACTGAAGTTAGCATACTTAGTCTTGTACTCTTGTTTCCTTTTGTCACAGTATAAATGAAGTATGATAATATGCAGAGATATATGCATTACCCATACTACTTTCTAAACCAAGCCTGGTTTAAGTGTTGTAGTTTTGAATATATATTGTTAACAATTTGGCTTTCTTGAGAGGTAAATTTCAAGAGCCATCCCAATAAGTGTTCGGTTGGTTTCTCTGAATTGAACAAAATATGATAGAGTAGAAACACAGCAAAAAGCAAATAAAATGAAACAGTTATTATGATTGGAATTAGAAATACAAACCTAATCCAAGATAGCTAAATATATAGAGCAATTGCAATTATGCAATTTCACAATATCTGCGCATCACGTACAATACATACAAGCTAGATAAGGAAGAAAAGACTTTCAAATTTCTTGCCTGTGGCTACTACCGCTTTGTGTGGTGAGGCTTGTAAACAGAGAACAAAATCACCAATACACTTCCCCCAAAACAAACCCTAGATCTTTGAAGCAAAAAAAACCCTAGATCTTTGTATCTACTCAAACCCCAAAACAGAAATTACAAAATTAAGTACCAATCTTTACGAGAATCGTTTACGTACCTTCCGATCCGGTTTGCTTCAGATCTTTACCTTCCGATCGTTGAGACAGGAATACGAGAATCGTTTCTTTTCAAATGGGAAGAAAGAATCGGGGAGAGAGAATCAGCATAATTTGTGAATCGGTGAAAGGGTTTCTGAGAATTCGCAGGGAGAGAAAATTAGATTGGATTCTGAGCAGATGGTTGAGCACGGGAATGAGGAGAGAGATTGTGACCCGGGTCTTCCCCCTTTTTCTTATCTGACCCGCGTGTCTTTTTTTTATTTAGTCCTTTGCTTGGTCCGCTTATTTCACCCGTTTCTGAACCTGACTATATATATATATATATATATATATATATATATATATATATATAAATAAATTTATCTCTCTCTACATGCATGGTTATAAAATGATTTTTCGTTTTGAGATATCCCAATATATAGCTTACTTACTATTTATAACATTTAGTTGGTTCATTGTTTTACTTTTATCTTTATAATAAATATTCAACCATTCTTTCTTTTTTTGAAGAAACAATATTCAATGTCATTATTTTTATCACCACATTTAATGTTGTTGTATTCTCTTTAGTTAAAGCTTATGGACTTTAATGAATTGATCTGCGTCAATCAATGAAGTTGAGAGTTCTAGTGTGATAAATAAGGAGTAATTAACTTAATGTATTTATTAATTCCATATTAAGGGGTATATGTGGAAAATTTATGTTAAAAATTGTCACTTAACTAATTTTCTTAAACTATGTGCCAAAAAAATCAGCACTATTACTATAGAACGGAGGGTATATATTCTTTCCTCCGTCTCCCAAATTAACTTCTTTCGATTTTGATTTTTTAAAATCGATTTGACTATTTTAGAATTAATAATTAAGCATATATAAATATATTTCTAAAATTATAAAAATTAGGATTAGTAATAAATTGTATATACTTTCTTTTTTGGTTATAATCTCTTCACCTATATTTTAGCAAAAATAATAAAAAAGATTAGTTTTAAAATGCTTTCAATTTGACTTTAAAAATTAAAAGCGAAAGATTAATTTGGGACGGAGGGAGTAATATTTAGTATTGGTGACGTTCGTGAATATATGAGATAAAAAAAGGACAACACATTATTATTATATATTTTCAGTTATGATTTCACGTTTGTTGGAATCAAATTCATTGTTAAATAATTTTCCTTTAATCTACCAGGTCGATCTCCCGGATCGCCTCTTGCATGTACCGCATAAATGAATACTTGACTTTGGATGATTTAATTAGATTTTGAGTTGTAACTGATACAAAAATACCCATTTTGTAATTTTCAATGTGTTATAAAACTAGATTCTTTTTTTATAATGTTTGCTATCAATCGTTCCTCTCTCTCTTTCTCTCTCTCTCTCTCTCTCTCTCTCTCTATATATATATATATATATATATATATATATATATACGCATTATGAAATGCGAGTGCCAATGCAATGCAACCACACAAGTCTTCAAAAATAATTACAAATTCAATGCATTTTGCTCTAATAGCCTCAAATTTTGGATGGTCGATCCTTAATTAGCGCTAGCTTATACAATAATAATAGTCTTTTTCCCGAACCATATATTAATTAAAGTTCCAGAAAATTAATTGCCACTTTCTACGCTTCACTTCATAATTTTTCTACTTATATCCTCGCTCGCTCCACCTACTAATAGAAAAACAGACATTAATTCACAAAAGGAAGAAATTAGAAACTAAACAGAGAGAAAAATGGCAAGCATGACCCTAGCAACCACCTTTGCGAAATTCCAAACAGCTCGAACCATGATACCACGCAGCCCATGCAGCTCTAGGCTTTTTATTGGCATTGCCCCAAGACCTATCCAGGTAATTATTATTATTAATATAAGTTTCACTCTACAAATGATTTAATTTGGAAGTTAATTAATATATATTAGTAACAAGATAAAAAAAAATTAATTATGAAGAAAGACAATTATTTTTTGGAGGTTGATATTGTCATAGTAATAAATTTCATTTAAAATGTTTGCTAAATATTTATTTACTCACAACATCATTAATTTTTGCTTTGACAATGACAAAAAATATTAATTCACCTGTCATTAACTAGAGTGCGAATTACCTAATCAAAATTATAGCTTCCATGAATTTTCTTTAAAGTATTACTTAGGTCGAGAGGTTCACGGGAAATTTATTACCATTTGAGCTTAAAAAATATTCCAGAAACAAGATAACTATTTAATTATCATTTCTTTACTTAGGTCGAGGTTCCATGAAGATCATTTCTTTTTAAGGGAATGCCAGAAACAAATTTATATATAAATATATATAAATGAAAATTAGCTATTTAATTATCATTTCTTGATGCATGTATTAAGTTTTATTATTTTTCTCATTTATGTGTAATAATTAAATAGCCAACTAGGCGTAATGCAGCTACCGCTGCATATGATCGTGCTGCGGCGGCGGCAAAGCAAGGTGCCAATGAGACAAAGAAGGTCGGCCAAGAAGCCAAAGTTCAAGCTACAGCTGTTGGAGAAGATGTAATTATTAATTAACTATATATATATATATATATTTCTTCATTAATTGAGCTTATTTTTTCTTGATTTTGTTTAATAACAGTATTTGATAATAAAATTTGATTTGCTACTTTAATATTCTCGTAACACACAGTTTCTTTTATCGGCATTTTTAGTAATTTAGTACTTATAATTTATTTTTGGAATTTAATTTGTGCATTATAAATAATAATAATTTAGGTGGCCAAAAAAGCAAAAGATGCAGCAGGACAGGGAATGGACAGCGCGCAGGATTTAGCCGGAAAAGCGAAGCAAACTGCGCAGGACGCATGGGGTACGGTTAAGGGTACCACTCAAAAAATCAAAGAAACTGTCGTCGAAAAGGCTGAAGAGGCCAAGGAATCAATCAAGGAAAATGCTCAAAATATCAATCGTTCTATCAACAAGTGATCGATCGATGCCTGCCTGCATGCATGCATGCATGTTCTACTTAATTACTTTGTATAAAATTTATCAACATATATATATATATATATATATATATATATATCTTGTTTTCGTTTTCGTTTTCATTTTCATTTTCTTTTCTATCGAGTCATGATCTCTACGTATATACCCAAGTGGCCAATATTTATGGGATTGTTATGCACTTTGAGGTGTATGATCATATGTTGTATTAATTGTATATATCTATATAATTAATATATAACTATTTTTCTTACAGAATTATTCATATTCAATTTTAGAGTAAGGTAGATCAAACAATTCAGTGGAAGATAAGTCGTTCTGTCTGCGTCCTTATGAATGCAATTGTTAATTAATGGAGTTAAAAATATATGTTAACACCGTATAAGCATTTGTAACTTATTCACCAAGAAACAGTTACAGCAAGAATGTGGTTATACAAACACATGCAGCCATGCAGGGCGGGGGAGGGTGCGGCTGGGGCTGGGGCTGGGGCTGGGGCTGGGGCTGGCGGTGGAGGGCAGCAAAGTAACTTGCATGTACTCACTTTTTTATTTTTTATTTTTTTATAGGTAAACTCAAGAGGCAGAATTTATAAATTAGTATATTCAAAAGACATTTGACGCCCCCAAAATTAGGTATACATCACCCATCTTGGGTGCATGCCAGACATCGTAGATGCAATTCAAATCAACTTAATCTGTACAACCGTATGCAATCGACAAAACATAAACTATGAGTTTGAATACAAATATTGTCTACTAGAGATTATACAAACTCAAAAGGAGGTCTCATTACAATTATTATCACACTATTTCACATAATAGTGAGGACTACTAATGCTATCCTCTATACCATCACTTACGTTCCTCGACTAATCCGGCCTATATTCTCATTTCAAGAAGAATGCGAGTGAAAGAAAGAGTGAAAACTAAATTAGCCCGGAAGAAATATTATGACTAAGATAATGCGAATAAATTATCATTAGTCTCCAACAATATTAAACCGATAAAATATAATAGACATCAAGTTTAAGCTGCAGTGAAACAAGCAATCCATTAAAAAATCAAGTAGAAAATAAAATCTACTATCTTTTATGATTTAAAAGGTTTTTCATCATCATTATCGGCGAGACTTCGAACAATAAATATTCCACATCATTGAATCACCCCATAACATATGGCCAAGGATATTCTTTAGTATCACGACCACAATTATCCATACCTACGGGGCGAGAATATTTGTGTATTCATTAATGGTCGTGATCATGCTAACAATTGTCCATCAATGCACTACACGACCAATGAGGACTTTTACCACATCATTTGTAACATTACGGTCGTGATTACACCAAATAATCATGGTCGTAATCATACCAAGTCCATCTACATGCACTACGGTACCACGGATGACTTTCAAAAAATATAAATATGAGGATGATGACAATGATATAAGAATTGATAAAACAAGTTCAAGAATTAATTTATCCGGGAACTAATAACGTCCAAATTGTCGACATGATCTTTGCTTTGTAGAGTAAAATTCAAGAATGCTCGGAAGAATATTTCCATGAAAGATCTTTGGATGAAGCCTTGAAATATCGAGAATATTCCACTAATTTCATGGAGTGTAGAAGTCTAAACTTTAACCAACCGAGTATAATAGAGAATGGAATAATAACAAATCACCACGCATGCGGTACTTGTATAGACGGGTTATTACTGATAGAATAATAATAATCTGGAACCGTCAAGCGAAATTACTTGCCAAGCGGAAGTTCCAATGAAACAATAAAGAATGGAATAACAACAGAAATCACCATGTATGCGGTGCTTGCGAGAGCGAGGTTATTCAACGAGAATACTAATAAGGGCGGAATTAGGTCCCATAAAAACGCATGAACGAGGATATTCCAATGAATAATAAAGACGGAATCGGTCCGGTGTAAAACGCATGCATACATGATATTTCAATGAATAATAAAAAGCGGAATCGGGTTCGACGTAAAAGCATGTGACGCATATATTCCAATTGAGAATAATAAAGACGGAATAATAGAAGAATGTCACCAAGTATAGGGTATCCCGCGTATACAGGTTATTCCAACAGAATAATAAAGAATAGAATAACAGAGTTCTCTTCATGAATAAGAAAGAATAACACCCCTTACCGTAAAAGAACTGAATATAAGAGTAGTTAAGTAGCAGAAATCTTTTCTTCTTTCTCTCTATAATTTTCTCTCTACAGAGTTTTAGTGAATTAAATAAGAAAATAATGAAGGAATGAGCTTATTTATAGAAAAATGGATCGCATAATAAGAACTAACTCATTGAACGGTCAGATTAGTTTACTTTGATCGACGGTCCATATTTAGAAAGCAAAATCTTTTAAATAAAATATAATATATTATATATTTATATATATATATATATATAACATGTGCAGAGAAAAAAATCACTACTAAATTTTGTTGAATCAATGTAGGCCTTATTTTCAAAAGGTAACCTCCTTAGTAAACAACATAAAATATAATATATTTATATATATATAACACGTGCTACTATCATATCCTTGACCAATTAGAATGCAAGCTATCAATTAATACTACATGATTTGAAAAGTTTGGCCAAATAATGACCAAGTTTGAAAACTCATTCCAAACCCCTTGAAAAAATCCACCGAATAAATCAATTCCATTTTCTTTACTTTCACCTGAACTCCCCCACCACCATTTTAAAACATGTGACATATTATATATATAATACGTATATATATATATATATAAACTGAAACAAATTCTACCGACAGTTTTGAAAAATGGGTAAGTGAGGGTCCAACCAAATAAGCATCAATAATCAATACCGTGTGTCTTCTTATGCAACCACAGCAGATTCTTTGTTTTTACTACCGAGTAGTTCAACGGTATTAACGATAAAACTTCTGCTGTTATTTTCATAAAGTATTTTTGTGCGTTTTCTCGATCTGACGATAATTCCATTTGTGGGGTCCACTAATGATTGTCTTGTCGTCGGATATTCCCTGTCAAAAGAATATTCCCCGTCAATCGAATATTATATAACAACTTGCGTGCTTTGCAAAATTTATAAATATTACCCACAACTATTATATCAATTTCACTCCGTAATATTCAAAATAATATTTATAGAAAATTCATCGTTATTCAAAAGTTGGGGTTTACAATCTCCCTTCTTATGAAATTTAAGCCCTCGAAATTAGGGTACGATACTGGTATGTCGAAGAGATAAGGATACCTTGATTTCATTTGATTCTAACTCCCAAGTCATTTCCTCAACATCGTGGTTTCTCCACAAAACTTTGACTTGAGGTATAACCTTGGTGCGTAGAATATGTTCCTTCTTATCCAAGATTTGTACAGGAACCTCTTCATACGTCAAATCTTCTGCTATTTCGTCCGGTTCTAACTCAATAATGTGGTTCGGGTCTTCCACATATTTACATAACATGGATATGTGAAAAACATTATGAACACGAGACATACTTGGCGGTAAAGCGAGTCTATAGGCCACAGTTTCTACTCGATCAAGGATTAAAAATGGGCCGATAAATCGAGGATTGAGTTTTCCTCTCTTTCCAAATCTCGTAACTCCTTTTCATGGAGCAACACGCAACAACACATGATCTCTTATATCGAATTCCACGTCCTTTCGATGAAGATCAGCATAACTCTTTTGTCGATTTTGTGAGGTTTTTATCGTTCTGGGATCGTTTGAATCTTTTCTGTAGTCATACGTACTAACTCTGGTCCCAACAACGTTGCTTCACCCACCTCATCCCAACGTATACTGGAGAACGACACTTTCTTCCATACAACGCTTCGAATGGAGCCATGCCAATACTTGCTTGATAACCTGTTGTTGTAGAAAAACTCCACCAATGGTAAGAACTTGTCCCAACTTCCTTGAAATCAAGGACACGAGTCTTAATAGATCTTGAAGAGTTTGAATAGTCCTCTCCGATCGTCCCGTCTGTCTCTCGAGGATGATATCTTAGCCGAGCTAAATCGTAAGTCTGTGCTATAGCTTTTTGCAAACTAACCCAAAATCGTGAAGTGAATCTTGGGTCTCGGTTAGAAACTATGGATCTTGGCATACCATGCGATCTTCTGATCTCGTTTATGTACATACTGAGCAAGACGTTCAAGTGTATAAGTTTCTCGTGTCGGTAAGAAATGAGCAAACTTGGTCAATCTATCAACAATGACCCAAATCGCATCTATGCCTTAAAAACCTTAGGAAGGCCGAGAATGAAATCCATAGTAATGTGCTCCCACTTCCATTTTGGAATTTCAAGTGGTTGCTGATGGACCTTTTGGTACTTGATGCTCGCACTTGACTTCGTTGACACGTTAGACACCTTGAGATAAACAACGCTATCTCTCTCTTCATATTGCCCCACCAAAATGTATGTCAAAGATCATGATACATTTTGGTACTCCCAGGATGGATTGCAAACGGTGTGTTGTGTGCCTCCATCATGATTTTATACTTTAAATCAGGGTCGTTATGAACACAAAGTCTAGAGTTAACTCGAAGTATTCCTTCTTCATCAATTCTTGCTTCCGGTATCGCACCTTCTTGCACTTTCTTCCTCATACGCATCAGCTCCGGATCTGTAACTTGAGCAACTTTAATTATATCAATTAAAGTCGATTCTAATCGTATATTCGTTATCTTCACGCGGGTTCGTATATTCGCACTTGTAACCGTATACGATCTTCTACTCAACACGTCAGCTACCACGTTCGCACTTTCACGATGATATTGAATGGTACGATCGTAATCTTAAACAGCTCGAGCCAACGTCTTTGGAGCATTATACGTTCGTTTTGGTTGAAGAATTATTTGAGGGAATAAGAAATGGGTTTTGTACTGGGATCAATACAAAATTCTATTTCACGCTCTAGGGGTAAGAAGTCTTCAAGAATATGTCAAGAAATTTATTAACAATAGAAATATCATTCAAAACTGTGACTCTCATCCAAGACTTGGATAACACGTCACATTGATACCTATCAACTTGCCATCGTCATTCACGACGTTGCCTACGAAAAAATCGGCTTCTGCATTCCACACAAGAAAGTCAACAACGAAAGGATCGAGGCTCTTTATTTATGGCTTGATATGACAATGATTGACTTTAGTGGTTTGGTTGCTTGAATTCGCATAACAGGTTGGTTAGGAATATGAAAACTAACAACCTTACGAAAAGCATGATGAGTAGTTAACCAATCGTTTCCAAAAATCACATCAAATGAAAGTATTTTCAAAGAGATAAGATCGACAGGTAACGTGAAAGTGTCGATTTGAATCAAACAAGATTTATAAATAGTGGAGTTAACGAAGGTTCCTCCTAACAGAGTTTCAACAGATAAGTCAAAGTCAATTTTTTTTTTTAAGAGCTAAGTTTAAACGTTGAACACAACTAGGTGAGATACAAGAGTGGGTAGAACCAGTATCGAATAAGGTACAAACTTCGTAAGGGTTTATGATTAGCTTACCCGCGATAACTTCATTTGGGTTCCTCATTTGTTGGGAAGTCATGACAACCGCTCTCCCTTGAACTACCCGGCTTTGACTTGTCTGGGGTAGCATTTGGTGTCATCACTATCGTTGGAATTGACTTTAATATAGGGCATATTCCACCTCAACCGCTT
This sequence comes from Panax quinquefolius, assembly GCA_020205615.1. NCBI lineage: Eukaryota > Viridiplantae > Streptophyta > Magnoliopsida > Apiales > Araliaceae > Panax > Panax quinquefolius. The sequence goes on along the minus strand of CM035154.1, from coordinate 4,223,185 downwards.
CATCGTACTCTCGATTCATGATCCGAATCATCAATCCTTGATCCATATCGAGTTTACGATTGGCCGCTTCATGCGGGGTAATTCAAAACTCGATGTTGGGTTCTCTCAATTGCTGTCCAAAAAGAGAAATGTATATCATCTATTTTAGCCTTTTTGGATCGGACGTCTCTTTCTACAATATCAACACGTCGTGCGGCTTTTACCCACGCATCCTTCATTCTCACTCGTTCAGTTGTTTCTTCTTTCAGCTGATCCTTGATATTTGAATTCTCAGATTCCAACTTTAATATCTTACACTGTGCCAAAGCGTGATTTTGTTCGAGCATCACATATCGGATAACATAATTTTGAATCGTTATATCTCTTTGCTCCACGACCGCCTGCCGTTCTTCAGTCCGCTCTTCTAACTCATGAACACGATTTTGTAATTCTAAGTTTTGATCATAAACTTCTTCTAACCAATTCTCCTCAGGTTCCTCTTCTTCCTCTTCTTCATCACTCTCAGCTACTGCCTCTGCCACTAGCTCGGGTGCAACTATTAGTTCTTCACTTACCACGTAGATATCTCTAATTTCTTCTTCGCCTGATATTACATTATCTCTAATTTCTTCTTCGCCTAATACGTCAGTTTTGAGCGATATTTCTATTGTTAATAAATTTCCTGACGTATTCCCCGAAGAACTTCCTGGCCTACCCCCAGAGCGTGAAATTGAATTTTGTATCGACCTTGAACTGGTACAAAACCTATTTCCAAAGCCCCATGTCGAATAGCTCTATTGAACTTCGGGGAGTTAAAGACCCAATGCGAGGAATTGTTAGACATTGGCTTTATTAGTCCCTAGTACTTCTCCTTGGGGTGCTCTGCATTACATTCGTGAAGAAGAAAGATGGGAGTATCGCGACTTTGTATTGATTATCGGGAGTTGAATCATGTCACCATCAAAAATAGGTATCCATTGCCACGTATTGATGACTGTTTGACCCGATTGCAAGGCCAAATTCTTTTCAAAGATTGATCTTCGTTAGGATATCACCAATTGAAGATTAGAACCGCTAACATTCCAAAGATGGCTTTCGAACTCATGCGGGCATTATGAATTCTAGTCATGTCCTTTGGATTGACTAATGCTCCTACGCCGCCTTCATGGATATGATGAACCGAGTATTCAAGGAATATTTAGATCACTTTGTGGTCGCGTCTTTATTGATGACATCCTTATTTATTCCAAAAGTAGTGAAGATCATGAAAGCAACACTTGAGGCGACACTCCAAAAGCTTCGTGAATATAAGCTTTATGCCAAGTTCAAGAAATGCGAGTTACTTGAAGAAGTAGCATTCCTTGGGCACGTGGTATCAAGTCATGGAATATCTGTTGACCCAAAGAAAGATTGAAGCTATTCAAAGATGGGAACAACCTAAATCGTTGGCCAAAAATGTCGTAGCTTTCTCGGTTTAGGCTGGTTATTATCGGATATTCGTGGAAGGATTTTCTCGAATCGCTACTCCATTGACTTTCGGTGACTCGACAAGATACAAAGTTCGGTTGGAGCGAAGAATGTGAGAAGAGTTTTCAAGAACTCAAGAGAGACTTATTTCAAACACTGCTTACGACAATACCATCCAGCTCGGAGGGATTTGTCATCTACAATGATGCTTGAGCAAAGGGTTGGGATGTGTTCTTAGGCAACATGGAAAAGTTATAGCCTATGCCTCGCGACAACTCAAAGAATATGAGAGGAATTATCCTACTCATGATCTAGAGTTAGCGGTTGTTATCTTCACACTTAAAATTTGGAGGCATTACTTGTATGGGGAGAAAGTGGAGATCTTTACGGATCATAAAAAGCCTCAAATATTTCTTCACTCAAAGGAACTCAACATGCGACAACGGCGTTGGCTTTAAGCTGTTGAAAGATTATGATCATACCATCCAATACCATCATGGAAAAGCGAGCGTGGTAGGTGACGCATTGAGTAGAAGATCGTATCACAAATGAGTGCGTTATTATCAACACTGAAGGCCCATTTTGTGTGACTTGCAAAGGATGGAGATAGAGTTAAAGACTCTCAGGGGACGCGTGTGATGATAGCGAATATCTGAGTAGAACAGGCATTAATTGATAAAGTTAAAGGCTGCTCAAGCTACGGACACGGAGGTGATCGTGTATGAGGAAGAAAGTCAAGAGGTGCTATCTTAGAAGCAAGAATCGATGAAGAAGGAATACTTGAGTCAACTCCGGACTTTGTGTTCTAACGACCACGATTTAAAGTATAATATCATGATGGAGCGCGCTGACACACCATTTGCAATCCATCACAGGGAGTACCAAAATGTATCATGATATTAAATCGTAAATTTTGGTGGAGCAATATGAAGAGAGAGATAACTGTTTGTTTATCTCAAGGTGTCTAACTTGTCAACGAGTTAAAGCGGAGCATCAAGTACCAAAAGGTCCATTGCAACCACTTGAAATTCCGAATGGAAGTGGGAGCACATTACCATGGATTTAGTTCTGGGTCTTCCTAAGGTTTCTCAAGGCATTGATGCGATTTGGGTCATTGTTGATAGATTGACCAAGTCTGCTCATTTCTTCTGCGAAACGAGAAACTTATACACTTGAACGTCTTGCTTTCGTATGTACATAAACGAGATTGTAAGATCGCATGGTATCTGCAGTATCCATAGTTTACGATCGAGACCCAAGATTCACTTCACGATTTTGGGTTAGTTTGCAAAAAGCTATGGCGCAGACTTACGATTTAGCTCGGCATATCATCCTCGGGACGGACGGACGATCGGAGAGGACTATTCAAACTCTTGAAGATCTATTAAGACTCTGTGTCCTTGATTTTAAGGGAGTTGGGACAAGTTCTTACCATTGGTGGAGTTTTCCTACAACAACAGATTATCAAGCAAGTATTGGCATGGCTCCATTCGAGCGTTGTATGGAAGAAAGTGTCGTTCTCGATTATCTTCTTTGGGATGAAATGGGTGAAGCAACGTTGTTGGGACCGGAGTTGAGTACGTATGACTACGAAAAAGATTCAAACGATCCGAAAACGTATAAAAATCTCACAAAATCGACAAAAGAGTTATGTTGATCTTCATTGAAAGGACGTGGAATTTGATATAGGAGATCATGTGTTGTTAAGAGTTGCTCCATGGAAAGGAGTTACAAGATTTGGAAAGAGAGGAAAACTTAATCCTCGATTCATCGGTCCATTTTAATCTTCGATCGAGTAGGAGCGTGGCCTATAGACTCACTTTCTGCCAAATATGTCTCGTGTTCATAACGCGTTTTCACATATCCATATTACGTAAATATGTGAAAGACCCGAACCATATTATTGAGTTAGAACCGGACGAAATAGCGGAAGATTTGACGTCTGAAGAGGTTCTGTTCAAATTTTGGATAAGAAGGAACATATTCTACGCTCGAGGTTATACCTCAAGTCGAAGTTTTGTGGAGGAACCACGATGTTGAGGAGATGACTTGGGAGTTAGAATCAAAATGAAATCAAGGTATCCTTACCTCTTGACATACAGTGCGTACCCCTAATTTCGAGGCGAAATTTCATAAGAATGGGAGGTTGTAAGACCCCAACTTTTATAAATAAAGATGAATTTTCTATAAATATTATTTTTGAATATTATGGAATAATTTGATATAATGTTATAGTTGTGGGTAATATTTATAAATTTTGCAAAGTATGCAAGTGGTTATATTATATTCGATTGGTTGGGGAATATTCGGTTTAGCGGGGAATATTAAATACAATAACTCAATCATTGGTGGACCCTGGCGAAATTATTGTCGGATTGAGAAAACGACAAAAATATTTTATTGAAATAACGGCGGAAGTTTTACTGGTTGATCTTGTTGAACTACTTTCGGTAGTAAAAGTACGATGTACGTGTGGTTGCGTATAGCTAGCACGGTATTGATTATTATTATTGATGCTTATGTGAGAAGTCACTTATTGATGATTCCATTATTGTCGATTAATAATATGAATTATTATAGCGATAATGACGCGTTTTTATTAAATATTATTAACGTAATAAAATAGAAACATCTTTTTATATAAAATGAATACTTTATTAAAGTTATTTTATAAATAAAATATATTATATTTTATTATGCATAATGTTGCGTAGTGTTTTACATAGTGTTGCATAGTGTTTGCATAGTAAAATGTTTTTATATAAATAGAATATATTATATTTTATTTAAAAGATTTTGCTTTAAATATGGATGAAATCAGTTAAAGTAAATCAATCTTTTCTGACCGTTAATGGATTAATTACTATGCATTCTATTTTCCTATAAATAGAAGCTCATTCCTTCATTATTTTCTTTACAAATTCATTTGAAACTACAGAGAGAAACTATAGAGAGAAAGAGAAGAAATGTATTTTGCTACTTCACTTTTTGCAATATTCAGGTTCTTCTAGGTAGAAATATTATTTGTTGTGCATTTACGTAAGGGATATTATTCTTTTGTATTCAAGAAGAACTTACATTATTCCATTTCTTTATTATTACATTGAAATAACTTTTGTATCATGCGAATACCCTATACTTGGTGACATTCTTCTATTATTACATTGGAACATCACATGTCATGTGTTTTACAGGACTGGTTTAAATTTTTATTATTCTGTTTGAACATCTTGTGCATGTGTTTTACAGGACTTGGTTTCGCCTTTTATCATTACATTGGAATATCCTATCTGTGTTTTACACCGGATCTGTTTCCATCTTTATTATTACATTGGAACATCACATGGGTGTAAATTTCACGACTGGTTCCGTTATTATTATTACGTGGAATAACACATTTCATGTCAAATCTCGCATGCATGGTGATTTCTTTTGTTATTCCATTCTTTATTATACCCAGTTGGTTAAAACTTTGACTTATATACTCCATGAAATTAGTAGAATATCCTTGATATTTGCGTTTCATCCAAAGATATTTTTCATGGAAATATTCTTCGATCATTCTTGAATTTTACTCTACAAAACAAATATCATGTTGACAATTTGGGCGTTAATAATTCTGGATAAAATAATTCTTGAACTTGTTTTATTGAATTCTTATATCCTTGTCATCATCTTCATGTTTATATTTTTTTAAAGTCATCATGGCACCTGTAGAGCATGGATGGACTTGGTATGATTATGGCGAGGATTATTCGGTGTAATCATGGTAGTAATATTACAAATGATGTGGTAAAAATCCTCGATGGCAGTAGTGAATTGATGGATGAGTTGTTGGCATGATCATGACCATTAATGAATACACAACTATTCTTGGCCCGTAGTGCATGAATAATTGTGGTCGTGATACTAAAGAATATCCTTGGCCGTAGTGCAGGGGTGATTCGATGATGTGAATTATTTATTAAAGCTGAGTCTCAGCTTTAACGATGATGAAAAACCTTTTAAATCATAAAGATAGTAGATTTATTTTCTACTTGACTCTTTTAATGGATTGCTTGTTCATTATGATTAAACTTGATGTGTATTATATTTTATCGGTTTAACATTGTTTGAAGGCTATTGATAATTTATTACGCATTATCTTAGTCATAATATTTCTTCTTGGGCTAGTTGAGCTCACCTTTTTTTTCACTCATTCTCTCTGAAAATGAGAACATAGGCGGGACGAGTCGGGGAACACAGTAATGGTCCGGAGGATAGCATTAGTAGTCCTCACTATTACGTGAAAAATAGTGTGATAATAATTGTAATGAGGACTCCTTTTGAGTTTGTATAATATCTAGTAGACAATATTTGTATTCAAACTCACGATTTATGTCGTATTATACCACACGATTATATTAATAAGTTGTATTTAAATTACATACCATGTATCGACTACCCAAGATGGGTGATGTATACCTAATTTTGGGGCGTCACGGTTAGTATCGAGCTTAGGGATATGATCCTGCTAAGATGTGAGAAAAAAGTACTAGGAGGGAGAGGCGGGAATACCTTATCGCTAGTATGACCTACCTAAGTTTATGTCTTTATTTTATTGGTCGGTCGAATATATATAAAGATAATTTGTTACATGTCAATTAACCTTTTGTTTTGTGGCGATGTCTGAAAATGACATCCGAGAATGTTGAGAATAAGAATGGAGCACGAGCGATCGTTGATTCACCATATATCAATAATCGGGATAATGTGCATCGTGAAGGCGACAATCCTCATGCAAACAACAACACTAACCAAATGATGAATGATCAAATGTTCGAGGCTTTATGCAATTTATGCAACAAAGAAGCGAGAGCGACTCTGTCCAAAAACGTGGGTGGAAACACGGAAAACTCTCGAAGCGGTCACCGCTAAAACAATTCAAGGAGCCGGGACCACCGGGAGTTTAAGGAGAACAAAACCACTTACGGTGGAAGCATGGATAAAGAAGATTACCAAGATATTTGATGTCTTGGGATGCTCAGAGGAGCAAAAGGTTCCCTTTCAGCCTTTATGTTGCGCGGAGAGAGCGATTCTTGGTGGGAATCGGTAAAACGTACTCAACTTTCTTTATCTTTGAAGATATCTTGGGAGAAGTTCTAGGAGTCATTTCAACGACAAAATACTTTCCGAAAGTATTATCGCCACATGAAGGAGGTGGAGTTTATCAAGTTGGAACAAAACAATATGACCAGGTAATATCATTATACGAGGCAAAATTTGCGGAGTTATCACGGTTCAAATCCCACTTGGTGGATAATGAAGAGAGAATGGCGCGAATGTTTTTAAGAGGTTTGAAGTCGAATGTGGCGCCCCCAAAATAGGTATACATCACCTATTACGAGTTGTCGATACATGAGTGCGAAACAACTACAACTTTATTATTACAACGATAAAAGCTGTGAGTTTGAATACAAATATTATCTTACAGAGCAATATCTATACTCAAATAAATCCTCATCACATTTATTGATACATTATTTTACAAAATGGTGAGGACTACTAAACAATCCTTTCTAAAACCTTCATTCCATACCAGGCTAAGTCTACTCGCTATATTCTAGCCTCACGAGAAAAAATGGAACAAAAAGGAAAAGGGTGAGCTCAACTAGCTTCGATAAAAGAATATTATGACTAAGATAATATCTGACAAATTATCGTTAGTCTTGACGAGGAAAAAATCTAATAGAATACAATAGACTGACAAATTTTAAATCAATATTACATGTGAAAAATAATAATTCATTAGAAGAGTTAAGTAGAGAATGCAAACTACTATCTTACATGTATGAATTTAAAAGTTCATCGTCTATCTTTTATCCTGTAACATCAATCGATATACATACTGAATCAAATATTCATCTTTTTTTTGCACTCTGAGCCAAAGATATTCATCGATTAATTAAGTTTCGTTTAAACACTGTTCATCTTTTGCTTTGGGGCGAAAGATATTCTTCAGAAATCATTCATCTTTGCACTACTGGGCCAAAGATATTCTTAAGAAATCATTCATCTTTGCACTACTGGGCCAAAGATATTCCATAATATCATCATTTAAGGCGAGGATGATGAAAAATTTTTTTTTTAAAAAAGCGAATCCGATTGAAACAAAATGACAAGGATTAAGGATTAAGGATTAGTACTTGGTTTTATCCACGTCCAAAAATACCTCAAAAATAATCATAGTGGTGTAAAATTCAAGAATGATCAAAACATGGATCTGATCGAGTTAGTATCCGAATAGATGTTTTGAACGAAAAGAAGAAATTTTATTTTTAATTGAATAATCTGATATCGTGAATAGTGCCAGTATCGTGAATAGTCTTAGATATCGTGAATAATAACTCAGACACCAAAAGATAGAAATTCCACAAAAAACATCTTCACGCTTATAGATGAATAATACTGCGTGAATAGTAACTCGTGAATAGTAACTTCGTGAATAGTAACTCATGAATAGTAACTCATGAATAGTAACCCATGAATAGTAACCCCAGCATGAAAAAGTTCCAAATTTGATAAAAACTTGGATCAACATTTGACATAATGATATTGAAGAAATAATATCATTCTGAAAAAAAAATAATATCCACTTACCTCGAAGATCGATCTTACAAATTTGAAACACAGATATAGGCTATGACTTGAACTTGCACCGTATAGCAATACTCAAAGTATACTCAAAATACTCACAAGAATAAACTCGATAATATAGAGAAAAAAACTTGATTTACGGTGTGATTTTCAATTCTAACCTAAGCACCTTATTTATAGGAAAATGCTTAGAACACCAAAGCGAAAAATTTAATAAAATAATAATATAATTAAACAAATTCAAGCCCACCTTAGACCAACTGAATTCAGCACATTTGTATCACATGTGGGATTGCAAAAAAACGTTTTCTTAAATAAAACAATTAAAACTTCCAAAAATTAATTATTTGAACTTGAGCTTCAAAAATTCATAATAAATAGCCCTTTCATCGAAAAAATTTGAATCTTGCGAATTTTTATAGGAAATTCAATTCTCTACAACTTTGCGAAAAAGTTTTTCCAAATTCCAAACAAAAATCGTAATGAAATCCTGAAGCGGTTAATTTTACATTTATAATCAAATTTGGTCGATAATTGGGGTCCACAGAGCATGTTTAACATGTTTTAAACATTTATTGCAACAAAAATACTCTTCCTCCTCGTATACTCATATATCCCACATTACGTTGTAAAAATATCATAATTAATATATTATTAAAATAATATATTTAAATGAATTATTTTATCGAAAAAAGATAAAATATTAATTTTCAACAATTGTCATTTTAAAAAAATTTTCTCCATCTATATCCACATAAAATCAATATTTTCCTCATCATATAAATCAATAATTTAATTATTCACAAATAATATTACGAGAATCACAATATTGTGACGAGGCATAGTTCAGGAAAGAGGGCTTTCGATAAAATTTCTTCTTCTTGGCGGCATGATTAGGTGACCAAACCTCTCCTTAGAAGCGAGAACTTTCTAGACATTGCCAATAATGTTATCTAATAATATTATTAGGATAATATGAATTATTGCTTGATAATGAAAAATCTTGTGTAATGACAATTATTGAAACAACGACAATATAAAATATCAACGCGACAATTATTAACTCGATAAAATAAAATCTTTGAGCGATAATTCTTTGTAACCATTATTGAGTAGTGCCTTCTTACGTAAGAATCAATAATTGGTGCAATCTGGTGTCTTCTTGTTGTTCAACAACGGCGTATTAGTGTGTTTTAACCAAGGGTATTCAACGATGATAACGGTAACAACTACTGTAGTTATTTAAAAACAACTTATATTTGTCGTTTTCTTCATCCAATCGCTTTCCGTTATGGGGCCCACACATGGGCTGCTTGCGTAAATGCGAATATTCCCAAAGCGATCTGAATATTCCACGACCAAACGAATATTCCCAACAATAATGAATATTTTATAACCACTTGCTTATTTTGAAATATTTGCGTATTTAACCCTAACTATCCACATTAATCAAATCAACCCTTATTATTTCAAAATAATAAATAAAGGAAATTCCTTTTATTTAAAAATTTGAGGTCTTACTGACCCCCTCCTTATGAAATTTAAGTCCTCGAAATTGGCGTCGTCGTATACTGTGTTTGAAAAGGTGAGGATACCTCGCTTTCATTTAGTTTCCAATTCCCGGGTCATTTCCTCTATAGCATGATTCCTCCACAAAACTTTAACTTGTGGTATGACCTTTCTTGCGTAGGACATGCTCCTTCTATCCAAGATCTTGTGGTACTTCCTCATCGTTAAGTCTTGGCTATCTCGTCCGGTTCTAACTTCGATAACGTGGTTGGGTCTTTCACATATTTACGAAATGCGGATATGTGAAACACATTATGAACACGAGACATACTCGGAGAATGTAACAGAAGTCTATAGGCTACATTTCCTACTCGGTCGAGAATTTGAAATGGACCATAAATCGTGGATTGAGCTTTCCTCTCTTCCCAAATCTTGTAACTCCCTTCCATGGAGCAACTTCATGACAATCATGATCCCCTACATTAAATTCCACGTCCTTTCGATGAAGATCCGCATAACTCTTTTGTCGATCTTGTCTTGGTTTGTTTATCGTTGTCGAATCATTTGGATCTTTTCGGTGATCATACGTCTTAACTTCGGGTCCCAACAATGTTGCTTCACCCACCTCATCCCAACATATTGGAAGCGACATTTTCGTCCATATAATGCTTGAATGGAGCCACACCTATACTTGCTGATAAGCTTTGTTGTTGTAGGAGAATTCCACCATGGTAAATACTTATCCCAACTTGCCTTGAAGTCTAGGACCACGAGTCTTAATAAATCTTGAAGAGTTTGAATAGTCCTCTCTCGATTGTCCGTCAGGTTTGGGGATGGTATGCCGAACTAAATCGCAAATCCGTGCCCATAGCTTTTTGCAAGCTAACCCAAAATCTTGAAGTGAATCTTGGGTCACGATCCGAAACTATGGATACAGGCATGCCATGCAACCTCACAATCTCATTCACGTCACATACTAGCAAGGCGTTCGAGGAATAAGTCTCCGTGTCGGCAAGAAATGAAAGCGACTTGGTTAATCTATCAACAATAACCCAAATAGCATTGATGCCTTGAGAAACCGTAGGAAGACCCGTAACAAAATCCATGGTAATGTGTTCCCACTTCCATTCCGGAATCTCAAGTGGTTGCAACGGACCCTTAGGTACTAGATGCTCACCTTTACGTTGGCAAGTTAAACACATCGAGATAAACTTTGCAATCTCTCTCTTCATATTGTTCCACCAAAATGTATGTCGAAGATCACGATACATTTAGTACTTCGAGGATGGATTGCAAATGGCGTATTGTGTGCCTCCATCATAATCTTGTACTTCAAATCGTCAGTCGTTAGGAACACAAAGTCTAGAGTGGACTCAAGTATTCCTTCTTCATCAATTCTAAGCTTAGGAATAGCTCCTTCTTGTACTTTCTTCTTTATACGCATCGGCTCAAGATTGGGTGGCTTGAGCGACCTTAACTTTTCTATTAAAGTTGGCTCTGTCGTATATACTTGACATCATCGCTTTCGTTCCTGCATATGATCTTCTACTCAATGCGTCGGCTACCACGTTAAACTTTACGGGATGGTATTGAATAGTGTGGTCGTAGTCTTTCAATAGCTCGAGCCAACGTCATTGCTTGCATGTTGAGTTCTTTTTGAGTGAAGAAATATTTAAGGCTTTTATGGTGCGAATATATCTCCACTTTCTCCCCATATAGATAGTGCCTCCATATCTTTAAGCGCAGCAACTTATTTGCTTGACTCTAGATCATGAGTAGGATAATTCCTCTCATACTCTTTAAGTTGTCGCGAGGCATAGGCTATGACTTTCCCACGTTGCATGAGAACACATCCTAACCCTTTGCACGAAGCATATCGGCGTAGATAACAAATCCATCCGAACGGATGGTATTGTTAGAAACAGTCTTAGAAATAAGTCTCCTCTTAAGCTCTTGGAAACTTTTCTCGCATTCTTCGCTCCAAACGAATTTTGTATCCTTAGAGTTAGGCGAGTTAATGGAGTAGCGATTAGAAAACCCTTCCACGAATCTCCGATAATAACCAAACTAGCCCAAAAAGCTACGTGCTTGATCATGAGACTTGGTTGCTCCCAACTTTGTATTGCTTGATCTTGGCGGGATCAGCGGATACTCCATGTTTTGACACCACGTGCCCAAGGAATGCTACTTCCTCGAGCGAACTTCGCATTTCTTCAATTTGGCATATAGTTGGTTTTCACGAAGCCTTTGGAGTACCGACTTCAAATGGTGCTCATGATCTTCACGGCTTTTGGAATATATGAGGATGTCATCAATAAAAGACAACAACAACGAATTGATCCAAATATTCCTTGAATACTCGGTTCATCATATCCATGAAAGCCGCGAGGAGCATTAGTTAGTCCGAAAGACATGACTAAGAATTCATAATGCCCATCTGAGAGTTACGAAGGCGGTCTTTGGAATATCCTCGATTCTAATCTTGGTGATGATATCCGAGCGAAGATCGATTTTGAAAAAAATTGTGCCCTTACATTTGGTCAAACAAGTCATCAATCTGAGGTAGAGGATACCTATTCTTGATGGTGACATGGTTCGATTCAGATAGTCGATACAAAATCGCATACTCCGTCTTTCTTCTTTACAAATAAAGCAGGGCACCCCGAGGAGATGTCTTAGGGCCGAATGAAACCAATGTCCAACAATTCACATAGTTGGACCTTTAACTCTGAAGTTTCAATAGGAGCCATTCGATATGGGGTTTTAGAAATGGGCTTTGTACGGGTTCAAGATCAATAAAGAATTCAACTTCACGTTACGGGGTAGGCCAGGGAAGTTCTTGAAATCGTCGGGAAAGTCGATAACAACGAGAATATTATTCAAATTTGGCGTGTCTTTATTCAAATCCATAACATGGGCTAAGAAAGCTTGACATCCGTTTTTTCGATAAGCGAATAGCTTTATGATTAGATATGATGATGATTGATTTTAATGGTTTAGTTGCTTGAATTAAATACAACGGGTTGGTTAGGAATATGAAAACTAACAACCTTACGAAAACAATCAATTTTGGCATGATGAGTAGTTAACCAATCAATCCCTAAAATCACATCAAAAGCAAGTATCTTTAAAGAGATAAGGTCAACGGGTAAGGTAATGGTGCCAACTTGAATCAAACAAGATTTATAAGCGATGGATGTGATGAAAGTTTCTCTAGCGAGAGTTTCCACGAGATAGGTCAAAGTCTAATTTCTCCGGTCAGTTTAAGCGTTGAGCACATGCGGGAGAGATAAATGAATGGGTATGCAGGTATCAAAGTAAGGTATAAACTTAGCGAGAATTTATAAATAGCTTACCGTGATCACCTCGTTTGGGTTCTCGCATTTTGACCGATCACAACAAACGCTTTCCGGAATCGTTGACTTTGACTTTTACGGGACGATCTTTTGAGTCACCGTCCCCATTGAACTAGGTTTTATTCTTGTACAATCTCGGCGATATGTCCTTCCTTTCCACAATTATAGCATACCTTGAGCTGTTGTGGCGGGTTGGGTGATATGTCCCTCTTTTCGCATTTGTAGCATATAATGGGTGGTGGTTCTCCTCCATTAGAACCGATTCTTTTAAGCCTTTGTCATCTTCACATAGTCGTTGTTAAATCTCCTCTTTTAAAATCTCCTCCCGACTTCTAAACTTCTTCTATTTTCATGGCCATGATTACCACGGAGTGGTTACCATTTACTGTCCGTCTGTTTCTTTCTCATGGTTATCATTATTACATTGACTTTATATCTACGATACGATCCACGGTTGTGGTCCTCTCGGTTGGCCATACTACTTTCGTTATCTCGCTCTAATAATTGAGCCACATTTACAACATGTCTGAATAAAGAAAATTTATGAGAAATGAGATCTTGGCGTATCTTGGGTTTCAAACCTCTAAGAAACATCCGCGTCATCGTTCCTCATTCTCCACCAAATGAGGTGCAAACTGGATAACTCTGCAAACTTTGCCTCGTCTTTGAGACAAAATCATGTTATTTTGTTCCAATCGATGAACTCCACTTCCTTCATATAGCGAACACTTTCGGAAAAGTATTTGTCATTAAATAGCTCTGAAAGCGTCTCCCGAAGACATCTTTGAGTGCGGTTTGGATGGAGTGCAACTTCCGAGACTCCCACGATGATCTGCCTCGCCCACGGAACATAAAGGTGGCGAATGGAACCTTCATTCCTCCGTGCATCCCAAGACATCGAATATCTTGGTAATTTGTTTGACCCGTGTTTCCGCCGTGATCGGATCGGCTTTCCTTTAAATTCAGGTGGTCCCAACTCTTTGAAGCTTGCTTGGTGTGACAACCCGTGAATTGCTATCATTTCTCTCATATTTTTGAACACGAGTTTCCCTCGTGCGATTTTGCATGAGCTGCAAAAAAACTTCTAAACATCCCTCGTTCATCATCTGCGCTTTCGATGGTGTTGTTCACGGGAGGAACATTGCCCGACTGTTGCCGCGTTCTCCTCGTTGGTGAGTGATCTGAGGCATCTCCACGGTCTCATTTCCATTGTTAATATTCTCGATCGACATTCTCAAATCTTGTCATAAAAACAAGGGTTAATTAAGAAATCAATATATCACATAATATCCTATATCTTGACCAACTAACAAATAAGCTTAGGTAGGACACCTTTAGCGAAGGATTTACTCGTCTCTCCCTCCTGAGTTCTATTCCCCGATCTCATGCGGAGATCGTATCCTAAGCTACGATACCAAGCTGTGGCCCCCCAAATAGGTATACATCACCCATTACGAGTTGTCAATACATGATGCGAAAACAACTACAACTTTATTATTACAACGATAAAGCGTGAGTTTGAATACAAATATTATCTTACAGACAATATCTATACTCAAATAAATCCTCATCACATTTATTGATACATTATTTTACAAAAATGGTGAGGACTACTAAACAATCCTTTCTAAAACCTTCATTCCATTACCCAGACTAAATACTCATTATATATTCTAGCCTCTGAGAAAAAAAATGGAACAAAAAGGAAAAGGGTGAGCTCAACTAGCTCGATAAAGAATATTATGACTAAGATAATATCTGACAAATTATCGTTAGTCTTCACGAGGAAAAATCTAATAGAATCTGATAGACAACAAATTTTAAATCAATATTACGTGAAATAATAATTCATTAGAAGAGTTAAGTAGAGAATGCAAACTACTATCTTACATGTATGAATTTAAAAGTTCATCGTCTATCTTTTATCCTGTAACATCAAAATATACATCTGGAATCAAATATTCATCTTTTTTTTTACTGAGGCCAAAGATATTCATCGATTAGTCGTATTCATTTAAACACTGTTCATCTTTGCACTACTACGGCCAAAGATATTCTTGAAAATCATTCATCTTTTTGACTTCTGGGGCCAAAGATATTCTTAAAAATCATTCATCTTTTTCTTTACTGGCCAAAGATATTCCATAATATCATCATTTAAGGCGAGGATGATGAAAATATTTTTTTTTTAAAGCGAATCCGGTGAAACAAAATGACAAGGATTAAGGATTAAGGATTAGTACTTGGTTTTATCCACGTCCAAAAATACCTCAAAAATAATCATAGTGGTGTAAAATTCAGAATGATCAAAACATGGATCTGATCGAGTTAGTATCCGAATAGATGTTTTAGACGAAAAGAAGAAATTTTATTTTTAAATTGAATAGTCTGCAGTATATCGTGAATAGTGTCGTATATCGTGAATAGTCTTAGTATCGTGAATAGTAACTCAGACACCAAAAGATAGAAATTCCACAAAAACATCTTCACGCTTACATGAATAGTACTGTGAATAGTAACTTCGTGAATAGTAACTCATGAATAGTAACTTCGTGAATAGTAACTTCATGAATAGTAACCCATGAATAAGTACCCCAGACATGAAAATGTTCCAAATTTGATAAAAACTTGAGATCAACATTTCGACGTAATGATATTGAAGAAATAATATCATTCTGAAAAAAAATAATAATATCCACCTCTCGAAAGATCGATCTTACTAAATTTGAAACAGGATATAGGCTATGACTTGGACTTGCCGTATAGCAATACTCAAAGTATACTCAAAATACTCACAAGAATAAACTCGATAATATAGAGAGAAAAAACTTGATTTACGGTGTGATTTTCAATTCTAACCTAAGCACCCTATTTATAGGAAAATGCTTAGAACACCAAAGCAGAAAATTTAATAAAATAATAATATAATTAAACAAATTCAAGCCCACCTTAGACCAACTGAATTCAGCACATTTGTATCACATGTGGGATTGCAAAAAACGTTTTTCTTAAATAAAACAATTAAAACTTCCAAAAATTAATTATTTCAGAACTTCAGAGCTTCAAAAATTCATAATTAATAGCCCTTTCATCAGAAAATTTGAATCTTGCGAGTTTTTATAGGAAATTCAATTCTCTACAACTTTGCAGAAGAAAGTTTTTCCAAATTCCAAACAAAAATGGCCAAAAATCCACAAGCGATCGATTTTACAGTTATAATCAAATTTGATCGATAATTGGGGTCCACAGACATGTTTAACATGTTTTAAACATTTATTGCAACAAAAATACTCTTCCTCCTCGTATACTCATATATCCCACATTAGTTTGTAAAAATATCACCAGTTAATATATTATTAAAATAATATATTTAAATGAATTATTTTATCGAGAAAAAGATAAAATATTAATTTTCAACAATTGTCATTTAAAAATTTTCTCCATCTATATCCACATAAAATCAATATTTTCCTCATCATATAAATCAATAATTTAATTATTCACAAATAATATTACAGAATCACAATATTGACACCGGCGGGTTCGAGGAAAGAGGGGCTTTCGATAAAAATTTCTTCTTCTTGGCGGCGCAATTAGGTGACCAAACCTCTCCTTAGGCGAACTTTCTAGACATTGCCAATAATGTTATCTAATAATATTATTCGGATAATATGAATTATTGCTTGATAATGAAAAATACGTGTAATGACAATTATTGAAACAACGACAATATAAAATATCAACGCAGACAATTATTAACTCGATAAAATCTTGAGCGATAATTCACGTAACCATTATTGAGTAGTGCCT
Source organism: Panax quinquefolius (assembly GCA_020205615.1). Classification (NCBI taxonomy): domain Eukaryota; kingdom Viridiplantae; phylum Streptophyta; class Magnoliopsida; order Apiales; family Araliaceae; genus Panax; species Panax quinquefolius. Next base: position 4,206,428 of record CM035154.1, on the reverse strand, counting down.
TCTTACGTAAGAATCAATAATTGGTGCAATCTGGTGTCTCTTCTTGTTCAACAACAGCGTATTAGTGTGTTTTTTACCACCGGGTATTCCAACGATGATTAATTGGTAACAACTTCTGTAGTTATTTAAAAATAACTTATATTTTTCGTTTTCTTCATCCAATAAACTTTTTCAGTTATGGGGCCCACACATGGGCTTTTTGGCAGGTAAATGCAAATATTCCCAACGATGATCTGAATATTCCACGACCAAACGAATATTCCCCGACTATAATGAATATTTTATAACCACTTGCTTATTTTGAAATATTTGCGTATTTAACCCTTAACTATCCACATTAATCAAATCAACCCTTACTATTTCAAAATAATAAATAAAGGAAATTCCTTTTTATTTAAAAATTTCGGGGTCTTACAAACTGTGTTTGTATTCAGATGTTGTAAATAGGGCTCAGTTAGTGGAGCGCGATAACGAGTCAACGTAACTAAAAGAGAAGCGGTATGGCAAAGTTATAATACCGGTGAGTAGTCATCGAAGCGGTGACAACAAGCGTGGAGGAATCAACAGGGCGGATATGGTAACCACTTCGGTGGTAATCGAGGCCAAAACAATAAGAATGGACATTTCAAGAAACGGAGATTCAATGATGATGGAAAGACGTCGAAGACTTTTACCCGTTGTTAAGGAAGGAGAAAGACCACCTATCATATGCTTCAAATGCGGAGAAGAGGACACATCGGTCCGAATCGTGCCATGCCATCCAAAGCATGTTATAATTGTGGAAGAGAAGGTCACTTAGCTCGATTTTGTCGTTTCTGAAGACAAATTCAACTAGGATGGAGGCACCAAAGGTAGTCCCGAAAAATGTCAAAACCCGTTAGTCTGAGGAGGCGTTTGTTGTGACCTCCCGGAGAGCAAGGAACCCGAATGAGGTCATCATGGGTAAGCTTATCATAAACTCTAATGAAGTCTACACTTTATTTGATCTGGGTTCTACCCATTCTTTTATTTCTCCTACTTGCGCCATCGATTAAATTTGACTCAGGAGAAATTAGACTTTGACTTATCTGTGGAAACTCAGGTTGGAGAAACCTTCATTACATCCACTTGTTTATAAGTCTTGTTTGGTTTAAATCGGTACCCTCACATTACATGTCGATCTTATTTCATTAAAAATACTTGCATTTGGCGTGATTCTGTGGATTGATTGGTTAACTACTTATCATGCAAAAAATTGATTGTTTTCGTAAGGTTGTTAGCTTTTCATATTCCTAATCAACCTATTATGCGAATTCAAACGACCAAACCATTAAAATCAATCACGGTCATCTCAAACCATAAAGCTATTCGTTTATTGAAAAATGGATGTCGAAGCTTTCTTAGCTCATGTCACGATTTAAACAAAAATACGTCGGTTTTGAGCGATATTTCTATTGTTAATAAATTTCTGACGTATTCCCGAAGAACTTCTGCCTACCCCGAGCGTGAAATTGAATTTTGTATCGACCTTGAACTCGATACTGAAACCTATTTCCAAAGCCCATGTCGAATGGCTCTATTGAACTTGAGGAGTTAAAGACCCAATGCGAGGAATTGTTAGACATTGGCTTTATTAGTCCTAAGACTTCTCCTTGGGGTGCTCCTGTTACTATTCGTGAAGAAGAAAGATGGGAGTATCGACTTTGTATTGATTATCGGGAGTTGAATCATGTCACCATCAAAAATAGGTATCCATTGCCACGTATTGATGACTGTTTGACCCGGTTGCAAGGAGCCAAATTCTTTTCAAAGATTGATCTTAGATTACGGATATCACCAATTGAAGATTAGAACCGCTAACATTCAAAAGATGGCTTTTCGAACTCGATGCGGGCATTATGAATTCTAGTCATGTCCTTTGGATTGACTAATGCTCCTAACGCCTTCATGGATATGATGAACCGAGTATTCAAGGAATATTTAGATCACTTTGTGGTCGTCTTTATTGATGACATCCTTATTTATTCCAAAAGCCGTGAAGATCATGAGCAACACTTGAGGCTGACACTCCAAAAGCTTCGTGAATATAAGCTTGCGAATTCTGGCTTGAAGAAGTAGCATTCCTTGGGCACGTGGTATCAAGTCATGGAATATCTGTTGACCCGGCAAAAAAGATTGAAGCTATTCAAAGCTGGGAACAACCTAAATCGATGTGCAAATGCGTGGTATGACAACCCCAAAATAGGTCCATTCCATCCAACCCATTCTGAGTCGCCAAATATATGGTACGAAAAACAACTACAACTTTATTACAACAATTGTCGTGCAAAATACAACAACACATATGCTGTGAGTTTGGATACAAATATATACCAACTGTAGTGTACGTCACAATGACACCTTACATAAAGGTATAGTCAAAAACTGCTTTTTAGAAATTAGAATCTTTGGGAAGTGCTCAAGAAAACCTTCGTGCATGGGAGGCCATGCTTTTAGGTTATAGTAGATATCATATGGCCACGAAATTATCCTTGGTTGACCCAATAGACCCCAAAGAAAAACAAGAAGATTACTATCATATTCTTCCCAATGGCGAGTCTTCTCTTGACATATCATTATCTCCACTTGTCTCTAATTTGGTATTATACTCCAAACAAACACCAAGATTATATAGGTAGTGCTTGTAAATATACTCGAAGAAGTGGATGAGCACAACCATGTCTTATGATAACACGAAGTTATATGTCATTAGACATCTTGTATTATGGCGCCCCCAAAATTAGGTATCGTCACCCATCTTGGGTGCGCCACTTACATGGTACATAAATTCAAATACAACTTACTAATATAAGCGTAGGTATGCAATACGACATAAAATCGTGAGTTTGAATACAAATATTGTCTACTAGATATTATACAAACTCAAAAGGAGTCCTCATTACAACTATGATCACACTATTTCACGAATAGTGAGGACTACTAATGCTATCCTACGGACCATTACTTCGTTCCCAGGCTTCGTCCCACTATGTTCTCATTTCACGAAGAAACGGTGAAAGAAAGGGTGAGCTCAACTAGCCCAAGAAGAAATATTATGACTAAGATAATGCGAGAATAAATTATCATTAGTCTTCAATGATGTTAAACCGATAAAATACAATAGACAACCGGTTTAAGCTGCGGCGGAATAAGCAATCCATTAAAAGAGTCAAGTAGAGAATAAAGTCTACTATCTTTTAGGTTTTAAAGGTTTTCATCAATTTTTATCGGCGAGGCTCAAATTTTAATAAATAAACCACCACATCTAATCATCCACGTACCACGGTCGAGGATATTCATCAAATTATCAATGGTCATGACTATCTTTAATCACCCCCGGTCATAATCATACCAAAAACTATCCATCATTTGCATTACACGAACCACCGAGGACTTTTGTCACATCATTTATATCAAGTCATGATTATACTTAGAATGATCCTCGGTCATAATCATACTAAGTTCATCTATGCACGTAAGCCAAAAGATAACATAATATAACATGAGGATGATGACAATGACATAATAATTCAATAAAACAAGTTCAAGAATTATTTAATCCATGAATTATTAACGTCCAAATTGTCGACATGATCTCTTGTTTAAATAGAGTAAAATTCAAGAATGATCGAAGAATATTTCCATGAAAGATCTTTGGATGAAACGCAAATATCAAGGATATTCTACTAATTTCATGGAGTATAGAAGTCAAAGTTTTAACCAACCGAGTATAATAAAGAATGGAATAACAAAAGAAATCACCGTAAATGCGGTTGCTTGCGTAGACGGAGTTATTCAACGAGAATAATAATAACGGAACCGGTCGGGTGAAATTCACAATCGGCGGGATGTTCCAACGAATAATAAAGATGGAACCCGGATCCGGTGTAAAACACACGATAGGATATTCAACGAGAATGATAAAGATTTAACCGGTCCTGTAAAACACACGAGCGGGGATGTTCCAATGAATAATAATAAAGATTTTAACCGAATCGGGTGTAAAACACATGCATGTGATGTTCCAATGAATAATAGAAGAATGTCACCAAGTATAGGGTAAACCGCATGTATCTGAGTTATTCCAATGAGAATAATAAGCAATGGAATAACATAAGATTTCACCAAGTATAGGGTATCTGCGTATCAAAGTTATGTATAGGGTATGCCACTTTTACAAAGTTATTCAATGTAATAATAGTGAATGGAATAACGAAGTTCTCTTCAAGAAGAAAGAATAACACCCTTACTGTAAAAAGAAGCTGAATATAGAAGTAGTGAAGTAGCGAGAATACTCTTCTTCTTTCTATAACTTTCTCTCTATAGCTTCTCTCTATAATTTCTTTCTGTAGAGTTTCAATGAATTAAGTAAGAAAATAATGAAGGAATGAGCTTATTTATAGGAAAATGGAATGCATAGTAACTAATCCATGAGCGGTCCAGATTGATTTACTTTAATCGACGGTCCATATTTAAAGAAAAATCTTTTAAATAAAATATAATATATTCTATTTATATAAAAACATTTTACTATGCAAACACTTTATGCAATACTATGCAAAACACTATCTGCAAAACACTATACAACACTATGCATAATAAAATATAATATATTCTATTTATAGAATAACTTTAATAAAGTATTCTATTTTATATAAAAAGATGTTTCGTTTTATTACGTTAATAATACGAATAAAATAAAAGCGTCATTATCGCTATAATAATTCATATTATTAATCGACAATAATGGAATCAAACCGAGTGACTTCTCACATAAGCATCGATAATCAATACTGGTAATGCTACTATGCAACCACACGACATTCTTGTACTTTTACTACCGGTAGTTCAACAAAGAACTACTCACGGTAAAACTTCCGCCGTTATTTCAATAAAATATTTTTGTCGTTTTCTCAATCCGACAATAATTACATTGTGGGGTCCACCAATGATTGAGTAGTTATGCGAATATTCCTCGCTAAACCGAATATTCTCCAGAGCAATCGAATATAATATAACCACTTGCATACTTTTTGCAAAATTTATAAATACTACCCACAACTATAATATTATCTTAAATTCACACCATAATATTAAAAATTACTTCAACAAAATTTAAATCTTTATTGATAAAATCTGGGGTCTCACATGTATGATAGTGACAAAACACCCTTCCAAGTTAAATTCACCTCACCCTCAACATCTATAGACCACCACTCTATTCCTCGCTTATTCCCAGCTTAGACCCAATTACACACTTTTATTACACGAAAGGAATTGTGAAACAAAAGGGTGAAACACACTAGCTTCGATAAAGAATATTATGACTAAAGATAAATAAATTATCAATAGTCTTCATCAAGAATGAATCGAGATTTAGAACATATGGTAGATGATAAAACTTTTCAACCATAGTTGCGGTAGAACGAGCAGCGATCCAATAAAAGAGTCAAATAGACTATAAAGTCTATTGTCTTCTCACGTTAAAAGTCCACCAACAATATTTTATCCTGTAACATCAATCAACAGTTCCTTTCCACAATCATATGAATAACTCATAATCATAATTGTGATTCTAAATTCCTCTTCTCATCCGGAATGAAGATAATTTTCATCACTGTCTTAACACGAAACATCAAATATCATGGTTATACCAAATCACGCCTTCTGCTCATAATCATACTAATAAATTCATCTTTACACCACGGGTCAAAGATATTCATCAACAGATTCATCTTTACACTACAAAGCTAAAGATATTCAACAACAAAGTCATCTTTGCATTACGAGCCAAAGATATTCATCAATAATTCATTACAAAGCTAAAGATATTCAACAACGAAGTCATCTTTGCATTACGAGCAAAAGATATTCATCAATAATTCATCTTTTTTCACACTGGCAAAGATATTCAACAACAGTCATCTTTGCACTGAGCCAAAGATATTCATCAATAATTCATCTTTGCACTCTGGTGCAAAGATATTCAACAACAGGTCATCTTTGCATTCAAGCCAAAGATATTCATCAATAATTCATCTTTGCACTACGGCAAAGATATTCAACAACAGTCATCTTTGCATTCTGAGCCAAAGATATTCATCAATAATTCATCTTTTTGCACTTTCTGAAAAGCTAAGATATTCATCAACAAGTCATCTTTGCACTACGGGCCAAAGATATTCATTTCTCAAATAAATACATAATCATTTCGAAGTTATATAACAATAATTATAACCATGTTGATCAATTCACCTTTGCACTTAAGCTAAAAATATTCAATTATAAATTCAATGGTCAAATCATACAAATCAACAATTTAACTTTTGCTTTCTTGGCGAAGAGAACCTATGGTCACGATCATACCAATAATCTACCCATCTTTACACTCAAGTTAAAGAGAAATATCATCATTAGGGTTATAAGAATGTTATATAAAAACAATATAATCAAAACATGGTTTTAATTTCAAGAGTAAGATTCATAAATCAACGATAATTTGGTCAGAAAAAAGAAACCAATTTTATTGTGAATAGTACCCGTGAATAGTAACTCGTGAATAGTAATTCGTGAATAGTAACTCATGAATAGTAACTCGTGAATAGTAACTCATGAATAGTAACTCGTGAATAGTAACTCATGAATAAGACCTCATGAATAGTACTTATGATTCGTACATATAATCCGTATACACGTAAATAATGTCATATACGTAAATAGTATTATATACATGAATAATGTCGTATACATGAATAGTCTTGATATCGTGAATAAGTAACTCCCGACTCAAAAAAGATAGAAATTCCACAAAAAACATCTTCACGCTTCATGAATAATACTAAATGAATAGTAACTCGTGAATAGTAACTCATGAATAGTAACCCCGACATGAAAAAGTTCCAAATTTGATAAAAGTTCCAACCAATATTTCAAAGATAATGATATTGAAGAAATAATATCATTACTGAAAAAATAATATCCCTTACTATCCTTACCTCAAAAGAAAGCGACTTACGACGGGATATCGGATGTATGACGCCGAAAGAAACTTGCAGCGATGAATATCAACTCACCAAGTATCTAAATACTCACAAATTACACTCAATAATCTAGAGAGAGAAAGAGAAAACTTTGTTTACGGTGTGATTTTCAATTCTAACTTAGCCTATTTATAGGAAAATGTTATAGCACGCAAAGCGGACTTAACTCAAGAACTTTGATGGCTTTACCTGCTACTATTCCCACCCACCACATTTGAAAATTCAATTGAGCACATTTCTCACCAACCAAAAGTGGGGCCCACCAATTCTAGAATTTTCCACCAAAATCATTTATAACCTAATTTCTGAATCAGTCACCTCTTAAAATTCATAACAAATTATACGTTCATTTTTAACGGTTCAAAATTTGTGGACATATACTCAACTTATATATGTATAACATATCCAAAAATTACAACGATCCAACGGTTTGGATCAAAATTTATAACTCACGCAATATATAGTTTGAAGAACAACGATTTTTCGGACTATTAGTCCTTCGGACGATTTCATTCAAAATTTCACCACGAAATATCTACAAAGAATTTTTTGGGTGATTCAAATTTCTACAGATTAGCTTACTTTCTAGGGCTTTCTTTTGATATATGGCTCATCTCTTAACTCATTATACACAAAGAGTTATGGATTTTACAAAATCAAGTAATAAACTAATTTTTACGAAAATCCCATATTTTGTTCTCCATTTAAACAAATCTTGATAAAACACCTCATCTTTAATTCCTTCACTTAAATACATAAATAAATCCATCATTTATATCCACATCAAATAAATATTTTCTTATCATATAAATCAATAACTAATTATTCACAAATAATATTACGAAATCCTGATAATGACAACCAAGAGCGGGTTCCTGGAAGAGGGGCTTTCCAATAAGAATTTCTCCTTCTTGGCCGCAATTAGGTGACCAAACCTCTCCTTGATGAAACTTTCTAGACATTGCCAATAATGCTATCTAATAATATTATTCAAATAATATGAATTATTGATCGATAATGGGAAATCTTGTGCGGTGATAATTATTGAACAACAATAATAAAATATCAACACAATGAATTATTGAATCAATAAAATAAAATATTGAGCGATAATTCTTTAACAATTATTGAGTAGTGCCTTCTCACGTAAGAATCAATAATTGAAAAAATCTTCTTGCAATACTGGTGTCTTCTTTGTCTTGACAACGCGTATTACTTTACTTTACTTTACCAACCGGGTATTCCAACAATTATGTTAATTAGATAGCGATTACGTAGTTATTTATAAAAACTTAATTTTGTCGTTTTCTTCATCATCAAGCGCTTATTACATTATGGGGCCCAAAAATGGTTTTCTTGTGTTCAATGCGAATATTTCCGACGGAAAGAATATTCCACGACCAAACGAATATTCTCCTCAACAACAATGAATATTTTATAACCACTTGTGTATTTTGAAAAAATTCATATATCACCCTTAACTTTAACTTTTATCAATTTAACCATTTCTTGAATAGTAATTATAAGAAAAATTGAATACTTTTATTTCATAAAATTCGGGGTCTTACAATCTCCCTCCTTATGAAATTTAAGTCCCCGAAATTTACGTGCACAGTATTTCAAAGAGTTGAGAATACCTTGCTTTCATTTCGATTTCATCTTTCTGTCATCATAATTTCTCCATTGCTTTCATCTCCGTATTTGGATATCATTCTAGAATACAACTTCAAAACAAGGGTTAATTGAATAAATTAACATATCACATAATATCCCGATATTATGATGACCAACAAATAAGCTTAGGTAGGACACACTAGCGAAGGATTTACTCATCTCTCCCTCTAGTTCTATTCCCAGATCTCCGCCGGAGATCATATCCTAAGCTCGATACCAACTGTGACAACCCCAAAATAGGTCCATTCCATCCAACCCATTCTGAGTCGCCAAATATATGGTACGAAAAACAACTACAACTTTATTACAACAATTGTCGTGCAAAATACAACAACACATATGCTGTGAGTTTGGATACAAATATATACCAACTCAGTAGTACGTCCACAATGACACTTTACATAAAGGTATAGTCAAAAACTGTTTTAGAAATTAGAATCTTTGGGAAGTGCTCAAGGAAACCTTCGTGCATGAGAGGCCATGCTTTTAGGTTATGGTAGATATCATATGGCCACAGAATTATCCTTGGTTGACCCAATAGACCCCAAAGAAAAATAAGAAGATTACTATCATATTCTTCCCAATGGCGAGTCTTCTCTTGACATATCATTATCTCCACTGTCTCTAATTTGGTATTATACTCCAAACAAACACCAAGATTATATAGGTAGTGCTTGTAAATATACTTCGTGAAGTGGATGAGCACAACCATGTCTTATGATAACACGAGGTTGTATGTCATTAGACATCTTGTATGATAGTGACAAAACACCTTCCAAGTTAAATTCACCTCACCCTCAACATCTATAGACCACCACTCTATTCCTCGCTATTCCCCACTTCGACCCAAATTACACTTTTATTACACGAAAGGAATTGTGAAACAAAAGGGTGAGCACAACTAGCTCAATAAAGAATATTATGACTAAAGATAAATAAATTATCAATAGTCTTCATCGGTAATGAATCGAGATTTAGAAACATATGGTAGATGATAAAACTTTTCAACCATAGTTGCGGTGAACGAAGCGATCCATTAAAAGAGTCAAATAGACTATAAAGTCTATTGTCTTCTCCACGTTAAAAGTCCACCAACAATATTTTATCCTGTAACATCAATCAACAGTTCCTTTCCACAATCATATGAATAACTTCATAATCATAATTGTGATTCTAAATTCCTCTTCTCATCCGGGCGAAGATAATTTTCATCACTGTCTTTACACGAAACATCAAATATCATGGTTATACCAAATCACGCCTCTGCTCATAATCATACTAATAAATTCATCTTTGCACCACGGGTCAAAGATATTCATCAATAGTTCATCTTTACACTACAAAGCTAAAGATATTCAACAACAGTCATCTTTGCATTCTGAGCCAAAGATATTCATCAATAATTCATTACAAAGCTAAAGATATTCAACAACAGGTCATCTTTGCATTACGAGCAAAAGATATTCATCAATAATTCATCTTTGCACTACAAAGCAAAGATATTCAACAACAGTCATCTTTGCTGTGAGCCAAAGATATTCATCAATAATTCATCTTTGCACTACAAAGCAAAGATATTCAACAACAAATCATCTTTGCATTACAAGCCAAAGATATTCATCAATAATTCATCTTTGCACTACAAAGCAAAGATATTCAACAACAGTCATCTTTGCATTACGAGCCAAAGATATTCATCAATAATTCATCTTTGCACTACAAAGCTAAGATATTCATCAACAAGTCATCTTTGCAGACTACGGGCCAAAGATATTCATATCTCAAATAAATACATAATCATTTTCGTAAGTTATATAACAATAATTATAACCATGTTGATCAATTCACCTTTGCACTTAAGCTAAAAATATTCAATTGTAAATTCAATGGTCAAATGATCATACCAATCAACAATTCAACTTTTGCACTCTCGCCAAAGAGAACCTATGGTCACGATCATACCAATAATCTACCCATCTTTACACTCAAGTCAAAGAAAATATCATCATTAGGGTTATAAAATGTTATATAAAAACAATATAATCAAAACATGGTTTTAATTTCAAGAGTAAGATTCATAAATCAACGATAATTTAGTTAGAAAAAGAAACCAATTTTATTGTGAATAGTACCAAGTGAATAGTAACTCGTGAATAGTAACTCATGAATAGTAACTCATGAATAGTAACTTCGTGAATAGTAACTCATGAATAGTAACTCGTGAATAGTAACTCATGAATAATTACCTCATGAATAGTACTTCGTGATAAATACATAGATCTTAGTATCGTAAATAATGTCATATACGTAAATAGTATTATATACATGAATAATTAATCGATATACATGAATAGTCTTGAGTATCGTGAATAGTAACCCAGACTCAAAAAGATAGAAATTCCACAAAAAAACATCTTCACGCTTCATGAATAGTACTAAATGAATAATAACTCGTGAATAGTAACTCATGAATAAGAACTCGTGAATAAGTAACCCCATACATGAAAAAGTTTCAAATTTGATAAAAAGTTCCAACCAATATTTCAGCATAATGATATTGAAGAAATAATATCATTACGAAAAAAATAATATCCCTTACTATCCCTTACCTCAAAAGAGCAGCACTTCTGACAGGATATCGGATATGACACTGAAGGAAACTTGCACTGATGAATATCAACTCACCAAGTATCTAAATACTCACAAATTACACTCAATAATCTAGAGAGAAAGAGAAAACTTTGTTTTACGGTGTGATTTTCAATTCTAACAGCCCTCTATTTATAGGAAAATGTTAGCACTGACAAAAGCAGACTTAACTCTGAACTTTGATGGCTTTACCTCGCTACTATTCCCACCCACCACATTTGAAAATTCAATTGAGCACATTTCTCACCAACCAAAAGTGGGGCCCACCAATTCTAGAATTTTCCACCAAAATCATTTATAACCTAATTTACGAATCAATCACCTCTTAAAATTCATAACAAATTATCGTTCATTTTAACGGTTTAAAATTTGTGGACATATACTCAACTTATATATGTATAACATATCCAAAATTACAACGATCCAACTGGTGGGATCAAAATTTATAACTCACGCAATATAGTGAAGAACAACGATTTTTTCGGACTATTAGTCCTTCTGACCGATTTTCCCTACAACAACAGCTTATCAAGCAAGTATTGGCATGGCTCCATTCAAGCGTTGTATGGAAGAAAGTGTCGTTCTCCGTATCTTTGGGATGAGGTGGGTGAAGCAACGTTGTTGGGGCCGGAGTTGAGTACGCGTGACTACGAAAAAAGATTCAAACGATCCGACAACGTATAAAAATCTCACAAAATCGACAAAAGAGTTATCTTGATCTTCATCGAAAGGACGTGGAATTTGATATAGGAGATCATGTGTTGTTAAGAGTTGCTCCATAGAAAGGAGTTACAAGATTTGGAAAGAGAGAAAACTTAATCCTCGATTCATCGGTCCATTTTAATCCTCGATCGAGTAGAATCGTGGCCTATAGACTCGCTTTCTGCCAAATATGTCTCGTGTTCATAACGTTTTCACATATCCATGTTACGTAAATATGTGAAAGACCCGAACCATATTATTGAGTTAGAACTGGGCGAAATAGCGGAAGATTTGACGTCTGAAGAGGTTCTGTTCAAATTTTGGATAAGAAGGAACATATTCTACGCTCCAAGGTTATACCTCAAGTCAAAGTTTTGTGGAGGAACCACGATGTTGAGGAGATGACTTGGGAGTTAGAATCAAATGAAATCAAGGTATCCTTACCTCTTGACATACCGTATCGCACCACCCTAATTTCGAGGGCAAAATTTCATAAGAAGGAGAGGTTGTAAGACTCGAACTTTTATAAATAAAGATGAATTTTCTATAAATATTATTTTTGAATATTATGGAATAATTTGATATAATGTTATAGTTGTGGGTAATATTTATAAATTTTGCAAAGTATGCAAGTGGTTATATTATATTCGATTGGTCGGGAATATTAGGTTTAGCGAGGAATATTCGTCAACTACTCGAATCATTGGTGGACCCTAAAATGTAATTATTGTCGGATTGAGTAAACGACAAAAATATTTTATTGAAATAACGGCGGAAGTTTTACCATTGATCTTTGTTGAACTACTTTCGGTAGTAAAGTGTACTGATACGTCGTGTGGTTGTATAGTAGCTACACGGTATTGATTATCGAATCTTATGTGAGAAGTCACTCATTTTGATTCCATTATTGTCGATTAATAATATGAATTATTATAGCGATAATGACGTTTTGTTTTATTCAGTATTATTAACGTAATAAAATGCGAAACATCTTTTATATAAAAATGAATACTTTATTAAAGTTATTTTATAAATAAAATATATTATATTTTATTATGCATAGTGTTGCATAGTGTTTTTGTATAGTGTTTGCATAGTGTTTGCATAGTAAAATGTTTTTATATAAATAGAATATATTATATTTTATTTAAAAGATTTTTCTTTAAATATGGACCGTCAGATAAAAGTAAATCAATCTGAACTGCTTCATGGATTAATTACTTATGCATTCTATTTTCCTATAAATAGAAGCTCATTCCTTCATTATTTTCTTACGAATTCACCAAAACTCTGTAGAGAAAACTATAGAGAGAAAGAAGAAAAGTATTCTGCTACTTCACTTTGCCAATATTTAGTTCTTCTAAGGTAGGGAATATTATTTGTTGTACCCGTAAGGGATATTATTCTTTTGTATTCAAGAAGAGAACTTCTGTTATTCCATTTCTTTATTATTCTGTTGAAATAACCTGTATATGCGGAATACCCTATACTTGGTGACATTCTTCTATTATTACATTTGGAACATCACATGCATGTGTTTTACACCGACTGGTTCGCTCTTTATTATTACATTGGAACATCACATGCGTGTGTTTTACACCGGACACAGTTCCGTCTTTATCATTCTGTTGGAATATCCTATCGTGTGTTTTACACCGGATTTGGTTCCATCTTTATTATTCATTGGAACATCCTGCATGCGGTGTGAATTTCACGACACGGTTCCGTTATTATTATTACATTGGAATAACTTTTACATACATCTGAATCTGCGCATGCATGGTGATTTCTTTTGTTATTCCATTCTTTATTATACCCAGTTGGTTAAAACTTTGACTTCTATACTCCATGAAATTAGTAGAATATCCTTGATATTTGCGTTTCATCCAAAGATTTTTCATGGAAATATTCTTCCGATCATTCTTGAATTTTACTCTACAAAAACAATATCATGTTGACAATTTGACGTTAATAATTTACGGATAAAATAATTCTTGAACTTGTTTTATTGAATTCTTATATCATTGTCATCATCTTCATGTTTATATTTTTTAAAGTCATCCGTGGCTGTAGAGCATGGATGGACTTGGTATGATTATGACCAGGATAATTCGGTGTAATCATGGCCGTAATGTTACAAATGATGTGGTAAAAATTCTCATTGGGTCAGTAGTGCATTGATGGACGAGTTGTTGGCATGATCATGACCATTAATGAATACACAACTATTCTTGGCCCGTAGTGCATGAATAATTGTGGTCGTGATACTAAAGAATATCCTTGGCAGTAGTGCGGGGGGTGATTCGATGATGTGGATTATTTATTAAAGCTTGAGTCTCGACTTTAATGAAGATGAAAAACCTTTTAAATCATAAAAGATAGTAGATTTTATTTTTACTTGACTCTTTTAATGGATTGCTTGTTCATTTATGCAGTTAAACTTGATGTTTATTATATTTTATCAATTTAACACATTGTTGAAGGCTATTGATAATTTATTCGCATTATCTTAGTCATAATATTTCTTCTTGGGCTAGTTGAGCTCACCCTTTCTTTCACCGTTTTCTTTGAGAAATGAGAATATAGGCGGGACGAGTCGGGAACGAGTAATGGTCCGGATGATAGCATTAGTAGTCCCTCACTATTCGCGTGAAATAGTGTGATAATAATTGTAATGAGGACTCCTTTTGAGTTTGTATAATATCTAGTAGACAATATTTGTATTCAAACTCACGCTTTATGTCGTATTGTACCACACGCAGCTATATTAGTAAGTTGTATTTAAATTCTGTACCATGTATCTGACTACCCAAGATGGGTGATGTATACCTAATTTTGGGGGCGTCACAATTTGTGTATTCATTAATGGTCATGATCATGCCAACAACTGTCCATCAATGCACTACGGGCCAATGAGGACTTTTACCACATCATTTGTAACATTACGGTCATGATTAAACCGAATAATCCCTGGTCATAATCATACCAAGTCCATCTATGCACTACAGGCCACAGATGACTTTCAAAAAATATATAAATATGAGGATGATGACAATGATATAAGAATTCAATAAAACAAGTTCAAGAATTAATTTATCCAGGAACTAATAACGTCCAAATTGTCAACATGATACTGCTTTGTAGAGTAAAATTTAAGAATGCTCAGAAGAATATTTCCATGAAAAGATACTGGATGAAGCGCAAATATCAAGAATATTCCACTAATTTCATGGAGTGTAGAAGTCTAAACTTTAACCAACTGAGTATAATAGAGAATGGAATAACAACAGAAATCACCATGCATGCGGTACTTACATGTAGGCAGGTTATTACAACGAGAATAATAATAATCGGAACGAACCGGTAAATTAAATTGCACCGATGTGAAGTTCCAATGTAATAATAAAAAATGGAATAACAACAGAAATCACCATGTATGCGGTGCTTGCATGATGCGAGTTATTCGATAGAATACTAATAAGGATTTTAATCAGTCCGGCGTAAAACGCATGACGGGATATTCCAATGTAATAATAAAGACGGAATCAGTCCGATGAAACATACGAACATGTGATATTCCAAATGTAATAATAAAGATGTAATCAGTCCAACGTAAAACGCATGCATGTGATATTCTAATGAGAATAATAAATACGGAATCGGTCCGTGTGAAAGCGCGAGATGGGGATATTCCAATGTAATAATAAAGACGGAATAATAGAAGAATGCCACCAAGTATAGGGTATCCAGCGTGATCTGAGTTATTCCAATGAAATAATAAAGAATGGAATAACAAAGTTCTCTTCATGAATAAGAAAGAATAACACCCCTTACCGTAAAAAGAACCTAATATAAGAGTAGTTAAGTAGCGTAAATCTTTTCTTCTTTCTCTCTATAATTTTCTCTCTCTGAGTTTCAAAGGAATTAAGTAAAAAATAATGAAGGAATGAACTTCTATTTATAGAAAAATGGATCGCATAAGAACTAACTCATGAATGGTCCAGATTGATTTACTTTGATCTGACGGTCCATATTTAAAGCAAAATCTTTTAAATAATATATAATATATTATATATTTATATATATATTCTGACGCCCCCAATATAGGTATACATCACCCATTCTGAGTTAACAATACATGGTACAGAAACAACAACAACTTTATTATTACAACAGTAAAACTGTGAGTTTGAATACAAATATTATCTTCTAGACAATATCTATACTCAAATAAATTCTCATCACATTTATTTATACATTATTTTACAAAAATGGTGAGGACTACTAAACAACTCTCTCTATAACCTTCATTCCATACCCAGACTTCGTACTCGCTTATATTTTAGCATCCTCGAAGAAAAATGGAACAAAAAGGAAAAGGGTGAGTTCAACTAGCCCAAGAAGAATATTATGACTAAGATAATATACAACAAATTATCGTTAGTCTTCAATGTGGAAAAATCTAATAGAATATAATAGATGACAAGTTTTAAATCAATATTCAGCAATGGAAATAATAATTCATTAGAAGAGTTAAGTAGAGAATTCAAACTACTATCTTCTATGTATGAATTTAAAAGTTCATCGCTCTATCTTTTATCCCCTGTAACATTAATCAATATATATCCTCGAATCAAATATTCATCTTTTTTACTTTCTACGTGCCAAAGATATTCATCGATTAATCATGTTCATCTAAACACTGCTCATCTTTGCACTACGGGCCAAAGATATTCATCGAAATCATTCATCTTTTGCACTACGTGCCAAAGATATTCAAGAATATCATCATTTAAGACCGAGGATGATGAAAAATATTTTTAAAGAAACGAATCCGATGAAAACAAAATGACAAGGATTAAGGATTAAGGATTCGTACTTTGTTTTATCCATGTCCAACAATACCTCAAAAATAATCATAGTGGTGTAAAATCCAAGAATGATCAAAACATGGATACAATCAAAGCTAGTATCCGTAATAGATATTTTGACGAAAAGGAAAATTTTTATTTTTGATGAATAAAGTCGATTCGTGAATAATCTTCAGATATCGTGAATACCGCCAGATATCGTGAATAAGTAACCCCCCACACTAATAGTTCCAAATTTGATTAAAAGTTTAGATCAATACTTGGCATAATGATATTAGAATAAATAATATCATTAAAAAAATAATATCCTTTACCTCGAAAGATCGATCTTGAAATGAAACACGGATATAAAGCTATAACTTGAACTTGCACCGTATAGCAATACTCAAAATATACTCAAAATACTCACAAGAATACGCTCGATAATATAGAGAGAAAACTTGATTTACGGTGTGATTTTCAATTCTAACCTAAGACCCTATTTATAGGAAAATGCTTAGAACACAAAAGTAGAAAATTTAATATAATATTATTATTTATATTAACCATTCCTACGCACACCTTTGAATTCGAGAATTCAAAGAATTGCACACATGAAAAATGAGGCCCACACATTGAAAAAACGTTTTGTGAATATAAATATTTAAAACTTCCAAAAATCAATTATTTGAACTTGAACTTCAATAATTCACAATAAATATCCTTTTATCGAAAAATTCGAATCTCGCGACTTTTTATAGGAAATTCAATTCTCTACAACTTTACTGAAAGAAAGTTTTTCTTAATTCCAAATAAAATTGACCAAAATCCATAAACGGACGATTTTAAAGGCTATAATCAAATTTCAAATAAGAAATGGGGTCCAATTTACACATAAAACATGCTTTAAATATTTTTGGTAACAAAAATACTCCTCCTCCGCATATACTCATATATCCCACATTCATCGTAAAAATATCATCATTATTATATTATTAAAATATAATAATATATTTAAATAATTATTTTATCAAAAAAATAAAATTTCAATTTTCAACAATTGTCACATTAAAATTTTCTCCATCTATATCCACATAAAATCAATATTTTTCTCATCATATGAATCAATAATTAATTATTCACAAATAATATTACGAATCACAATATCGATGACCAGTGCGCCTCACCAGGAAAGAGGGGCTTTCCAATAAGAATTTCTCCTTAATGGCGCCGCAATTAGGTGACCAAACCTCTCCTTAGATGTAACTTTCTAGACATTGCTAATAATGTTATCTAATAATATTATTCGAGATAATATAAATTATTGCTTCGATAATGAAAAATAGTGTGTAATGACAATTATTGAAACAATGACAATATAAAATATCAACGCAAAGAATTATTAAATCAATAAAATCTTTGAGCAATAATTACTCAGAACCATTATTGAGTAGTGCCTTCTTACGTAAGAATCAATAATTGGTGCAATACTGTGTATCATCGTGTTTTAAACCACCGAGTATTTTAACAAGATAATTGCAGAATAACTACTACCAGTTATTTTTAAACAACTTATATTTGTCGTTTTCTTCATCCAATCGCTTTACGTTATGGGGCCCACAAAAGATCTACAGCGTAAATACGAATATTCCCAAACGATTTAATATTCCACGACCAAAAATAATATTCCCCACAATAATGAATATTTTATAACCACTTGCTTATTCAAATATTTGCGTATTTTACCCATAACTATCCACATTAATCAAATCAATCCTTACTATTTCAAAATAATAAATAGAGGAAAATAAATTTCATTTATTAATAATTTGGGGTCTTACAACCTCCCTCCTTATGAAATTTCGTCCTCGAAATTGACGTACGATACGTGTGTTTGAAAAGATGAGAATACCTCGCTTTCATTTCCGTTTCCAACTCCCAAGTCATTTCCTCAATAGCATGGTTTCTCTACAAAAGTTTAACTTGTGGTATAACCTCAGTACATAGGACATGTTCTTTCCTATCCAAGATCTTGAAAGGTACCTCCTCGTATGTTAAGTCTTCGACTATCTCGTCCGGTTCTAACTTCGATGACATGGTTCGAATTCGTCCACATATTTTCGTAACATCGATCGTGAAAAAACGTTATGAACACGCGTCATACTTGGCGGTAAAAAGCGAGTCTATAGGCCACGGTTCTATATTCGATCGAGAATTTCAAATGGATTAATAAATCGAAGGTTTGAGATTTCTTCACCTCACCTATTCTCGCTTTTTGAAATAACAACTTCTTGCGACCTCATTCTTCAAATTCATCGACTCCGGTTGTGTGCTTGAATGACTTTAACTTTATCGATTAAAGTCGATTATACTCAGATATCATCACGTGGGTACCTAGAGTTTTCATCTCCATCTCTATTATTTGTAAATTATACGAAATGAGTCTTTGACAATATCGTACTTGTACTTGTATACGATCTTCTACTCAACACGTCAGCTACCACGTTCGATTTTCTAGGATGGTATGGTCAGAACATGTGCTGAAATGGGTATCCTCTTGAGTTCTTCGAAGCTCTTCCCACATTCCTTGCTCCATTCAAATTTTGTATCTCTACGAGTCAGCTGCATTAATGGAATAGCGATTCGAGAATATCCTTCAACGAATCTCCGATAATAACCAACTAAGCCTAGAAAGCTACGTATTTCGATTACCGACTTAGGTTGTTCTCAATCGTGACTCATATCCCAACCTTGGATAAGACGTTACAATGACACCTATCGTTCTTACTATCGCTCGAATATGGTGTCCCCCTACGAGAAATCTGGCTTGGTGCATTCCACAAAGGAAGTCACCGGATAAAGGCTCGGTACCAAATTCTATAGTTGAATTTTAACTCCACGAAGTTCAATAGAGCCATTCGATATGAGATTTTAGAAATGAGTTTTGTCTGGGGTTCAAAGTCGATACAAAATTTAATATCGTGCTTTGGGAGTAAGCGAAGAAATTCTTCAGGAAATACGTCAGGAAAAAATTAATAACAACAGGAATATTATTCAAATCTGACGTGTCTTTATTCAAATCCATAACATGGACTAAGAACTTGACATCCGTAATAAACGAATGACTTCATGGCTTGATATGAAAATGTTTGACTACAATGGTTTGATTGCTTGAATTCGAATAACAGGTTGCTTAAGAATATGAAAACTAACAACCTTATGAAAGTAATCAATTTCGGCATGATGAGTAGTTAACCTTAAAAACACATCAAAAGCAAATATCTCTCAGAAAATAAGGTTAACGAGTAATGTGATAGTGCCAACCTGAATCAAGCAAGATTTCTAAACAACGGATGTAATGAAAGTTTCTCCTAACGAGTCTCCATAAATAAATTCAAAGTCTAATTTCTCCGTAGTCAAGTTCAAACGTTGGCGCGCAAGCAAAGAGAGATAAAGAATGGGTAGAATCCGGTTATCTAGTAAGGTATAAACTTCAAGCAAGATATTATAATTAACTAACCCGTGCTAACTTCGTTCGGGTTCCTCGCATTTTTGGAATCCACGACAAACGCTCTTCCGAGAATCGCTGACTTTGACCTTTCTCGACATCCTTTTGAGTCACCATTCCCGCTTGGCTGGTTTCGATCTGCATAAATCTCGAAGCGATATGTCCTTCTTTTCCACAATTATAGCATACCTTAAACTGCTGTGGCGGTTTGGGTGATATGTCCCTCTTTCCGTGATTTGTAACATACTGACCGGTGGTCTTTTCTCCTCCCTTGGAACCGATTCTTCTTTGGTGTTGACGTCTTCACACGGTCGTTGTTGAATCTCCTCTTTTAAAATCTCCTCCCACTCGCTTCTTCTATTTTCATGGCCACGATTACCACCAGTGTGGTTACCACCTTTGTCCATATTCTTCTTTCTCTGCTGGTTATCGTTATTCTGATGACCTGCTATCTTGATATGATCCTGATTACGGTCCCTCGGTTGAACATACTCGTTATCTCGCTTCTAACAACCGAGCCTTGTTGACAACATCCGAATAGAGAAAATTTATGAGAAATGAGATCTTGGACGTATGTCGGGTTTCAAACCTCTCGAAACAACCGCGTCATACGCTCCTCATTCTCCACCAAATGAGGTGCAAAACTCGGATAACTCCGCGAACTTCGCCTCGTCTTTGGACAATCGCCTTGTTATTCTCGCTCCGTCCTAATAAACTCCACTTCCTTCATATAACGAATACTTTCGTGGAAGTACTTGTCATTGAACTATTCTCAAACATCTCCCATGACATCTTTGAGTGCGGTGGATGGAGCAACTTCACATTCCTACCAAGATGTCACTTATTACTGAACATAAAAGTAGCGAATGGAACTTTTTTTCCTCCGTGCATCCCAAGACATCGAATATCTTGGTAATTTGTTTGACCCACGCCTCCGCCTTTAATCGGATCCGGCTTTCTCGAATGCGGTGGTCCCAACTCTTTGAACCGCTTTGCATGGTGTGACAACCCGTGAATTGCTATCATTTCCTCCCAGTATTTTGAACACGAGTCTCCTCTTCGATTTTGCATGAACTGCAAAAGCTTCTAAACATCCCTCGCTCATCATCTCGCCAAATGGTGTTGTTCACGGGAGGAACATTGCCACTTTGTTACGTTTTCTCCTCGTTGGTGAAATCTGAGCGTCTCCAACGTCTCATTTCCATTGTTAATATTCTCGGTCGACATTCTCAAATCATCATTTGTAAAAAGGGTTAATTAAGGAAATCAATATATCACATAATATCCCTATCTATGACCAACTAACAAATAAGCTTAGGTAGGACACACTTGGCGAAGGATTTACTCGCTCTCCCCTCGCTGGTTCTATTCCCCGATCTCCTTGGAGATCATATCCCTAAGCTCGATACCAATGCGACGCCCCAAAATAGTATACATCACCCATTCCGAGTTGTCAATACATGGTACGAAAACAACTACAACTTTATTATTACAACAAGAAAAGCGTGAGTTTGAATACAAATATTATCTTCTAGACAATATCTATACTCAAATAAATCCTCATCACATTTATTTATATATTATTTTACAAAAATGGTGAGGACTACTAAACAACTCTCTCTAGAACCTTCATTCCATACCCAGGCTAAATACTACTTATATTTTCGCATCCCGAGAAGAAAAATGGAACAAAAAGGAAAATGGTGAGCTCAACTAGCCCGAAAAAGAATATTATGACTAAGATAATATACAACAAATTATCGTTAGTCTTCAACAGGGAAAAATCTAATAGAATACAATAGACAACAAGTTTTAAATCAATATTCGCGGCGGAAATAATAATTCATTAGAAGATTTAAGTAGAGAATTCAAACTACTATCTTCTATGTATGAATTTAAAAGTTCATCGTTTATCTTTTATCCCTGTAACATTAATCAATATATATCTGGAATCAAATATTCATCTTTGCACTACCTGCCAAAGATATTCATCAGTTGATCATGTTCATCTAAACACCTGTTCATCTTTTGCACTACGGCCAAAGATATTCATCGAAATCATTCATCTTTGCACTACTGTGCCAAAGATATTCATAATATCATCATTTAAGATCGAGGATGATGAAAAATATTTTTAAAAGAAACGAATCCAAAGTGAAACAAAATACACAAGGATTAAGGATTAAGGATTCGTACTTTGTTTTATCCATGTCTAACAATACCTCAAAAATAATCATAGTGGTGTAAAATCCAAGAATGATCAAAACATGGATACAATCAAAGCTAGTATCCGAAATAGATATTTTTGGACGAAAAAGGAAAATTTTCATTTTTGATGAATAGTCTTGAGTATTAAGTGAATAATCTTCAGATCGTGAATAGTCTTAGTATCGTGAATAAGAACTCCCGACACTAAAAGTTCCAAATTTGATTAAAAGTTCGGATCAATACTTTGGCATAATGATATTAGAATAAATAATATCATTAAAAAAAATAATATCCCTTACCTCGAAAGATCGAGACTTCTAAATTTGAAAAACAGGATATAAAGCTATAACTTGAACTTGCACCGTATAGCAATACTCAAAATATACTCAAAATACTCACAAGAATACGCTCGATAATATAGAGAGAGAAAACTTCAGTTTCTGGTGTGATTTTCAATTCTAACCTAAGCACCCTATTTATAGGAAAATACTTAGAACACCAAAGTAGAAAATTTAATATAATATTATTATTTATATTAACCATTCCTACGCACACCTTTGAATTCAGAATTCAGCAATTGCACACATGCAAAATGAGGCCCACACATTGAAAAAACGTTTTTGTGAATATAAATATTTAAAACTTCCAAAAATCAATTATTTCGGAACTTCAGAACTTCAATAATTCATAATAAATATCCTTTTTATCAAAAAATTCGAATCTCGCGACTTTTTCTAGGAAATTCAATTCTCTACAACTTTGCAGAAGAAAGTTTTACCAAATTCCAAATGTAAAATTGACCAAAATCCACAAACCAAGCGATTTTACAAAGCTATAATCAAATTTCGATCAAGAAATGGGGTCCAATGACACATAAAACATGCTTTAAATATTTTTGGTAACAAAATACTCCTCCTCCATATATACTCATATATCTCACATTCATCGTAAAAATATCATCATTATTATATTATTAAAATATAATAATATATTTAAATAAATTATTTTATAAAAAAAAAATTCAATTTTCAACAATTGTCACATTAAAAATTTTCTCCATCTATATCCACATAAAATCAATATTTTCCTCATCATATGAATCAATAATTAATTATTCACAAATAATATTACGAATCACAATATTGATGACCAGTGCGCCTTCACAGGAAGAGGGGCTTTCCAATAAGAATTTCTCCTTCTTGGTAGCAATTAGGTGACCAAACCTCTCCTTAGACGAGAACTTTCTATACATTGCCAATAATGTTATCTAATAATATTATTCGGATAATATGAATTATTGCTTCGATAATGAAAAAATCTTGTGTAATGACAATTATTGAAACAACAATGAATATAAAATATCAACGCAGCGCAATTATTAAATCAATAAAATAATTGAGCAATGAATTATCAGTAACCATTATTGAGTAAAGTGCCTTCTTACGTAAGAATCAATAATTGGTGCAATACTGCAGTGCTTCTTGTGTTTTAACCACCGAGTATTTTAACAGTATTAACGGTAACAACTACGCCGTTATTTTTAAACAACTTATATTTGTCGTTTTCTTCATCCAATCGCTTTCCGTTATGGGGCCCACAAAAGACTGCGCCGTCGTACAAATATTCCACGACCAAACGAATATTCCCTGACAACAATGAATATTTTATAACCACTTGCTTATTTTGAAATATTTGCGTATTTTACCCATAACTATCCACATTAATCAAATCAACCCTTACTATTTCAAAATAATAAATAGAGGAAAATAAATTTTATTTATTAATAATTTGGGGTCTTACATATATAACATGTGCAGAGAAAAATTCACGGCTGAATTTTGTTGAATCAACAGACGCCTATTTTCAAAAGGTAACCTCCTTAGTCAAACAAAATAAAAATATAATATATTTATATATATAACACATGTTACTATCATATCCTTGACCAATTAGAATGCAAGCTATCAATTAATACTACATGATTTGAAAAGTTTGGCCAAATAATGACCAAGTTTAAAAACTCATTCCAAACCTGCCAAAAAAATCCACCAGATAAATCAATTCCATTATCTTTACTTTCTTGTGAACTCCCCTATCACCATTTTAAAACATGTGACATATTATATATATAATACGTATATATATTTATATATATATATAAAAACTGAAACAACTTCTACCGACAGTTTTGAAAAATGGTTAAGTGAGGGTCCAACCAAATAAGCATCAATAATCAATATACCGTGTGTAATATTTCTTATGCAACCACGCCAGACATTCTTTATACTTTTTACTACCGAGTAGTTCAACAATATTAACGGTAAAACTTCCGCCGTTATTTTCATAAAGTATTTTTGTCGTTTTCTCAATCTGACAATAATTCCGCTCTGGGTCCACCAATGATTGTGTCGTCGTACGGATATTCTCCGACAAAAAGAATATTCTCCGACCAATCGAATATTATATAACAACTTGCTTACTTTGCAAAATTTATAAATATTACCCACAACTATTATATCAATTTCACTCCATAATATTCAAAAATAATATTTATAGAAAATTCATCTTTATTCAAAAAGTTGGGGTTTTATAGGACATATTAATAAAAAAGTTATACTTAGTAGATAGGAGCGGATCCATGAATTTTGTTCAGCAGGGGTGGATTTTAACTAATTTTTTTATTAATTAAATAAATTTTTTTTAACTAATCATAATATTAACTATTCATAATAATGTTTATAAATTACAATGCTATCCTCCTATACTTCATAACTTGAAAATGTTCTAAGATAGCTTCATTATCTATAAGATATTTTAATATTCAAAATTAAAGTTTAAACTAATTCAATCCCTAATTTTAACAAATTAAAATTTAATTTAAGATATTTTAATATTCAAAATTAAAGTTTGTGGGCAAGGAAATCGTACCTTGCTAGGGTTAGGGTTTTGTGTTAGCTGAGGAGGAGAGAAATCCACGAAGAGCACAGAATTGATTGATTGATTGAAGAGGGGAGAACGATAGGTGGGCGATTACTCCAACGACGCGTGGCAGAACCCCTAGAATCCGGAAATCGAGTTAGGGTTATTGGGATTCCAAGAGTCTTCTTGTTGAGTCCCTTGAGTTGAGAGCGAGTGTCCCAAACCATTTAGTTCTTTTAGGTGGAATATCCAAGCCTTAAGTCACCAAAAGAGTCTGAGTCCTGTGTCTGGAGAGAGGTCTAAAGTGAGATCCTCTTCCTAATGGAGTGGAAGGGTTATTTATAGGGTTTTCTGGAGAGTGGTCATGTGCTAGGCACATGATCTCGGAGAAATCACAAATTTACCCTTAGTCATTAGAGTAATGCCCAGATCGTCCTGCCCTTCTAGCCACCAATCCAATCCCTCAATCAATTCCCAAAATGAGTCGCCTCCACGTGTCTTCTGCCTCGGGACACGTGGAAGATTCTCTCAGGTCTTGCTTCTTTATTTTCGGCTCTTCCGTCCTTTCATTTGATCATAATGTAGAACCCTAATTTGTGCATTTAATTCAATTAGGTTAAGAGAACCCTAATTTGCACTTGAGCCCACAAAGTTTAAAATTTATATGATATTTTATTTGATAATTTAAAATTTGTAGTTTATTTGTTTTTACAGTTTTCTTTTCAAAGTCACTATAAGATACTCCCTCCGTCCCAAATTAATTGCTCAGTTTTGACTTTTTAAAGTCAAATTGACCATTTTTAAAACTAATTTTTTTACTATTTTTGCTAAAATATAGGTGAAGAGATTATAACCAAAAGAAAGTATATACAATTTATTACTAATCTCAATTTTTATAATTTTAGAAATATATTTATATATGCTTAATTATTAATTCTAAAAATAGTTAATTTGACTTAAAAAAAATCAAAACTGAGCAATTAATTTGGGACGGAGGCAGTATTTAATATTCAAAAATTAAAGTGATTCATGAATTTATTATGTTATTAAGCGACTTTCATAATTAGTACTAGTATACATTTTTTCCCTCCTACTTCATAATATACATGAATACTGAAATCAATTACTACCAATTTGAAGAGAAGATAGACCTAGTCACCCAGATTCGATTCGATTCGATAAATAGTAATTTTTCAGGAACATATATTCCCCTAATAACAACTTCTAACAAGCACTAAATCAAATAACAAAACTATTCAAATAACTAATAATACACCCCTCCCATTTGCATTCTAGACTCTTGTCTTAATAAATTATTGGAATACAATTCTCCATCAAATCATGGGTTTGATAAGTACTACTGTAAACAGAATTGAGCTTTTGGAGTAATTAATCCCAAATTCCAGACGTTTGTCTAAATAAACCCTTGGAATTCAATTTTACATGAATTTAAAAGTTTGCTAAGTACTGTAGACAAATTCAAATCAATAACAAATTCAAATAAACTACAAATTTCAAATTATCAAATAAAAAAAATCATAATTTTGTTATCTTCTAAATCTCATATATATGCGCAAGGGGCGAGGAGTAGAGACTACAATAGAATGAGAAGAGGAGACGAGGACACGGACTCGCGGTTGTCGCAGTGCTTGGACAAACTCTGAAGACGTGAAGTAGATGAAAAGTTCTTTTAATTTAAGTATGCTCTGAGGACTAAGGCAAGAAGAGTTCTTTATGTGAATGCGTGAAGTGAAGTCTCGCCCTCACTCTTTGTAAGCAAATTAAGATTAGAATGAAATGTTTTCTTTTGTCCTATCAAATTTATCTTTTTTATTAATCTGTCTCCTTGAGTTTACTAAATTTATAAATTTTTTTCCCTTAAGTTTACCCATAAAAAAAATGAGCATAAGCAGCCTACCCTGCCCTTATACTGCATCCACCCCTGTTGGTGGGGCAAAAGAAAAAAAAATATATTATAATTTAATTCTTCAAAGTATGTTTGAAACTTACAAAAAGTTAAAAAGGAGTGATAGCTCATTGACTTAAAAAAAATTAATTAAAATTTGCTTCTATTGGAAAAAATTTCTAGATCCGGTAATTTGAACACACGCACGTACATGCATGGATGCAAAGAAGTCGATTAATAGGGTCATTTGATTAGATTGAATGGTTGATCGATTCAAATAGTCCAAAGTCGTTGTTTTGAAAAAAAATCGTCTAAATGACTTAAGTCTTATTTTTTGACTGAATGACGGTTGAATAAATTTTTTTATTTACAATATATTAAGTAATATTAAATAAATTTACAATAATTTTGAATTTTTTTAGAAAGATAAAATAATAAAAATCTGTTATTCAAATATTTTAGACATATCAACTACACTCCTTGTTGTTGAGACAACACGTGATATAATAAAGTCTAACATCTAAACATTAGCAAAAACATTAATGATATATATGTTCTATATAAGATACGGCAAAACGCCTATTTAGGAATACTCTATATAAGAATAACCTCTACAATATTATAAAAAAATTGGTCCAATTTGAGCCAGTTATAAATAGGAATAACCTCTACATTGTAATATGTTATATACTTTTTAAGTCCCGTATTAAAAAATTATACCTCTATATAGTAATAATTTCATATATATTGTAAATAATTTTAAAATATAGAGGTTTTAAAATATATAGGTTTGGTCCCAAGTCTATTATTAAATAGAGGGTTTACTGTAATATTTTATATATGCGCTTGCTATATTCCCAGGACCCACCTAAGAAAGGAAAAGGTCCTTCATGCGATGAGTCCATTCACAAGCCTGTGGAGCTTGTTGTAGGTAACATTGGTACTTTTCATTTAACTTTTTAGGCCTACTACTAATAAAGAAAGGGTAAATTACATATTCTATTACATTTTTAAAAATAATTACAACAATAGTGTACTCATAAAATTTTTACACAACTAATACACTTCCATATTTATTTACAATACTAGTGCAATTATGATTCCTTAATTTAGGGAATTAGTATTCAATTAGAATTCCTTAATTTAGGGATTAGTTATACACATGGCTTCTTCTCTCTCTTCTTATCTATAACAACTGCAGTTAGTCATCACCCTTCTTCTTCATTCAACGTATTCTATCTCTCTCTCTCTCTATATATATTTATATATATATTTGGGCAAATAAAAAGATTATCAATCGGAATGGGAATCATGGTTCTTAGAGATGATATAAAGGAGTAAATGTGTCTTTCTTAAATACCATACAATTTCTGGTCAACCGGTATTAGCCATAACAAGCCTAATTGGCTTTGTATCCCTCCGAAATCATGAGTGTCCAAACCTGTTAGATTATTCGACTAATTCCATGGCAATGGGTACACGTTTGCCCCCACAAGATCCATGCCCTGGACAAATCCAAGCAAAAGCTTGTGTCGGTTTGCTCTTTGGGAATGATTGTAAGAGTAATATAAGTAGTAAGAATCGGAGGTGGAGGGACGAAAGGACAAATCTGAGAGAGCAAAACGGCCCAATTCTTTGAAGAGGGAAACAGAGAACCGGATCTAGTAATTGGTAGTTGCTAATTATTTCGATGTAAGCGAGTAGCCGTGTGTTGCCATACATCTCTGGCGATGCTTTCGCCATTGATACCACTAACATCTTGTTGAAAACCATCTCTCGCCAAGGTAACCAATTCAGTGTTATTAAGTTTCTAATTTATTTTTAAAAAAATTATTATAGATTTTTTTATTTAATAGTGAAGTTGGTAGCTAACACTTTATACAAATATAACCAATTCAATTTTATTGGGTTACCAATTAATTAAAAAAAATCTATATGTAGATTTTTTTTTTTATAATGCAATTGATTAGTAGCGAACCTTAATACTGAGGTAACCAATTCAGCTTTTATTGGGTTACCAATTAATTATAAAAAATCTATTATAGATTTTTTTTTTTCAAGAATCTGATTGGTAGCCTAACCTTAATACAAATGTAACCAACAAAAACTAAAATTGTTACCTTTGAAAGTTTTGGTTACCAATCAGACCGAAATTTCTCTCTGCTACCCACAAAAACTAAATTGGTTACCTTTGTATAAATATTTGGATCCAATCGCACTAAAATTTATCATTTTCTCCTTTTAATTTCTCGGACTAAATCAATCAACCTTCGTATAATGTCACCGCGTGGTAGTAATGGATGAGGAGATCGGCGTCCCATGGTGTTGAAGCGACAATGAAGGGAGGAGGAAGATGACCAATGAAGGGAGGAGGAAGATGACGTTACCAAACTTTGAATATTTAAATTTTAATTATTATTTTTGAATTTGAATTTGAATTTGTTGTTAGATCCAAATATTTGAATTTGAATTATTAATTATGGCAATTATTTGTCCTTAATTTTAGGTTTCCTTATTAATGTGAATTGTACTATTTTTGTAATATGAGTTCACTTTTTGTAATTATTTGATTGATGCACTTTTCTTGTAATTACTTTCTATTTGTTGTATACTTATATAAAGAACCCTAAAAAAAACCTGATATGGGCCCTCGATAATTGTTACGGCCATCACATGGCCTATTTGGGTGGATCAAAACTTGAAAGTTGGCCCAGTAGTACATGTCAAGGCCCAAACTTATGCTTCCTACTAGTTCCTAGTTAGACTGATGCTCCAAAGTCCAAGCAACTGACTGTGTCTGCATGGCGCAAAACCTTCACTTGGGAGACTGACATGATGAAAATTTGCTTACGTGGCACTGAATTACAGGTCATTACCGGCGTTAATGTTTGTTTTGGAAACTGAAGAGCACCACTCGAAGAAATCCGCCGTTTAACCCACGAATCCAGATAAATTAGATACTGTCACACTCCATGTCTCAATATTTATTATATTTATGTTCATTATATTCTTGTCATATCTCTCATCTTATCTCATGCATGCATTTACTGTAAGTTAACTTTGTTAATTTATTAAATTAACTATAAATAAATTAGCTAGGCTTAAATATTATTAAAATAATTATGAGAATATTACTCTTTCTGTCCCGAATTATCTGCTATTTTAGTAAAAAAAATTTGTCTCACAATATCTGCTTTTTTAAGATTCCAATGTATTTTTTTCCTTTATTTTCCAAATTTGCCCCTTTACCCTAATTGTTGATAATCATTACTCTCATTCATGCCTCTCCTCTTTTTTAAACATCCACATTCACGCCTCTCTCTCTCTTCAATTAATCATTGTTTCTCTCTCTCTTCAATTAATCCGCTGCTTTCTATCTCTCTTCAATTAATTATTGTTTCTCTTCAAGCTAGATCCTTTTCATATTCTCACACAAAGGGTATTTTAGTATTTTTATCATACATATTGATATCTGTGTGGAACTCTAGAACAACAAATAATTTGGGACGGAGGGAGTATTAATTTGTATTTAATCTAGTAATATTATTCCTATTCTAATTAATAATATTAATTAAGAGCTTTTTTTTCTCTACAAGTACTACTTTTCGCACGTAATTTTGATATTTTATTATAATATTCTCTCACAAAATAGTAAGGTAATTCATACCTTTATATAAAAAATATATATAAAAATATCAAAATTACACGTAAAAATATCATTTTTCAATAAAATTGTGCAGCTATGGTTTATTAGTCTTTCCAAAGAACACCACTACTGTGCAACATTGAAGTTAGAACACTTGGACAATGGGGTTATATATAGGATCAAGTTATCATAAAGTTTATTTTATGGTAAATTGGTTAATTTGCTAATAGAATGTTGATCCACATAGAGACTCGTCTGCGTGTCAGTATTCTATCGGTCAATTGAACAATTTACCTAAAAATAAACTTTAAGCTAACTACTTCCTATATAATACTCCATATACCACCATTTCCCTTTCTCTCTCTACTTACTTTCTCTCTCCTGGTTTTTTGAACTTCTCACTTGTCTATTATCTTCAAACGAAAGATTTAAGGAGCAGTACGGCTTCCCAGCTAGAACGAACCAAAACTTCTTGCATGGTGATGGATGGTATAATTTTTTGTCGATCTTATGCGCTAGCTAGCTCTTCAGTTACATATATATATATATATACATATGCTCATGATCTTTCATACCACTTTAGCGACGGATCGAGCGACGATTCGGTCCGTCGCTATATATAGAACCGTCGTCTTAACTTTTAGCGACGGACAACATATATAGCGACGACAGACCTAACTATAGGCGAATCAATCGTCAATCGTCATGGTTAAAATCATTAAAAAGAAATCTGAGCATGTTAGATAATAGGTAAAACTTTAAGTTTGGATAGTGTATTATATATATATATATATATATATATATATATATATATTTAATTAATCTTGTTAATCATGTCATGTCATGTTGTGATTGTAGATTATATTATTATTGTATATTACTATTTTGTTTGAAGACGGTGAAAGAATGGCAATAACAATTAAGAAATAAGAATAGATTAGTGTAAAGAAATGGCTTTTTTGATTACATAAAACGCTCAGATGCTTTATGTTGCTTCTTTCTACTTATAATCCTAATTCATACTTGAAGAGGAAGAAGAAGAAAGATTTCATATATATATATATATATATATATATATATATATATATATATATATACACACACAACACATGCAGTCCGTTTCTACTTAATTTATACTTGCTGCATGCGTCCTTAATCTCATACATACATATATACAGCAGGTACGTACCAACAGAGAATTATATAACCCCCATTCAAAAGCAGCAGCATAAAGTTTTCAAGACAAGGAAATTATGATGAGAGTTGATAATGGAGCTGTGCATGCAAGGGAGCAAAACCTTAATAGTACTAGTTTTGATGTTTCTGTTAGCCTGTTATGGAGGAAGAGTAATTAGGAGAATAAATCATGGAAACTAATGGAGAAAGAGATATCTGGCAGCTTGGAATTAGAGATGAGAAAGAAAACCTTCTTAATGTCAATAATATTGTTGTTAATACTAGTAGTACTGCTGATCATACTAATTCTACCTTATATACCGATCATTTCTCTCCATGCATCTCATCATCATCTTCTTCCACTCCGGCATTAACAAAGCCAGCGATAGCCTCCTCCTCTTCGGCTTCATATATATCTTCCACCATCTACTTTGATGCCCAACAACAACCGGATTTTCACACTAGGCGTTATCTTCCATCGCCAATGGAAGAGGCGTTATCTTCCACCGCCAATGGTAGTATTGTTGATATCGGGGATATGGATTGCATGCATCTGATCGATGGGGAAGATTTATGGGACCCATCTTCAATTCTGCATACTGATGATGATGATCAAAACACTCAAGATAATGATCAGTACTATCAACGGGATGAGGAATATTGTGATTATATGTTACAGGAAAATAGTGAAGTTGTTCAAGAAAATCGTCATGAACAACAAAGGGTAGGGGGTTTAGATGAACTTGGTGCTATGTTTTTTGAGTGGCTTAAAACAAATAAACACCACATTTCTGCTCATGATTTGATGAATATTAAGCTAAAACGTTCCACCATCGAAAGCGCTTCCAAATGTCTGGGAAATACAAAAGAAGGAAGAAAACAGCTTTTGAAACTCATTCTTCAATGGGTGGAACAATGCCAACTTCACAAAAAACAGAGCCCACAACAAACACCAGCAGCAATGTCGCAAATTCCCCGTCAATATGAAGAACCATTTCCAAACCCTAACCCCCTTAACTCTATCCCTACTGATCATCCAAGTTTCACTTGTTTAACTCCTACGCCACCTCCATCTAATTCCATGCCCCATCCGGCCACCATGATGGCGGCCTCACCACCGCTCTTTGCGGGCTATATGGGTGGTGATCCTCGTTATAATTCTGGTAGTGTTTCTGTTCCTCTAACGGAATTTGAAATGCTCGACTGTGTGCAGTCATGGCAGCCATCACAGTTTGCTTTGGCCTCACTTCTTGAAAATGGTAATTTCGCTCTGATTACGCCACAGCCTATGCCACAATCCACTGCAGTGTATTCAGATCATCAATACCCTTATCCAGTTTTTAATAATGGGAATGGGATATTACTAGCGAGGCAGGATTCTGCTGCTAGTAAAGAGGCTAGAAAGAAGAGGATGATGGCTCGACAAAGACGGTGTTTGGTGCACCATTATAGGCATCATCCTCCTAACCAAAATAAGCATCATCACAAAGACACTTCAGAACAACAAAATGCTGCAAACAATATTGTTGGGGAAAATTGCACCAGCAATATTGCTCAAGCTAGCCCCACCGGTAATTGGGTATTCTGGCCTCCTGCTGCTACTGTTCCGGCTGTGGTAACGTTGGCACAGCCTCCAGCACAAAGGCAGCAGCCGGAGCCTGTTGATCGGGAATCCATGAAGCGACGAAGCTATCAACGGCAGACACAATCAGAGCATAGACAGGTATATATATAGGTGCACTTGATTTAATTTGTTCATAATTAAATCTCAAATATGGTGAGGATATATATAGTTTATGAATGTGTGTCTATGTGTTTTTGTCCAGGGATATAAAGCTGAGAACAACCTGAAACTTTTGCTACAAAAAGTTTTGAAGCAGAGTGATGTTGGTAGTCTTGGAAGAATTGTATTGCCAAAAGTACTTACTTAAATCTATGAATTATTTTCTTTTTCTAATTTTTTTTTGTAGTTGATATATGATAATTAAAGAAACAAAATATTATTGCCAAAAGTACCTACATTGTGTTGTTGGTTGGTAATCAAAATATGATTTAATGATTATATATGATCTATTCAGAAAGAAGCCGCAAAGCATCTTCCAGAACTAGAAGAAAGAGATGGCATGCCCATTGCCATGGAAGATATAGGAACTTCTAGGGTGTGGAGCATGCGCTACAGGTTTATATTAAGACTTGGAAATAATATATGTATAGTCCTAATTCATATTTTGGATTTACTCTCGTGGTTTGCTACAAACTATTTATGTTTTGCTAATTTGTTTTGAATCATGGAGTCTCAGATTCTGGCCAAATAACAAAAGCAGGATGTATCTCCTTGAAAACACTGGTATAAATGTCTTGAATTGAATATGCATGCATGTACAGCCTCCTTATTCTCTAGCTACATTTTTTGTGTATATTAATTAATTTTTGTTTCTGCAGGAGAATTTGTGAGAGCAAATGGACTCCTAGAGGGGGATCTCATAGTGATTTATTCGGACATCAAGTGTGGCAAATACGTAAGGAAATTACGATACTATATAGGTTCTCTATATATATACATTATAGAATCTTTGAGGTTTTTCTTTGAGGTTATGCATGTATATGATACAGTTGATAAGGGGAGTGAAGGTACGCCGAAAGCAGAGAGGAAGAAGTCGGCGAGGAGAAGAAATAGTTAGTAGCAGCAGCTGGTAAAAATGGCAATTCCTCTTCTCCATCTAAACAAACAGTGAAGTGATACATAAGAAGGAAGACAAGGAAAACCCTTTTTGAGACTACTAGATATGAATATGACTAAGTTGATTATGGAATATATTTTTGCTAGCAGTATATAAATCTCCTAATATGTTATAGTTTTGACTTCTGAGCCAAAGGTTAAAAATCTGAAGATCGAATATATTACTTTTCGTTCTAGCACTAGATTTACCTGGGGATGGGTGACCACGACTCAGTTTCAGAACTGTTCATTTTGACCATATTATGATAACTCTGTGTAGGTTGTAACTTAACTATCACGTACTCTGGCTTTTGCTTATGAAATGTTACATTTTGTAATGAGTATTGCTGAATTTATAGTTAATTTCATTTGTGAATTATATTGTTTTAACACCTCAGTTGAAGTACTTCTAAAAGAGGATCAATTAAGATTACTATTGAATAGTTTTGTGCTTTTGTGTTGTATATACATTGCCTCTGGTCCTCGTAGGACTTGATCTTTGCACTGAATAGTTTATGGTTGTAAACTTGTCACTCATCCAACAATCAAAGTTAAGTTATTAGGGCTCGGGCTCGTTCATATATATTATTAATCGTTCACTCTTTCACTATTATATTTATAAACTCTCATACCATTTGTAATCAATCCACTTTCTAAAGAGTACCAACTTAGGTTATCTGAGCTCACTAAGTGTGTTATCCTTGTAATATTATAGGATTTTCCTACTCCACACATACAAAAAAAAATGGTTCATTGTGCATGCACAATACATCAAAATGAAATAGTGAGTACGATCTTATACTTTAGGAATCTTACTAGCTTGTAAGTTTAGTTCCACATTGTAAAATTAGAAAACCAAAACAGACTCAATTATGTCAAAAGACAATTTTTTCCCTCTAAGAGAAATGGAAGTAACCACCAGAATGACTACAAACTTTCTAGTTTAGAACTCTACACTAATAACCATTTGTTTTATCTATTTGAAAACTATTTTTGAATTAGAGGAAGAAGAATCCAGCAGTGAAGATGCAGAGAAGCTGGAATTATTGCTTTTTGAGTACAAGCATTGCATCGCTGTACTAATTTCCTGTCCATCATTTGCAGAAGATCCTTTGAGAATCATGTCGACTTTTGCGCTCTCCTCTCTTTCCTGCCTAATTTCTTTGAGCATTGCAGCAACATCCTTCATTGTAGGCCTATCATCTGGTGAATGATTAACACACAGCAAAGCCACTCCTAAAGTCTGCATTATCTCCTCTGTTTCAGACTCAGGCCGAGCCTGCAGGTTTTGATCTAAGACATCAATTCCACCTCTTTTCTGCCTCACCCAGTCCACAATGTGCAGCCCATCTGGTATGGTAGGATCAATTGGTTGTTTTCCTGTTAATATTTCTAACACAACAACTCCATAGCTGTATACATCACTTTTCTCTGTTATTTTCATCATGTAACCATACTCTACAACAACCAATATTGC
Source organism: Panax quinquefolius (assembly GCA_020205615.1). Lineage (NCBI taxonomy): Eukaryota > Viridiplantae > Streptophyta > Magnoliopsida > Apiales > Araliaceae > Panax > Panax quinquefolius. The sequence goes on along the minus strand of CM035154.1, from coordinate 4,169,936 downwards.
AAATCACTAATTTGGAACAATAAAGATACTGGCATTGGAAAAAATCCCTGAAAAATAACACGGATGCAACTTTTTTCTATGCGATTTGTATAGGAAAAAGTTTGCATAGAAAAAAATTGCATCGGTGTTATTTTTAAGGAATTGTCTTGTTTGACATCATAACTTTATGTGCACATACTAAGTTTAAGTGTGTCCTAGGCTTGCACCCAAAAAAAAAAAGCGTGTCCTAGGCACCCGCGATCTTATCAATGTTACAAAGGCTAGGCAGGCCGCGGGCGGTACGTAGGGAAACCTAGCGCTTTGAGGCTAAGGCGCACATGTATGATTTTTTTTTTTAAGATAATTTTAATATTTTATCTTACATTTATCCAAACAAAATAATAATATAAAGCATAACAATCTATAATAAAGATAATAAAGGTCTTTTCTTAAAGTTTAAACACATATCCATATTGCTAATGTCAAAGTTCAAACACAAACATGCAATTGTTCAAAAGTATAAACATATTTTTAACGTATTAGTTTTATTTATAAATAAGATTGCTATTAAATAATAAATTTTAAAATTTCAAGAATTTAATTCAATAATAAAACTTCGAAACTAAACATAAATTTAAGAATTATAAAATAGAATTAAACTAAATATTACAAATGTATCCTCATTTATATAATTTGAAGTTGGTACAAGTTCAAAAATTACAACTATAATAAAATTATTCATTTGACTTTGGTATTGTTCACTTCTTTGTGATTTGATATCTTCAACCTCAGATTATGAATATGGTAATCATTAGAAAAATAAATATATCAAGATTTGATTTGGGTAATTATTAAAATAAAAAAAATTTCTCCACCTGTAACCCGCCTTAATTTTCTGAGAATTTTTTTTGTCGCCTTGAAACTTAGTGAGGCGCTGAGAACTTAGAGGTGCTGGGGGGCCTAGGTCCTAGGCGTGCCAAGAGGGCTTGCACCCAAAGCGCTTTAAAGGACCTAGGCGAGGATTTTTAGAACAGAGGATCTTATAAAATGAGTAATGCAACATTAGGGAGAGACGAACTTTTGAAAAATGGGACTAACCTGGAGCTATGTAACCATAGGAACCAGCGACAGTATTGGAAGATCGAGCAAAATAACCATCATCAACAAGTTTGGCAATACCAAAATCCGCAATATAAGGCTCAAATTCAAGACCAATGAGGATGTTGTTGGCCTTGATGTCCCTATGAACAATGGGAGGAACACAATCATGGTGCAAGTATGCCAAACCTTGAGCTGCCCCTAACACAATTCTATACCTCAAGTCCCATTCCAAGCAGCAGCCTTTTCTTTCATGAAGAAGACTTCCTAAGCTCCCATTAGGCATGTAGTCGTACATAAGCAATCTTGTGTTTTGATTCCAACAGCAGCCTAAAAATTTGACAATGTTCTTATGGCGAATCGAGCCAAGGGTTTTTATCTCTGTTGAGAATGAATCACGAACACCTCTATTAGCTTGATTACTGTCATTTTGATAGTATCTTGAGGCCATTGTTGTTGGCCAAAGCTTCTTCACTGCAATCACTTCACCATTGTCAAGTTGTGCACGATAAACAATCCCCGAACAGCCCTTTCCAATCACATTAGACTCCACTAGACATCTTAAAATCTGCTCAACTGCGAAATTCAGCTTCTGGAATGGAGTGAATTTCCAAGCCAATGAATCCCCTCCTCCCATTTCAGAATCATTATCATTTCCCTTCCCCTTTTGAACCTGTAAAGCTACCACTGCCCCAAGAATCACCATTGCCACAGTCGCCATAATCAGTAAGGCAATTGACAGTTTAAGTATCTTGGACCATGTAGAATCCTTGTGGTTTGACATTCCCAAACCAGCAGTATTACTCAAGAAACATGACTCATGACCCCAAGAACATAAGCCTTTGTTTCCTGCCAATTCTGTTTCTGATAATTGTCTAAACAGCTTGTTGTCAGGGAGATAACCCGTGAAATTGTTGTACGAAACATTAAGGGAGACGAGGTTCACAAGCCCCGAAAGAACCACTAGTTCACCCCCAAAATTGTTGTGTGAAATGTCTAGTGCTGATAGCTTGTTAAGTGCAGATACCTGAGGTGGGATTACCCCGGTTAACGCATTCCAGCTCAAATTAAGCGCAATGTCAAGCGACTCAATGTCAAACAATTCCAATGGAATGCTTCCCGTGAGATTATTGCTGCCAAGATCAAGCAATTGAAGACTTGAACACTGTCCTAATGATGAAGGGATTAATCCAGAGAAAAAGTTTCTACCAAGTATTAGTCTGTTAAGAGAAGTAAGTTGCCCAAAATTCCCTGGAATTGGGCCTTTAAACTGGTTCACTGAAACATCCAATACCTGAAGATTACTGAGAGAAGAGAAAGTGCTAGGCAGCATGCCTCCAAGTGTATTGTTGCTTAAGTTCAGCATTTGCAATTGTTTGCAATTCCCAATCTCATCTGGCACTGCCCCAATGAGACGGTTCTCAGACAGGTCAAGAAAACTTATGCTATTAAGTAAACCAAATTCTTTTGGAATTTGTCCACTGATTTTATTGCCTACAAGACGAAGACGAATAAGCGAACTACAATTACCTATCTCTGGTGGGAGGGAGCCTGAAATTTCATTCGAAATCAGGAGAATTTTTGTTAGATTTTGTAGCCGAAATAGACCTGGAGGCAAGCTACCAGTAAGGGAATTGTGGGACAAATCTAGGGCTTGAAGGCTTACGAGACCGGCCAATTCTGAAGGTATAGTTCCTTCAAGCTTATTCTGCCAAGCAAAGAAGACTGCTAGCTCTGCCAAACTCCCTAGCTCTGAAGGAATTGAACCCGATATCTGATTGGTATCAACCTGTAACTGTACTAAGCTTGTAGCATTTGAAAGAACTGGTGGTATGGAACCAGAAATATTGTTGTTACTTATCATCAATTCTTCAAGATTTGTCAGATTTCCAAATGACCAAGGAATGCTTTCAGAGAAAAAATTCAAGGAAAGATCGATGATCTTCAAGCTTCTGCAGTTCCCAATCTCCTTTGGAATAGGCCCAACAAGATTGTTTTGCCATAGTAACATCTTTTGTAGATTCTGAAGCTTGCCCAACTCTTTTGGAAGTGAACCTGATAGATCATTTTCATATAAATACAAGTCAATTAGCTCGGAACAATTTCCTAGTTCTGGTGGAATCTCGCCCGAAAGCATTGTAGTATAAACTGACAATGTTTGAAGCTTGCTTAGTTTTCCCAATGAAGAAGGAATTGAGCCAGAAATATTTGTATCGGCGAGACCTAACACCATCAAGTTCTGGCAGTTTTCGAGCTCATTTGGGATCTTTCCTTCCATTTCTTTATTTCCTCCGGCTCGTATAACTTCCAAGTTCAATAGATTACCTAGTTCAACAGGAAGAACCCCAGTAAACTGATTATCAAAGATTAGGAGATTCCTAAGGTTAGTGCAATTGCCAATCTCAACTGGGATTTTCCCAGTAAGCTGGTTGGAGTTCACTATCAAGTCCTGCAGGTTTCGGAGCTTACCAATGGAGGTTGGAATACAACCCACAAGACTATTTGAACTAACATCAAGTGAAGTAAGTGAAGCACAATCTCCGATATCAAATGGGATTGTTCCGGTGAGATTAGCTCCAGAAATGGTCAATTTTTGAAGGGATTGAAGAGAGGAAAGATTGGAAGGAAACGGAAGGGAAAGTTGAACGGATTGAATATCGATTTGGGTAACAAAGTTTTCAGTTGAACAAGTTATACAAGACCAACTACAAGGATTGGAGTCTAAATGGTTCCAATTTGAAAAAACAGAATTTTGTGAAACCCATGAAAGTAGCACAAGAACTTCATGGTTAGCTGCAGCTGAAAAACAATATTGTGACACAGATGTGAGCAAGAAGAGGAAATAGTATGCCTTCAAGAATGGCCTAGACATTGGTATTGGCATTTGCAAACGCCTCAAATCCCAAACTACTACTACTACCACTACTCTTCTAAGTTTTGCATTGGTTCTCTCTTTTTTCTGTTATCCCTTTGTTGTTTTGGTAATTTTTATGCAAATAACTTCATTATTAAAGATTACAACCCACACCACCTCCACCATTTTTACCTCGGGTTTCGGGGTTCTGTGCTTTTCCTTGTAGTATTATACTACTCCCTACTTGTACTAATTTCAAATATTCATTGTTAGGAGTAGCATATAGTGTACTGTTGTTGCATAATTTTCCTCAACTTGATCAGTGGTAGGAGTGGTTTTCGTTATCGATAATCGCGTCTTAATCCTTAACTTTGAATACACAGCTAGTCATATGATTGTACAAAATGAAAATTCCAGGAGCTCGTTTATCTTTCCCTGTTATCATTTTCCATAACTTTATAACAAATTTTTTCTATTAATAAATATACCGAAATATTTGGCAGATGGTTTGCTTAATCTATATTAGTTGTGCATTAAGTATGTTAAACTGTTTTTATTTGTCGTATTCTAATTAAATTATTATACAGAATCAAGCAGAAGCAGGTGATTTTTTCTTCTTTTTTTAATAAAAAAATTACACTACATAGTTTTTTTGGGACACTCTAGCCAAAGATTCTAAGCAGAGTTATTTTTGACTTAGTAGTGGATACCAATACCATTGATTAATCTTAATACTATGTGGCGTGTGAATTCATTTTCCACCATATATAAACCTGATCATATTACCAACCCAAATTTGTTTAGTGGAGTTACCTTTACTTTTGACTGACCAAAAGGGAGATAAAAAATAATCACCACCACCACCACCATGACCACCACCATGACCAGAGCTCGGAGTTGTATGCGGAACTCCAAAAAATGGAATCTATACATCCTCTTTTTTACTGTCACGCACAAACTGTCCAAAAACTTGATGATAATCTCTTAAATAGTTCTGCATCAACTAGTAAAAGAAAAGATGTGATTAGTCTTATACTATTTGGTTATTTATGTACAATTAAAAGCCATTAACATCTTCAAGATTTTCCTTTGTAGCTTTTTATATCATTTAAAATATATTTTGTTGGGTGTTGGGTCATAATCCTTCTTCCTTATTAAATAAATTTAATGAAACCCTCCTTGGATTATATATCTTTCTTGTCTAATTGGTCCAGAATGATTTGGGCCCAATTACTTGATTATTTCATTGGGCCCTTTCGGTTGGATCCGGTCGTTTTGGTCATTTCCGTTATTTGGGCTTAGTCATTGAATTGGCCCATTATACAAATTGTCACTGAATCCAACTTTGACCGGTAATCATTATGCCAAATAATAGTTGACTACTATGTCTGCCACCTTTCTGCATGACATTAATGAGGATGAGACTCAGATGACCGGCGGTGGCAAAGAGTGGTAGCAGGTGAGGAAGTAGGCTACATACTTTCGGCTGAAATGACCGGGAGTGGGGGAAAAGGTGTCAGGAGGTGATAGGTGGCACAGTAAACCGGGATTGGAGTAAGTATGAGGCTAAGATCACAAAAGAGGGTAAGTAACAAAACATTACACACAATCATATTATTATTCTTCTCTCTCAGACATTAGACATTATTTTCTCTCCATTGTTAACCTTGTGATCGCCGATACTGACTTTCACGCCGGAGCTATCCCAAGACGGTCGGTAGTCCGAGCTTTTGGTGTTGACTTGTTGAAGCATGCGGGATATCTGGACGCGTCTTGGTGATTGGGACGTGGAGAAAGATCTTGGCGTTAACATTGGCGCTAGAAGGAGGGCGAGTTCTACAGTGTCTGAATATTTTTCAATCACAGACTGTGTTTGTTCTACGTCAATATTCATGGTAAAGAGTAGAACACCTACACCCGAAGGGCGGTAGAAGGGTCGCCAATGAATCGGTACCACACGAGTGTCATCGAGGATCGTTTGGGGACCGTGATAAGTGTTCATGCCAAAGACAAATGTCTAAACGATCACATGAAGATTTTCTGACGGGCGGCGGGCAAAGCTAAGCGTAAACTAGTCTTCCCGACGGAGAAAGGGTGCGGGTCATGGTGGGAAGCAGTAGAAGGCACCTCGCCTAGAACTCGATCACCTGAGATGACCAAGACGAAAAGGCTTCACGATCGCTAAGATGGCGGATGAAGCGGATAGAGCTATGGAAGTACTCGTGAAGCAAATGGCTGACGGGATATAGCCGAGAGTAGATGGCTCGGATGGCGAGTTGAGGGATGAAGAGTTCGATTATGATCGATTCAAGAAGCGAGGGCACCAAGTGGGAAAGAACCTGTTCATTCAGGACAAGAGTCTCGGGGCCGAACTCGAGAAAGAAGAAGATCCCAAAGCCCTACCCCTCAAAGATCGAAGAGGCCACATCACCCTGTCGATTCTAAGGAGCAGGGTCGGAAAGAACGAAAAGGTCGATCCAGAGATCACACTTCTGAGACCACAAAGAAAGCACTTGTTGTTGCACATTCTCGCCATAGTGCCCGAGTTCAGAGACGAAGTATATCTGAAGATCGTACTCCCGAGAGTCTACTGAGGGTACACCACCCTGTGGACACTCGTCATCGTAAAAGTCCTTCTAGAGTTGAAGGCTCTACTGTAAGAAACCGGTCCACTCAGAGGAGGAAGGAGTAACCGGAAAAAGAAGCATCATCTCAACCAGAAGGTGTGGAGTATCTGGTTAAAGAGTTAAAAGAACTTCGGAAGCAGCTTGTCAAAGTACAAAAAACGAAGGATACTTCGGGAAAGAAGGCATCTGTGACGCCCCCAAAATTAGGTATACGTCACCCATCTTGGGTCGCCACTTACATGGTACATAAATTCAAATACAACTTACTAATATAACTGTCGTGTACAATACGACATAAACTGTGAGTTTGAATACAAATATTGTCTACTAGATATTATACAAACTCAAAAGGAGTCCTCATTACAACTATTATCACACTATTTCACGTAATAGTGAGGACTACTAATGCTATCCTCGGACCATTACTTACGTTCCCGACTACGTCCCAAATATGTTCTCATTTCACAAGAGAACAATGAAAGAAAGGGTGAGCTCAACTAGCCGATGAAAAATATTATGACTAAGATAATGCGAATAAATTATCATTAGCCTTCAACAAGTGTTAAACTAATAAAATACAATAGACAACCCGGTTTAATCAAGCGTGGAATAAGCAATCCATTAAAAGAGTCAAGTAGAGAATAAAGTCTACTATCTTTTAGGTTTTAAAAGGTTTTCATCAATTTTTATCAACGAGACTCGACAATAAATAAACCACCACATCTAATCATCCCCGTACCACGATCCAAGGATTTTCATCAAATTATCAATGGTCATGACTATCTTAGAATCACCCCCAGTCATAATCATACCAAAACTATCCATCAACGCATTACAGCCATTGAGGACTTTTGTCACATCATTTATATCAAGTCATGATTATACCGAATGATCCTCGGTCATAATCATACTAAGTTCATCTATGCACGTAAGCGAAAAGATAACATAATATAACATGAGGATGATGACAATGACATAGTAATTCAATAAAACAAGTTCAAGAATTATTTAATCCATGAATTATTAACGTCCCAAATTGTCAACATGATCTTTGTTTTAGTGAAGTAAAATTCAAGAATGATCGGAAGAATATTTCCATGAAAAGATCTTTGGATGAAACGCAAATATCAAGGATATTCTACTAATTTCATGGAGTATAAAGTCAAAGTTTTAACCAACCGAGTATAATAAAGAATGGAATAACAAAAGAAATCACCATGCATGCGGTACTTGCATGGGCAAAGTTATTCCAACGAGAATAATAATAACGGAACCGTGTCGGTGAAATTCACACAAAGCGGGATGTTCCAACGAAATAATAAAGATGGAACTGATCCGGTGTAAAACACACACGATAGGATATTCAACAGAATGATAAAGAGCGGAACCAGTCCTGTAAAACACATGAGCATGTGATGTTCCAACAGAATAATAAAAAAATCGGAACCAGTCCGATGTAAACACACGTGATGTGATGTTCCAATGAATAATAGAAGAATGTCACCAAGTATAGGGTAAACCATATACAAAGTTATTCCAATGAATAATAAGCGATGGAATAACATAAGGATTTCACCAAGTATAGGTATCTGCATATACAAGGTTATGTATAGGGTATACCACTTTTACAAAGTTATTCCAATGTAATAATAGTGAATGGAATAATGAAGTTCTCTTCAAAGAAGAAAGAATAACACCCCTTACCGTAAAAAGAACCTAATATAGAAGTAGTGAAGTAGCGAGAATACTCTTCTTCTTTCTATTTTTCTCTCTATAGCTTCTCTCTATAATTTCTCTCTCTGTAGTTTCAATGAATTAAATAAGAAAATAATGAAGGAATGAGCTTCATTTATAGGAAAATGGAATGCATAAGTAACTAATCCATGAACGGTCCAGATTGATTTACTTTAATCGACGGTCCATATTTAAAGAAAAATCTTTTAAATAAAATATAATATATTCTATTTATATAAAAATATTTTACTATGCAAACACTATGCAACACTATGCAAAACACTATGCAAAACACTATTTAACACTATGCATAATAAAATATAATATATTCTATTTATAGAATAACTTTAATAAAGTATTCTATTTTATATAAAAGATGTTTCGCTTTTTATTACGTTAATAATACGAATAAAAAACAAAACGTCATTATCGCTTATAATAATTCATATTATTAATCGACAATAATGGAATCAAACCGAGTGACTTCTCACATAAAGATCGATAATCAATACCGGTATGTTACTATGCAACCACACGTATTCTTCGTACTTTTACTAATGAGTAGTTCAACAAGAACCACGGTAAAACTTCCGCCGTTATTTCAATAAAATATTTTTGTCGTTTTCTCAATCCGATAATTACATTATGGGGTCCACCAATGATTGAAATTTGTTGTGCGAATATTCCTGCTAAACCTAATATTCCCCAGACCAATCGAATATAATATAACCACTTGCATACTTTGCAAAATTTATAAATACTACCCACAACTATAATATTATCTTAAATTCACACCATAATATTAAAAATTATTTCAACAAAATTTAAATCTTTATTGATAAAATCTGGGGGTCTCATCTCTCCCCTCCTTATGGAATTTAAGCCCTCGAAATTAGAAGTGCGTACACTGATATGATAAAGAGGTGAGGATACCTTGAATACCTTTATCGTTGAAAACATTAAATTCATCTTTCTTGATCCTACGAAAGATATTCATTAACAATTCATCTTTGCACTACAGCCAAAGATATATAACTCAGAAACCAATAATAATTTGAGACTTAGCTTAATAGTATCACGACCACGAATTATCCATGCACTTCTTGGCCAAGGATATTCGTGTTTTTCAATCTGATCATGATTATACCGAATAATCCGTGGTCATAATCATACCAAGTCTATCAATGCACTACTACTAAAGAAGATGACTTTTACCACATCCATGAATTAATATTTCATTCTTTGAGACTCAAATTTCAATAATTAATCCATATCATCGAATCATCCCCGCACTACGTGCCAAGGATATTCATTAGTATCACGACCACGAATTATCCATGCACTACTACCAAAGATAATTGTGTATTCATTAGTATCACGACCACAAATTATCCATGCACTATGGCCAAAGATAATTATGTATTCATTAGTATCACGACCACAAATTATCCATGCACTACTACCAAAAGATAATTGTGTATTCATTAGTATCACGACCACAAATTATCCATGCACTACTACCAAAGATAATTGTGTATTCATTAAGATCACGACCACAAATTATCCATGCACTACTACCAAAGATAATTGTGTATTCATTAAGATATCACGACCACAAATTATCCATGCACTACGACCAAAGATAATTGTGTATTCATTAGTATCACGACCACAAATTATCCATGCACTACTACCGAAGATAATTGTGTATTCAATTACTGTTATGATTATACCCCAACAATCCTCATCATAATCATACCAAGTCCATCTATGCACTACAAAAGCCATGAGATGACTTTCAACATAATATAAGCATGAGGATAATGATATAAAGAATCAATCAAATGAGATAAAGGATAAATATTAAACATTTATAATATAATTTATCCGAGATTCAAGAATATCCCCATGTTTTCAATCACTTAATAATCTCATAATCTAATATCATTAATATTATAACAATATTTTAATCACTTCTTAAATTTATAAACAATTTATCTTAATTGTTTACGCTTTACCATATAATGCATTTAATCATTCAAAAATGTCATACTCATAAGATATCATCACCAATTATCAAATCTCTCAAAAAAATATGCATATACTCTATATAAGATTCTCTAGCCATAAAATCCTATTTTCAACTTTGTTACTTCACATAACATATTTAACTCATATGTTCGTAACTAAACTATTTTCATGAAAAATACCAAATCAGTGCCAAAAATATTTCTTTTCTGGGATTTAGCATAATATAGTCTCATAATGAACATATATTTTTCTCGGAATTTTTAAAATTCATTTACTATTTTTCAAAAATCAATTTCTAATTAATTCCTTAAGAAATTAGCTACCTCAAGTTTAACTCCAAAAATTCCCAAATCTTGGCAGGACCTTACACATGTTAACGTGAGCTTCTAGTTTAAATTTCATGGTCATCGGAGTTATAGAACTCCGGTTATAGCGTTTTTAAATCGGAAAACCTAAATATTGAAATAGTCATAACTTGCTCATTTTAAGTCGAATGAGCTCATTTTGGACAGGAGATACTTTATACCATATACCTTCATGTCCCAAAAGGCCAGAATTTTTCTCATAATTTAAGTGACCGAAACAGCCCCTTAAAGTTTCTGGGCAGTAGCATTTTTGAAATTTACAGCTTTGGCCTCCTTTGCTAAAATCAGTCCACACAAAAATCTACAACACCTTTTCCAGTAATTCCACTTGGATTAGTTAGGTAACTCATAGATATAACTCTAGGACTTGACCACATTCAAAAATTCAAAATATAATAAGAGATATGGTCAATTGAATTTCTTGTTACGTTTTTCATCAAAATCTGATTTTCCACTCTTTGTGATTTCTAAGAAACTTTCATGTTTTTACATACTAACCAACATAACTCATCATAAAACTTACTAATACCACGAATACCCATGATTTTCATTATTCCAATGCTTTTATTATGACTTTCATCATAAACCACGTAAAGCTGCTCATTTAGTTGAAGAAATATTTGAGGTTTAAGAAATGGGTTTTTATCTTTGGGAATCAATACAAAATTCGATTTCACGCTCTAGGGTAGGCTAGGAAATCTTCAAGAATACGTCAAGAAATTTATTAATGATAGAAATATCATTCAAAACTGCTACTCTTATCCAAGACTTGGATAGTACGTTACATTGATACCAACTGTGACTTCTATCCCTTAACCTAGATAGCACCTCACAATGATACCTATAAACTTGCCATCTTCATTCACGATGTCGCCTACAGAAAGTCTGGCTTCGGTGCATTCCACACAAGGAAGTCAACAACGAAAGGATCGGGGCTCTTTACTTATGGCTTGATATAACAGTGATTAACTTTAGGGTTTAGTTACTTTGAATTCGTATAACAGGGTTGTTATGAATATAAAAGCTAATAACCTTACGAAAATCATGATGAGTAGTTAACCAATTGATTCCTAAAATACCATCAAAGGCAAATATTTTCAAAGAGATAATATCGACAGGTAACGTGAAAGTGTTTATTTGAAACAACAAGATTAATAAATGATTGGAGGTAACGAAGGTTTCTCCCAACGAAGTTTCAACCAATAAGTTAAAGTCTAACTTCTCCTGAGTCAAATTTAAATGTTGAACGCAAACAAAAGCGAGATAAAATAATGGGTAGAACCCAGTATCTTATAAGGTATAGACTTCGCAAGAATTTATAATTAACTAACCGTCTTAACTTCGTTCGAGTCACTTGCTTTTTAAGAAGTCATGAAAAAAAGCTTTTCATGAAACCACCGACTTTGTTTTATCCAGTATCCGCCTTTGGTGCCACCGTCATTCCCAAATTGGACTTGACTTTGGTGCACGACAAAATCGAGCTAAATGACCTTCTCTTCTTGAAATTTCCACTTCTATTATCTTGGCCATGATTACCAATCAAGTGGTTACCATTCTTGGCATGATAATTTCTCCCACGATGGTCATCATTGTTCGATGGTCGTTCTGCACGCAGTATGATTATTATCGTGTTGTTGGTCGTTACCTTTTGGTTGAAGTGACTCATTATCGCTACCCAATAACCGAGCCCTATTCACAACATCTAAATACAAACACTATCACAAAACAAGGGTTAATTAACATGCAACATATTATCACTATACTCCGAATCGACCAATCAAATACCAAATAAACTTGGGTAGGTCATACTAGCGAAGGAATTCCCGTCTCTCCTCCTAGTACTATTCTCACATCTTAGCCAGGATCATATCCTAAGCTCGATACCAACCGTTACGCCCCAAAATTAGGTATACGTCACCCATCTTGGGTCGCCACTTACATGGTACATAAATTCAAATACAACTTACTAATATAACTGTAGGTATACAATACGACATAAACTGTGAGTTTGAATACAAATATTGTCTACTAGATATTATACAAACTCAAAAGGAGTCCTCATTACAACTATTATCACACTATTTCACGAAATAGTGAGGACTACTAATGCTATCCTCTGGACCATTACTTAGTTCCCCGACTAAATCCCAAATTTATGTTCTCATTTCAAGAAGAACAATGAAAGAAAGGGTGAGCTCAACTAGCCCAAGAAGAAATATTATGACTAAGATAATGCGAATAAATTATCATTAGCCTTCAACAATGTTAAACTAATAAAATACAATAGACAACCCGGTTTAATCTGCAGTGGAATAAGCAATCCATTAAAAGAGTCAAGTAGAGAATAAAGTCTACTATCTTTTAGGTTTTAAAAGGTTTTCATCAATTTTTATCATTTGAAACTCGACAATAAATAAACCACCACATCTAATCATCCATGTACCACGGTCAAGGATTTTCATCAAATTATCAATGGTCATGACTATACCGAATCACCCCCAGTCATAATCATACCAAAAACTATCCATCATTTGCATTACGTGCCATTGAGGACTTTTGTCACATCATTTATATCAAGTCATGATTATACCGAATGATCCTCAGTCATAATCATACTAAGTTCATCTATGCACGTAAGCCAAAGATAACATAATATAACATGAGGATGATGACAATGACATAGTAATTCAATAAAACAAGTTCAAGAATTATTTAATCCATGAATTATTAACGTCCCAAATTGTCAACATGATCTTTGTTTACGTGAGTAAAATTCAAGAATGATCGGAAGAATATTTCCATGAAAAGATCTTTGGATGAAACGCAAATATCAAGGATATTCTACTAATTTCATGGAGTATAGAAGTCAAAGTTTTAACCAACCGAGTATAATAAAGAATGGAATAACAAAAGAAATCACCATGCATGCGGTACTTGCATGGACGAAGTTATTCCAATGAATAATAATAACGGAACCAGTCGTGAAATTCACACCGAGCGGGATGTTCCAACAGAATAATAAAGATGGAACCGGATCCGGTGTAAAACACACGAGATAGGATATTCCAACGAGAATGATAAAGATTTTAACCGGTCCTGTAAAACACCTGATGCATGGATGTTCCAACGAATAATAAAAAAATCGGAACCGGTCCTGTAAAAACACACGTATGGGATGTTCCAATAGAATAATAGAAGAATGTCACCAAGTATAGGGTAAACCACAGCGTATCTGAGTTATTCCAAATGAATAAATAAGCAATGGAATAACATAAGGATTTCACCAAGTATAGGGTATGTCGCATATACGGGTTATGTATAGGGTATACCACTTTTACGAGTTATTCCAATGAATAATAGTGAATGGAATAATGAAGTTCTCTTCGAAGAAAGAATAACACCCCTTACCGTAAAAAAACCTAATATAGAAGTAGTGAAGTAGCGAATACTCTTCTTCTTTCTATTTTTTCTCTCTATAACTCTCTATAATTTCTCTCTCTAGAGTTTCAATGAATTAAAAGAAAATAATGAAGGAATGAGCTTCTATTTATAGGAAAATGGAATGCATAATAACTAATCCATGAACGGTCCAGATTGATTTACTTTAATCGACGGTCCATATTTAAAGAAAAATCTTTTAAATAAAATATAATATATTCTATTTATATAAAAACATTTTACTATGCAAACACTATGCAAAACACTATGCAAAACACACTATGCAACACTATGCATAATAAAATATAATATATTCTATTTATAGAATAACTTTAATAAAGTATTCTATTTTATATAAAAGATGTTTCGCTTTTATTACGTTAATAATACGAATAAAACAAAACGTCATTATCCCTATAATAATTCATATTATTAATCGACAATAATGGAATCAAACCGAGTGACTTCTCACATAAGCATCAATAATCAATACCGGTATGCTACTTGTCTGCAACCACATAATTCATCGTACTTTTTTACTTGAGTAGTTCAACAAGAACCACGGTAAAACTTTCGTAGTTATTTTAATAAAATATTTTTGTCGTTTTCTCAATCCGACAATAATTACATTAGGGGTCCACCAATGATTGAGTCATTGTCTGAATATTCCTCGCTAAACCGAATATTCCCAGACCAATCGAATATAATATAACCACTTGCATACTTTGCAAAATTTATAAATACTACCCACAACTATAATATTATCTTAAATTCACACCATAATATTAAAAATTATTTCAACAAAATTTAAATATTTATTGATAAAATCTGGGGTCTCACAAAGATCCCTTTTTCATGGAGATTCTTAAGGAAAAAGTCGACCCCCACCAAGAAGTTGCCCCATATCGAAAGTTATGATGGATCGAGGATTCTACGACCACGGTCGAGGCGTTCGACCGACTGATGGATTATTACGACTTTAGCGATGCTGCTAAGTGTCATACTTTTGTCACAATGCTCAGAAAGGATGCCCAAGCGGTGGATGGGGACTTTTCCTCGGATTCAATTTCATCTTGGGCGAATATGTGCGAGAAATTTCATGCTCGCCGGGAGCAACAAAGAAGGGAAAACCAAACCGGTTCGTTGGCTCAGTTTAAACGAGATTCGAATGAGTCTTTGGGCCAATATGTGAAGCGGTTTAAGTGAAGCGGTCGGCCCAGATGTAACTGAACGATCTATAAGTCGTTGGATTTGTTTCAAAATGGGTTAGATCTGGTCAAATCGAGAAGTTGGTGAAGAAGTTAATGTTTCATCACCAAGAAGTCTCATTGAAGCCTTCGACAAAGTGAAGGCTATATCGTGGGTGGAGGAAGCCATAGACATACCTCAAACGTCCTTCTTCGAACCGGGTTTAAAGAGACGGATCGGATGACAAGGCAGATAGAGACCGGAAGAAGAATGAAGGAATAAAGACCGCTACGAAAGGCGGTCAAGAAATATAACAATTGGAGATAGGGTGGAGGGCGTTAAATCCGCTCCACCAGTAGAGTGAATAGGGCGTACCACGGCCTCAACACGCATGTAATATTATCTTGGATCGATTAAGAATCAACCTATCTTCGAGCCACCTCGAGATAACATTAAGCCCGGAAAAGGGAATTCTCGTAAGTATTGTGATTACCATCAAGCTTCGGGTCACGATACGAACGACTGTGCTAGTTTTAAGGACTTTATTAAAAGAAAGGTACAAGGTGGGGCTTTAATTCAGTATGTGGCTGCCAGAACTAATCAACAATTATGATGAGAGGGCTGTTCCGCAATTCAACCCGGTTCGAGAAGCGTTGCCAGCTCCCAACGACTGCGCAAGGCATGTGATAGATGTCATCGCTGGGGGTACTTCTGGCAAACTCGTTGGAAAGAAGCGCCGAAGTTACTTGGATTCGGTCATGTCAGTGGCGGGTACCCTCCCGAAGATTGATGAGACCTTATTCGAGTACTGATAATCTCCTTTCTTGATGAAGATTACCCTTCTAAGTCATCGAACCGCATAAGAGGATCATTGGTGTTGATCACTTGAAGTGGGTTCGGTGGATATGAAGCGAATGATGGTGGATAATGAGTTTTCAGAGATATTCAGATGCCCACGCTTATCGGAGGATGCACCTGAGATCGGCGGAAGATGGAGATAGGGCAGGAGGCTCCTTTGTATGGTTTTAATGTAACGACCCGGTCAAGGTGGTTGGAACCATTGAACTACCGATTATCTTCGGAACGGCTCCCCAACAGGTAGAAATTATTTGTAAATTTTATGTTGTGCATGTAGATTCTGCTTATAATGCTATTTTGGGAAGGCATACTTTAATTGCTTTGCAAGTTTGTGACCTCAATTCCTCATTTCAAAATCAAATTTCCTACTACCATGGGGTTGGTGAGGTGAAAGGGATTTGGATCCGCCGAAGGTGTTATAGGAACGTTGTGATCACTTCGGGAGTGGGGGTATGGAAGCAGAAGCAGACCATAGCGATAGAGATCGAACCCTTCACAGAGAGTAGTTCCGAACCATTGGTCATTCCAGCTGAAGAAACGGAGGAGATAGAGCTCATCCCGGGCAAAGTGAACAAGACAGTGAAAATAGGTTCGGGTCTGCCGGAACCTCTCCGGACGAACCTCATGGAGCTCCTGCAATGTTATGTTGACATTTTCGCATGGGAACCTCAGGATATGCCAGGAGTAAACAGGGATATCGCTGAATATCGGTTGGAGGTGGACCCGTCAAAGAAACCAGTCCGACAGAAGAGGAGGATCTTTGTACCTGAACGTCAGCGAATCATTGATGAAGAAATTGCAAAACTGTTGGCAGCTGACTTCATCTTCGAGATCGACTACCCACAATGGATGGCAAATGTGGTGCTGGTCCAGAAGCAGAATGGTAAATGGCGAGTCTGCATCGACTACACCGATCTAAATAAAGCTTGTCCAAAGGATTTCTACCCGCTGCCCCACATCGACCAACTCATCGATGCCACTTGAGGTATGCTTTGTTAAGTTTCATGGACGATTCTCTGGATATCATCAAATTTCCATGTGTAAAGAGGATATCTGAAGAAGGCGGCGTTCATTACGCATCATTCGGTATATGCCTATAAGAAAATGACTTTCGGCCTCATCAATGCCGGAGCCACATACCAGAGGATGATGAATCATGTCTTCAGATATTAACTGGGCAGGAATGTGGAAGTGTACGTGGACGACATGATTATCAAAAGCATGTTGGTGCATAAACATCTGGATGATTTAGAAGAATGCTTTCAGACAATTCGTCATCATAATTTGAGATTGAACCCCACTAAGTGCACCTTCGGTCTAGGGGCTGGCAAATTTTTGGGTTATCTTGTCGATCGAGAGAGAAATTGAGGCCAATCCGAGAGAAGATTGACGATCCTGAACATGAAGACTCCTCAGTCATTTAAAGATGTTCAACGTCTGACTGGAAGGATTGCAGCTTTAAGGAGGTTCATGTCCAAGTCGGCAGAAAGATGTTTGCCGTTCTTTGATACGTTGAAAGGCCCGAAGAATGCAAAGACGTTCCAATGGATTTCGGAGTGTGAGGACGCCTTTCAGAGCATCAAGTCTTACTTATCTTCAGCGCCTTTGTTGGTGAAGCCCGCTCCTGCTGAGCCCCTATATTTATACTTAGCAGCTAGTTCGAAGGCGGTAGGAGTAGTTTTGGTGCGTAAAGTTGGGGGTAAGCAGCACCCGGTTTATTATGTAAGCCATGTCCTTCAGGATGCTGAAACAAGGTACCCAAACATAGAAAAATTTGCTTTTGCTTTAATAACTGCTAGTCGAAAGCTTAGGCAATACTTCCAGGGTAGATTGGTAATAGTATACACAAATCAGCCTTTGAAGAAGATCATGGGCAAACCTGAGGTATCGGGGAGATTAGCTGCATGGACGATGGAGTTGTCCCAATTTTTCATTGAATATCATCCCCGAACCGCCATCAAAGGGCAAGCCTTGGCTGATTTTGTAGTTGAATGCTCGTTTTAAGTGATGAAGTTGTGGCGGTAAGCGAAGGATCGGACGAAGCCATTGCGCTTCTTCGCCAGAAGCGAGTTCGTGGACGCCAGTATGCAGATGGGTCTTCTACCACGGACGTCAGTGGAGCAGGGATTATTCTGACGAGTCCGGAGGGATTCAAGGTGCAGCAGGCCATCAGATTTTAGTTCAAAGCAACGAACAACGAAGCTGAGTATGAGGCGGTACTCGCAGGGTTACGACTGACAAAGAGTCTTAAAGTGCAAAGAATAGTCATCTTCAGTGATTCTCAGTTAGTCGTTAAGCAACTTTCTGGAGAATACGAAGCTCGAGGCCCAAGAATGATCAAATATTTAGCAGAATTGAAGGAACAACTTCAATATTTCCAATCCTACGAGTTTCAGGGGGACGAGCGTAATAACAATTCCATTGCTGATGCACTCTCCAAATTAGCCACTACGGATGTTAACGTCTTTGATGGGTCTGTTTACTTAGAAATTTTACAACATCCTAGTGTTTATCATGAATCGGTGATGTGCATTGATCGAACCAACTGCTGGCTGACTCCATATATAGAGTATCTGGCAGATGTCGTCTTACCTTCGGATCGGATGCTAGCTAAGAAAATCAAGTATAAGAGTGCTAATTTTGTTCTGATTGATGGGGATCTGTTCCGAAGGGCTTTTTCATCTCCACTACTGAAATGTCTGACTCCATCTGAAGCTGAATATGCTCTCCAAGAAGTACATGAAGGCATCTGTGGCGACCACATGGCGGCTAAGTCATTAGCCTATAAAGTACTTCGACAAGGGTATTACTGGCCTACCATCTTCAAAGAAGCGATCAATACGTCGAAGTGCGAGAAGTGTCAACTCAATAGTCCGATCCCATTATCGACCACCGGAAGAGCTATACTCGATCTTATCTCCTATACCCTTCATTTGTCTCTGGGGGTTGATATCTTTGGGTCCGCTACCAAAGCAAAAGGTCAAGTCGGTTTTGTTATAGTTGCCATCGACTATATGACCAAATGGGTAGAAGCAAAGCCACTTAGGTTAATAACGAACAGAATGCTTGAAATTTTGAAAAAGAATCGGTAGTATTTCGTTTCGAATTCCTAAGGTGGTAATATCGGACAACGGACGTCGGTTTGGGGATCGAAATTTGAAACATTTTTGAAAGAACTGGGGATCCAAAGACAGAAGACTTCATAGCTCATCCTCGATCAAAGCGGACAAGTTGAAGTGACCAATGTAACGCAATGTGAATGGGATCAAGCAGATTGGACGGCCAAGAAGCGGATGGCCAGAAGAGCTACTTAGCGTGTTATGGGCTTACCGAACTACTCCGAGGACTACAACGGGGGATTCACCTTTCAGATTGGCTTATGGTACTGATGCCTTAGTCCTAGTTGAAATTGGATCTCCAAGTCTTCGAGTTAGTCAATTCAAAGAGATCTACAATGAGGAAGGGCTTAAGGCCAATCTTGATTTGCTTGAGGAAGTCAGAGAAACAGCCTTAATCAAATTGGCAGCCTATTAGCGAAGAGTGGCCAAGCATTATAACAAGGGGGTAAAGTTTCGCAGGTTTGAAGTAGTAGATTTTGTCCTCAGAGAAGTCGAAGCATCTACACCTTAGAATCTAGGAAAACTGATGCCAAACTGGGAAGGACCGTATGAAATCACTGAAGTGCCGAAGCCGGGGACTTATCGGTTGAAAGCATTAGATGGGTCAACAATTAAAAATACTTGGCACGCTGGCAGGCTTAGGAAGTACTTTCAGTAAAAATGATGTCAGTACATTGGAAGTCTGTAAATATTTATGTCATCATCAATAAAAGTTCCCTTTTTTCTCAAACAAATCTTGTCTTCGTTCTTTGATCGATTCAATCTTCAGTAAGGAGGTTCGGGGGGACTCGCTGACCATTCGATGGTAGCCTTAATGGCAGGTGGACCTTATAGGTTTGTCAGGCCCTTCGTGGTAGGCAAACACCATCCTTAAGACGTTGTCAGGCCCTGCGTGGTAGGCAATTATCGACACGTAGACCTTGTCAGGCCCTTCGTGGTAGGAAAGTGTCATCCTTAAGACCTTGTCAGGCCCTTCGTGGTAGGAAAGTGTCATCCTTAAGACGTTATCAGGCCCTGCGTGGTAGGCAAGCGTTGTCCTTTAGACTTTGTCAGGCCCTTCGTGGTAGGTAAATGTCATCTTTTGGTTTTGTTAGGCCTTTCGGGGTAAACAAATTCCTAATGAAGCAGATCTGTCTCACACTTCGAAATTCCTTTACTTTATTACCTGAAATTTTTCTAAGTGTCGAGTTCGGAATGCCTCATTCTTTAACTTCATCTTATCTGTTAAATGACATGTTTAGTTGTTAATTAACAGTTCGGGTTCAGTCCATGAAAGAGTTTGTGCATCTTTCTAGTTAAATTAATATTAGAGTATTGGCAGAAGGTAAATGCACCGAAGTCATAAGGGGTGAAACTACTTTTTCATTGATATTCAATCTGATTACAATCTTAGATAATTTTTACAAGTCCTATAAATTAAAGAAAGAAAAATAACAGAAATCTTCATAAATATTCTTTAATAAAACCAAGGAAAAACAAAAGCATCAGCTTCAGGCGCCATCTTCGTCATCCAAAGAAATCGAGCGAGGATGGATCCGCGTTGGTTTATGATCGACTTCTCCTTGCCACGACTCGACAGAGCTCATAACTCTCGTGAGTATATCTTCATTATCTCCCCATTGATCTCATCCGAGTTCGATACTTTTCATGCAGTTTGTTTGCGAAGGTCATCCGGTTAGAGGCTCCCAGGTCCCAAGAACCTTGAGTTCTCGGATTTCTTCTTCGAGTTTCTGGCGCTTATTCAGATGACGAGTTTCTGCCACCTCTAGTTTTTGGATGGTCTTGGTCAAGAGTTTAGCATCAGCCTTTAATTCCTTGATCTTCTCCATCCTTATCTCGCTCCTCTAAACCAAGTCAACATTCATTTTGACGATCTCTTCGTACTGTGCTTTAGTTGACTTCAGTTCTTCATTGGAGGCCTTCACATCTCCCTTGGCTTGGGCTAACTCTTTTTGAAGTCCTTCATTTGTATGAAGAACGCATTCGCGTTGAGTCTTTTCCCTAGCCAAGGCAAACTTCAGAAGGGCATTCTCGGATTCAGCCTCGAGGGACCTCGGACGCAGACGCCCGAACACAGCATTCGCCTATGCATGTCCAGTATTATTTGATCAGTTTTCAGATGTATAAGTATAAAGATAAATTCGAAAATAAAGGAGAGAACCGTTTACCTTCGCCAGGTAGCTCATGCCTTCGCTGAGTAAATCCCCATTCGAACTGTTCCAGAATCGATGATCATCGGTTTCACGAACGAAGGCGTTGAACAGTTGAAAGGGAAAATGGGCATTAAATCGAGGCCACATGGTCGGAGAGGCCATAGCGTCCTGCTGGAATTCGGCAGTCGTTTGTCTTGGAGGGAAGGCGGGGGTTGATTGCGAACTGGCGAGGGGTCCACATGTATAGTTTCGGGAGAAGGAGATCGAACGGGAGTGGGTTCGGGGTCGGCGTAAAGTCGCGAAGATGAACCGGATGGTTGTTTCTTTGGATGTTTCCTTTTACGGAGGGATGGGGACGACGATCCGGTCGGTTCATCATCAGGCACTTGGATTTTTATGGGGATTATTGGAGGGATGTCAGCCGAAGATGAGGGAACTCGGAGCTCTTCGGCAGTCAGGGGGGTTATCTTTGTTCTTATCTTCTTCACACGAAGAACCTTTGCCCGATCGTGTAAAGGTATGTCGAGCAGACTCCTCTTCACCGGGATGGATTCAGAAGGTGCAGGAATGGGGTTGGGTGCGGGGGCTTCTTGTGGGGTTGCTTCGAGAATTGCTTCCGGATCACTTTCAGGGTTTGTTTCCGGTTGGGTGGATTTGGATTTTTTGGCGGATCGTTTTCTTCGGCGGGGTCTGGGGGATTCTTCGGGTATGTTGGGCTCATCGGTCTGGGGTTCATCATTTTGAAGGGAAGTAGTTGGTGGATCGGTGGCAGGGGGATCAGCCTGGGAAGATTCTTCGGTCGGATGCTCTTCGCTCGCATCCGTATTCTTCCCTGCCAAAAAATCTTCCAGATCTTTCACTTCCAAAGAAGTTGGTTTGATCAGAGACACTGCAAAAAACCATGTATCAGAACCCATATCACTTATATATCTCAAAAATTATGTTACAAAGTTGTTCGAAACTTACATTTGTGGTCATATAGCCAGGCTTGTTTGGTCAGAAGTGTAAAACTCCATTCTTTTGGAGGAATCTTCTTCAAAAGTCTGCCATCTCCCTCATCGCTCTTTTGGAGATGTCTCCAAAGTCGGCAGAGACCCGATCGAGGTCGTCCAATCTGGAAGAAGAGATTTTTCGTCCCGTGACAAAAACCACTTCTCGTGCCAACCCTTGTTCTTTGGAAGAAGTATCCATCCGGGGTCTCTCTCGAATCGTGTTGGGTCGAGGAGGCCGCTTACTCAACATTTTGAAGCCTCGTTCTCGAGACCTACCGGCAGAGAAGAGGGTGAAGAAGATGTCAACGGAGGGAGAAATCCCTAATTCATGACAGAAGGCAATGAATGCCAAGATGTGAATATAGGAATTGGGCACTAACTAAGCAAAACCCACTCCTATGAATCCTAGGAGGGTAACGACAAAAGGATGGAGGGGTAGGCGAATCCCCTTTTCCAAAAAAGTGACTGGCATGGCGACCCAACCGTCCGGTCGCTGGTACATACGCTCTTCAGGAGCGGGAGCCCTTATGGCGTACATGTCAGGAATCTGATAACGAGTCCGGAGGATACGTATCTCAATTCCATGACGGAGGAAGGGATGTTGGCATGGGGAAACTGTTCCCCGTCCTTGAAGAAGTCAGAAGGTGGTGCAGAAGGGATCAGAGGTGGATTTTCCCCCATTGTTGTTGAAGATTGGGGGTTGGAACTCGAACCCTCTTGGTTAGGGTTTAGATTGGGGGAGACGGTGCTAACAGGAGTCACGCGAAGGGGAGAGTTTTGGCTAGAGTTCACAGTCACCATTGTTGGGAATTCGTAAAACAGAGGAAGAAGTTCTGCAGAGGAGAAGAAAGCTCAAAGGTTCAAATTTCAAATTGGCAGGTAAAACCATCAGAATTGGTAAAGTTTATCTTTTATACTGACGGTTACACGGTAATCGAGGGCGGCACATTTAATTCACAGCAATGATGGTGAATTTGATGAGGTTTCGTCCGTTTTTGGGTCTAAATATCTTCACCTGAATGGACTTATGTCTGTTGGGCCCCCCGTTTCAATTTCTGATGTCGATTTAGACCAATTTTGTTGGGCTTTGGTGAGTTTCACTTTGGACCTCTTGTGATTTATCATAATTCGTTATGTCATGGGCCTGTACTGTTTATAGTCTTTCATTAAACATCATGTTTAATAAAAGACTAGGGGGCAATGTTGGGCCATAATCTTTTTCCTTATTGGGCCAGACTTAATGGGCTCCTCCCTTGGATTATGTTACTCTTGTCCTGATTGGTCCGAATGATTTGGGCCCAATTACTTGATTATTTCATTGGGTCCTTTCGGTTGGATCCGGTCGTTTGGGTCATTTCCGTTATTTGGGCTTAGTCATTGAATTGGCCCATTATACAAATTGCCACTTAATCCAACTTTGACCGGTAATCATTATGCCAAATAATAGTTGACTACTATGTTTGCCACCTTTCTGCATGGCATTAATGAGGATGGGACTCAGATGACCGGCGGTAGCAAAGAGTGGTAGCAGGTGAGGAAGTAGGCTACATACTTTCGGCTGAAATGACCGGGAGTGGGGGAAAAGGTGTCAGGAGGTGATAGGTGGCACGGTAAACCGGGATTGGAGTAAGTATGGGGCTAAGATCACAAAAGAGGGTAAGTAACAAAACATTACACATAATCATATTATTATTCTTCTCTCTCAGACATTAGACATTATTTTCTCTCCATTGTTAACCTTGTGATCGCCAATACTGACTCTCAAGCCGGAGCTATCCCCCGATGGTCAGGCCGTCAAGCTTTTAGTGTTGATTTGTTGAACTGTGCAGGATATCGGACGCATCTTAGTGATTGGAACGTGGAGAAAGATCTTGGCGTTAATATTGAGATATAATATATATCCTCCCCAAGAGATATTATTATTAGATCTAAAGTGCAATGCAGTAAGCATACACACGTCAATCAAAAAGTGTTGAGTTTTTTTTTAAAACAAAATTATTGTAAAAGTAGGTAATTGAAGATTAAATATTCTGTTTTCCCCCCTCTAATTTTGTCAGTTGACTTGCTTAGACTAGATTTCCAAGTTCCAACCATGTCCAAAGAGCTAAAATGAGGCCTCTTGGAATAATGGCACAGTTGTTATTACTGGGCCTATGGAGAATGTGAAAGTTGCCTAAAACGTGTGCCCATGTTTTCCCATTAGGGCTCCATCAATGTTGAGCTTGACCATATCTATTATTATTATATATACTAAATCACAGTGCATAACACAATAAATTGACATATATCATTCTATAAAATTGACACATGTCCATCTTAATTAATGCTTTTTATTGCCCTTTACAAAAATACCCTTAACAATTACTTTGATATATATATATATATATTGATCATCTTATTTTATGGATATTATCAATAACCACGTTATTTTAGAATCCATTAATTAATTAGATAACTCTCTTAGGCAACAACCAGATTAGATCAATTTAAGGCCAACTTGCTTTTTTATGAAAAATTAGTTTTAATTATTTGAAAAGTAAATTTCCTTTAATATTAGACTCTTATTTATTTTACCTACTTTTCATAGTTCCATGCAATTAAAAATTATTTCCATATTCATTTTAAAACTTCAATCTATTAGTTTCAAAAAAAATTCCAATTATTTGAACCACACTAATTGATTCTAAATATATGAAAATTTATTTGCTTAACCAATTTATGAAAAACTTAATCAATTTAAAATTCATGTGAATATTTATTTTTATCATTAAAATAATAATTTTGTAGTAACTGATATTTTTTAAAGTAGTTCAAGAAATCAACTATTACATTATCAAATTAATTTACATGAATTGAAATTGTTTTCACTAATTGATTAGTAAAAGATTCTAAACTGGGTTTTTTTATGGGATACTGGAAGTATAATTAATTTTGTCATGAAACTTGAAATTGGTTTAATTATGAGTTATTATGAGGTTGTGCTGATGTGGTAAGATTTTGAATGGAATCTATCTATTATTTATTATCTATTATATGTTATCTACATAGCACCATTGAATGACATGTGCCTTTCCCATATTGTAACACATGTTCTATATAATTAATGTGCATCCCACACTATTTTAATTATATTACAACATAATATTATACCATTTATAATTATATTGCAACATAATATTATATTGTTTAAAACATTTAAAATAATTATATCCTAAAATTACTACTTTTCTAATATTATACCATTCATAATTATACCATACATTATAGCATACATGTATGGTATAATATTATAATACACGTATATAATAAAATAATTACATATCTAAACTGCATGCGGATATTATCATTACTAAAATTAATTATTATTTACTAAAATCACTACTTTTTAATCCTACATTATTATTTTGATTTTAATCCCCTCAATCACTATACATTTAAACTGCTCTAATAATGTTAACTGCTCTAATATTATTATTACTAAATTAATTATTATCTACTAAAATCACTAATTTTTTAATCCCAAATTAATATTTTAAATGTATAACCCTCTAAATCACTACAAATCTAAACTATTTTGATAATGTAAACTGTTATGATATTATACTTTCTAATTTAATTATTATCTCCTAAAATCACTACTTTATGATATTATCATTACTGAGCTATTATCATTACTCTCAGTTATTTATCCAATTTTTCTTATCAAATATCTGATCAATCCCCTTGCAGCAATTGTTGATATCACATATCCTAATTTATTGGAAAAAAAATTGACAATGACTTTTATTTCCAAGATCAAGTCATCCTTGCTCCTACACTTGATGCTATAAATAAGGTGAACGAATATGTGATATATTTATGGCCAGGTGATGAAATACCATGTCTAAGATGTCCTATTTAAGGTTGATGAAAACTCAAACAGCTATGAAGGCATTTACACCCTATAATTTTTGAATAGCATTACATCTTCTGGAATGTCAAACCACAAGATAACGTTGAAGATTGGGGTTCCTGTAATGTTGCTCCGAAATATAGATCAGTGATTTTGTGACGCCCCCAAAATAGGTCCAATCCAACCAACCTATTCTGAGTCGCCAAATACATGGTACAGAAACAACTACAACTTCATTAATACAATTGTCGTGTAAAATACGACAACACATAAACTATGAGTTTAAATACAAATATTGTCTTCTAGACAATATCCACACTCAAATAAGTCCTCATTACAATTATTGATACACTATTTTACAAAATAGTGAGGACTACTAAAACAACTGCCTTGAACCATCACTCCACACCTCCCGACTAGTTTCCGCTATATTCTCGTCCCTAGAAGAAAAAATGGAACAAAAGGAAAAAGAGTGAGCTCAACTAGCCCAAGAAAAAATATTATGACTAAGATAATATACAACAAATTATCCTTAGTCTTCAACAGGAAAAATCTAATAGAATACAATAGACAACAAGTTTTAGATCAACAACTGCAATGGAAACAACAATTCATTAGAAGAGTTAAGTAGAATGAAATCTACTATCATCTATGAATTTAAAAGTCCATCATCGATATTTTATCCTCAGAACATCAATCAATATACATCATAAATCAAATATTCATCTTTTGCACTACAAAGCCAAAGATATTCACCACTTAGTCATGTTCATCTAAACACTGCTCATATTTGCACTACGGCCAAAGATATTCATCATAAAATAATTCATCTTTGCACTACGGGCCAAAGATATTCATTATATCATCATTTAGACTGAGGATGATGAAAAATATTTTAAAGAAAACGAATCCAAAGAAACAAAAGAAAAGTATTAAGGATTCGTACTTTAACCAAACCGAAGTTCAAAAATACTTCATAAATAATCATAGTGAAGTAAAATTCAAGAATAATCAAAACATGGATACAATCAAAGCTAGTATCCATAATAGATATTTTGAACGAAAAATGAAAATTTAATTTTTCCGTGAATAAAGGTCGTATTCGTGAATAAATGTCAGATATCGTGAATAGTCTTAGATATCGTGAATAGTTCTCCAAACACTAAAAGATAGAAATTTCATAAAAAAAGAGTCATCATGCTTCGTGAATAGTACTTTATGAATGAATAGTAACTCATGAATAAGAACTCGTGAATTACTACTCATGAATAAGTAACCCCATGAAAAAAAAATTTCAAATTTGATAAAAAGTTTCAACCAATATTTCGGCATAATGATATTGAAAAAATAATATCATTTTAAAAAAAATAATATCCCTTACCTCAAAAGGATATTACTTCGATTAGAATAATTGGATATAGTCTTTGAAAGAACTTGCAATCCGATAAAGCAATACTCAAAGTACTAAAATACTCACAAAAATACGCTCGATATATAGAGAGAGAAAGAGAAAGAAGATTTCAGTTTCTGGTGTGATTTTCAATTCTAACCTAAGCACCCTATTTATAGAAAATTGCTTAGAACACCAAAGCAGAAAATTTAATATAATAATATTATATATAAAACAAATTCCTACGCCCACTTTGAAATCTAATTTCAGCCATCTAGCACATGTTAAAGATGTCCACAAACATTTAAAAAACGTTTTTCTTTTAAAACATAAATAAAACTTCCAACAATCAATTATTCTGGAACTTCAGAACTTCAATAATTCATAATAAATAGCCCTTTTATTAGAAAATTCGAATCTCGCGAGTTTTTATATGAAATTCAATTCTCTACAACTTTGCAGAAGAAAGTTTTTCCAAATTCCAAACAAAAATTGACCGAAATACACATACGGACGATTTTACAGGCTATAATCAAATTTCAGTCAAGAAATGGGGTCCACCGACACACAAAACATGTGTTAATCATTTAATGCAACAAAAATACTCTTCCTCCTCATATACTCATATATCCCACATTCATTGTAAAAATATCACCATTATTATATTATAATAATATAATAAATATTATTTTATCAGAAAAGATAAAATATCAATTTTTAACAATTGTCACTTTAAAAATTTTCTCCATCTATATCCACATAAAATCAATATTTTTCTCATCATATAAATCAATAATTAATTATTCACAAATAATATTATTGAATCACAAAGATCGCAACCGCACTGCTCCTTCAGGAAATATAGGGCTTTCCAATAAAAAAATTTTCTTCTTTGGTAGCAAGCAATTAGGTGACCAAACCTCTCCTTGCATGTAACTTTCTAGACATTGCCAATAATGTTTTCTAATAATATTATTCGATAATATGAATTATTGCTTCGATAATGAAAAATACCGCAGTAGTGACAATTATCAAACAACAAAAATATAAAAATCAACGCAAAGAATTATTGAATCAATAAAATAAAATATCGAATAAGCATTATTACTATAACAATTATTGAGTAGTGCCTTCTTCACGTAAGAATCAATAATTGGTGCAATACTGCAGTGCCTTCTTTGTGAAACAACGCGTATTCATCGTGTTTTAACCAATTTGCGGTGTTCCAACAAGATAATCTGAATAACAACTTCTGTAGTTTTTTAAAACAACTTATACTTGTCGCTTTCTTTATCCAATCACTTTCCGTTATGGGGCCCATTACAAAGGTCAACACTGTCGCATTTAATATTCCCCGACAATGAAGAATATTCCACGATCAAACGAATATTCTCCGAAATGACAATGAGTATTTTATAACCACTTGCTTATTTAAAATATTTACGCATTTTATCCATAACTAACCACATTAATCAAATCAACCCTTACTATTTCAAAATGATAATTAGAGGAAATTAAATTTCATTTATTAATAATTTGGGGTCTTACAACCTCCCCTCCTTATGAAATTTCGTACTCAAAATTGACGTACGTACCTGGTGTTTCGAAAAGATGAGGATACCTCGCTTTCATTTCCGTTTCCAACTCCCAGGTCATTTACTCAATAGCATGGTTCCTCCACAAAACTTTGACTTGTGGTATGACCTTTGTGCGTAGGACATGCTCTTTCCTATCCAAGATATTGACAGGTACCTCCTCGTACGTTAAATCTTCTGCTATCTCGTCTGGTTCTAACTCAATAATGTGGTTCGGGTTGTCCACATATTTACGTAACATCGATACGCGAATAACATTATGAACACGCGTCATACTTGGCGATAAAATGTGTCTATAGGCCACAGTTCCTATTCGATCGAGGATTTCAAATGGACTAATAAATCGAAGGTTTGTGCTTTCCTCACATCGCCGATTCTCGCTTTTGGAATAACGACTTCTTGCATCTTCTTCTTCATATTCATCAACTCTAAGTCTGTAGTTTGAGCAGCTTTAAATTTATCGATTAAAGTCGATTCTAATCATATATTAGTTATCTTCACGCATGTTCTTGGAATGTTTAACTCTATCTCCATCTTCTGTAAGTCATACGAAATGGATCTTTGTGTTAACAATATCGCACTCGTAAATGCATACGATCCTTTACTCAACGCGTCAGCTACCACGTTCATTTTTTTTCCAGGATGGTATGGTCAGAACATGTGCCGAAATGAGTCTCCTCTTGAGTTCTTCGAAGCTCTTCCCACATTCCTTGCTCCATTCGAATTTTGTATCTTTTCGAGTCAGCTGAGTTAATAGAGTATCGATTCGATAAAATCCTTCCACGAATCTCCGATAGTAACCAGCTAAGCCTAAAAAGCTACTTATTTCGATTACTGACTTAGGTTGCTCTCAACTGTGACTCATATCCTAATCTTGAATAACACGTCACAATGACACCTATCAGTTTACCACCGCACAAATATGACGTCCCCTACAGAGAGTCTGGCTTCGATGCATTCCACAAAGGAAGTCACCAGATATAGGCTAAGGTACCAACTCCTGTAGTTAGGTTTTTAACTCCTGAAGTTCAATAGGAGCCATTCTATATGAGATTTTAGAAATGAGTTTTGTACCGGGTTCAAAGTCGATACAAAATTCAATATCACACTTTGGCAATAAGCAAAAAAATTCTTCAGGAAATACATCAGGAAATTTACTAACAATAGAAATATTATTCAAATCTGATGTATTTTTGTTCAAGTCCATAACATGGGCTAAGAAAACTTGACATCCGTTTTTTAATAAACGAATGACTCTATGGCTTGATATGAAAGTGTTTGACTTCAATGGTTTGGTTGGTTTAATTCGAATAACAGGTAGCATAGGAATATGAAAACTAACAACCTTACGAAAGCAATCAATTTTGGCATGATGAGTAGTTAATCAATCAATCCCCAAAATCACATCAAAAGCAAGTATCTTTAAAGAAATAAGGTCAACGGTAGGGTGAGGAACCAATTTGGATCAAACAAGATTTATTTCAAAAGATGTAACGAAAGTTTTTCATAACGGAGTTTCAACAGATAAGTCAAAGTCTAATTTTCTCCGGAGTCAAGTTTAAACGTTGAGTATAAGCAGGAGAGATAAATGAATGGGTAGAACCCGTATCTAATAAGGTATAAACTTCGTAAGAATTTATAATTAACTAACCCGTGCTAACTTCGTTCGGGTTCCTCGCATTCGACCTAAACCACGAAAAACGCTCTTCCAGAACCGATTGACTTTGACTTTTCGGGGATGACCTTTTGAGTCACCATCCCCATTGGATTGGGTTTCACTACTGCATAATCTCGACCGATATGACCTTCTTTTTCCACAATTATAACATACCTTGGAAGGTCAGTGAACAGGTTTGGACTTATGTGTCCTCTTCTCCGTGATCTGTAGATCTAACCGGCGGTCTTTCTCCTCCTCTAAAATTCATTTCTTTGGTATTGGTGCCGACGCCTTCCGTCATTGTTAAATATTCTCTTCTTGAAATTTCCACTTGATTTATTTCTTCTATTATCTTGGCTATGATTACCACCGAAATGGTTACCATTTACGGCATGATAATTTCCTCCACGATGGTTATCATTGTTAGATGGCACGACTGCCATGCCGAACGATTATCATCGAGTTGTTGGTCATTATTCTTCATTGGTAGCCTCATTATCGCTACGCTCCAATAATCGAGCCCTATTCACAACATCTGAATATAAACAAAGTTTGTGAGAAATGAGGTATTGAAATATTTTGGGTTTCAAACCTCGCAGAAACATTCGCGTCATTCTCTCTTCATTATCAACCAAATGGGATGCAAATTGGGACAACTCGGCAAACTTAGCTTCGTATTGCGACACGTTCATATTATTTTGCTCCAGCTTGATGAACTCTACCTCCTTCATGTGACGAATACTTTCGGGAAAGTACTTGTCGTTGAACAATTCTTGGAACTTCTCCCAAGACAACTTCAGTGCGGTAGGCTGAGTACGCTTTACGGATTTCCACCAATAATCTGCCTCTTCTCGTAACATGAAAGTGGCGAAAGGAACCTTTTGCTCCTCTGAGGATCCCAAGACATCAAATATCTTAGTGATCTGCTTTATCCACGTCTCTGCCGTAAGTGGTTTTGGCTTTCCCAAAAACTTTGGCGGTCCTAACTCCTTGAACTGCTTAGCGGTGACCATTCGTGAGTTGCCAGTGTTTCCACCTGCATTTTGAACAGTAGTCTCTCTTGTTTGATTTTGCATGAATTCTAGAAAGTTCCTAAACATACCATCGTTCGTCATCTGCTTAGTGGTGTTGTTCACAGGAGGAACATTGCCAGCCTGTTGCACGTTCTCCTCGTTGGTGAGCAAAGGTGTCTCCACGGTCTCATTTACTCCACTGTTAACATTCTCAGTCGACATTCTTAAATACTTCCATAAAACAAGGGGTTAATTAAACAAATTAACAAATCACATAATACCCCTATATTATGATGAGACCAACAAATAAGCTTAGGTAGGACACACTAACGAAGGATTTACTCTCCTCCCCCTCCTAGTTCTATTCCCTGATCTCCGCAAGAGATCATATCCCTAAGCTCTGATACCAACTGTGACGCCCCCAAAATAGGTCCAATCCAACCAACCTATTCTGAGTCACCAAATACATGGTACAGAAACAACTACAATTTTATTAATACAATTGTCGTGCAAAATACGACAACACATAAACTTTGAGTTTAAATACAAATATTGTCTTCTAGACAATATCCACACTCAAATAAGTCCTCATTACAATTATTGATACACTATTTTACAAAATAGTGAGGACTACTAAAACAACTGTCTTGAACCATCACTCCACACCCCGACTAGTTTTCGCTATATTCTTGTCTTCTGAGAAGAAAAATGGAACAAAAAAGAAAAGGGTGAGCTCAACTAGCCCAGTAAGAATATTATGACTAAGATAATATACAACAAATTATCCTTAGTCTTCAACAGGAAAAATCTAATAGAATCTGATAGACAACAAGTTTTAGATCAACAATCTGCAGTGAAACAACAATTCATTAGAAGAGTTAAGTAGAGAAATGAAATCTACTATCATCTATGAATTTAAAAGTCCATCATCGATATTTTATCCTGTAACATCAATCAATATACATCATAAATCAAATATTCATCTTTGCACTATATAGGCAAAGATATTCACCATTAATTCATGTTCATCTAAACAATCGCTCATATTTCAGCACTACTGCCAAAGATATTCATCATAAAATCATTCATCTTTGCACTACGGGCCAAAGATATTCAGTTATATCATCATTTAGGACGGAGGATGATGAAAAATATTTTAAAGAAAACGAATCCAGTGAAACAAAAGAACAAGTATTAAGGATTCGTACTTTAACCAAACCGAGTTCAAAAATACTTCATAAATAATCATAGTGAAGTAAAATTCAAGAATAATCAAAACATGGATACAATCAAAGCTAGTATCCATAGTAGATATTTTGGATGAAAAATGAAAATTTAATTTTTCTGTGAATAGTGCCGTATTCGTGAATAGTGCCGTATACGTGAATAGTGTCGTATACATGAATAGTGACTCCTACACTAAATGTAAGACCCCAACTTATTATTAATGAAATTTAATTTTCTCTATTTATTATTTTGAAATAGTAAGGGTTGATTTGATTAATGTGGATAGTTAGGGGTAAAATACGTAAATATTTCAAAATAAGCAAGTGGTTATAAAATATTCATTGTTGTTTGGGAATATTCGTTTGGTCGTGGAATATTCGATGCTGTCGGGAATATTCGTATGCATTACCAGCGACCATGTGTGGGCCCATAACTGAAAAGCGATTTGATGAAGAAAACGATAAATATAAGTTGTTTAAAAATAACTATTGTAGTTGTTTCTGCTATTAATATTAAAAATACTCTAATTGGTTAAAACACAAGAAGCATTACGGTATTGCATTGCACCAATTATTGATTCTTACGTAAAAAGGCACTACTCAATAATGGTTCTGATAATTCTTTCGCTCAAAGATTTTATTGATTTACTAATTCTTTGCGTTGATATTTTATATTCTTTGTTATTTCAATAATTGTCATTACACGATATTTTTCATTATCGGCAATAATTCATATTATCTGAATAATATTATTAGATAACATTATTGGCAATGTCTAGAAAGTTCTGTCCTAAGGAGAGGTTTGGTCACCTAATTGCAAGGCGCCCAATGAGGAGAAATTCTTATTGAAAAGCCCCCTTCCTCGAACCGCTTGGTTGTCGATATTGTGATTTTATAATATTATTTGTGAATAATTAATTATTGATTCATATGATAAGGAAAATATTGATTTTATGTGGATATAGATGGAGAAAATTTTTAATGTGACAATTGTTGAAAATTGAAATTTTATCTTTTTCGATAAAATAATTTATTTAAATATATTATTATATTATAATAATATAATAATGGTGATATTTTTACAACGAATGTGGGATATATGAGTATCTGAGGAGGAAGAGTATTTTGTTGCAATAAATATTTAAAACATGTTAAACATGTCGGTGGACCCCATTTATTAGTCGAAATTTGATTATAGCTGTGAAATCGCTTGGCTTGTGGATTTCGGTCAATTTCTGTTTGGAATTCGGAAAAACTTTCTTCTGTAAAGTTGTAGAGAATTTAATTTCCTATAAAAACTCGCGAGATTTCGATTTTCTGATAAAAGGGCTATTTATTATGAATTATTGAAGTTCCGAAGTTCCGAAATAATTAATTTTTGGGAGTTTTAGTTAATTATTTTGAGAAAAACGTTTTTTGCAACTAAGTTGGCCTCACATGTGATTCAAATGGGCTGAGATCAGTTGTCTAAGGTGGGCTAAAGAAAATGTGAAAAATATATTAATATTATATTCAATTTTCTACTTTGGTGTTATAAGCATTTTCCTATAAATAGGGTCTTGGGTTAGAATTGAAAAACACACCGTAAACCCAAAGTTTCTCTCTATTTCTCTCGATATATTGAGCGCATTCTTGTGAGTATACTTTGAGTATTGTTAGACTAAGATGAAGTTTCCTTCAAAGACTATACCCGGTATTCCGGTAAAGTACTTATCTTTCGAGGTAAGAGATGTTATTTTCTTCTCAAATGATATTATTTCTTCAATATCATTATGCTGAAATATTGGTTGGAACTTTTTATCAAATTTGGAACTTTTTCATGTTGGGGTTACTATTCATGAGTTACTATTCACGAGTTACTATTCATGAGTTCTTATTCACGAGTTACTTATTCACTTTATTATTCTATGAAAGCGTGAAGATGTTTTTTGGGAAATTTCTATCTTTTGGTGTTGGAGTTACTATTCACGTATACGGCACTATTCACCGAAAAATAAAATTTCTTTTTGTCCAAAATATCTATTCTGGATACTAGCTTTGATTGTATCCATGTTTTGATCATTCTTGAATTTTACACCACTATGATTATTTTTGAGGTATTTTTGAACATGAATAAAACAAAGTACGAATCCTTAATCCTTAATCCTTGTCATTTTGTTTCACCGGGATTCGCTTTTTTAAAATATTTTTCATCATCCTCGATCTTAAATGATGATATTATTGAATATCTTTGGCCTGTAGTGCAAAGATGAATGATTTCTGAAGAATATCTTTGGTTGTAGTGCAAAGATGAACAGGTGTTTAGATGAACATGACCAACTGATGAATATCTTTGGCCTGTAGTGCAAAGATGAATATTTGATTCCAGATGTATATTGATTGATGTTACGGGATAAAAGATAGATTTATGAACTTTTAAATTCATACATAGAAGATAGTAGTTTGCATTCTCTACTTAACTCTTCTAATGAATTATTATTTCCGCTGCGAATATTGATTTAAAATTTGTTGTCTATTGTATTCTATTAGATTTTTCCCTGTTGAAGACTAACGATAATTTGTTGTATATTATCTTAGTCATAATATTCTTTCTTGGGCTAGTTGAGCTCACCCTTTTCCTTTTTGTTCCATTTTTCTTCTCGGGAGGCGAGAATATAAGCGAGTACTTAGTCTGGGGTATGGAATGAAGGTTTTAGAAAGAATTGTTTAGTAGTCCTCACCATTTTTTAAAATAATGTATCAATAAATGTGATGAGGATTTATTTGAGTATAGATATTGTCTGAAGATAATATTTGTATTCAAACTCACAGCTTCTTGTTGTAATAATAAAGTTGTAGTTGTTTACGTACCATGTATTGACAACTCGTAATGGGTGATGTATACCTATTTTGGGGCGTCACAATTGGTATCAAAGCTTAGGGATATGATCTCCTCAAGGAGATCGGGGAATAGAACTAGGAGGGAGAGACGAGTAAATCCTTCGCTAGTGTGTCCTACCTAAGCTTATTTTTTTAGTTAATCGAGATATAAGGATATTATGTGATATATTTGTAACGACCCCAAAATAGGTCCATTCCATCCAACCCATTCTCGAGTCGCCAAATATATGGTACTTAAAAACAACTACAACTTTATTACAACAATTGTCGTGCAAAATACAACAACACATATCTTTGTGAGTTTGATACAAATATATACCAACTGTAGACGTCACAATGACACCTTACATAAAGGTATAGTCAAAAACCTGCTTTAGAAATTAGAATCTTTGGGAAGTGCTCAAGAAACCTTCATACATGGGAGGCCATGCTTTTAGGTTATGGTAGATATCATATGGCCACGTAATTATCCTTGGTCAATTCTAATAGACCCCCAAAGAAAAAACGAGAGAAGATTACTATCATATTCTTCCCAATGGTGAGTCTTCTCTTGATATATCATTATTCCACTGCCTCTAATTGGGTATTATACTCCAAACAAACACCAAGATTATATAGTAGTGCTTGTAAATATACTCAAAGAAGTGGATGAGCACAACCATGTCTTATGATAACACGAGTTTGTATGTCATTAGACATCTTGTATGATAGTGACAAAACACCCTTCCAAAGTTGGGTTCGCCTCACCCTATTTAATTCACCAAAATAACTATTAAATGATGTATAAAATACAACACACTAAAGTCCTAAATAAAATTATTTCCATACTCTTTAGGAGAACCTCAACAACTATAGACCACACCGCTTCTATTCCTTTGTTATCCCCGCCAACCCAAATACACTTTTTATTACCCGAAAGGAATTGTGAAACAAAAGGGTGAAACAACTAGCTCAAGAAAGAATATTATAACTAAAGATACATAAATTATCAATAGTCTTCATCAATAATAAATCAGAGATTTAGAACATATGGTAGATGATAAAACTTTTCAACCATAGTTGCAGTGGAACGAGCAATCCATTAAAAGAGTCAAATAGACCATAAAATCTATTATCTTCTCCATGTTAAAAGTCCACCAACAATGTTTTATCCCTGTAACATCAATCAACAATTCCTGTCCACAATCACATGTATAACTCATAATCATAATTGTAGTTCTAAATCCCTCTTCTTATCCAGGACGAAGATAATTTCATCACCGCCTTTACCAAACATCAAAGATCATGGTTATACCAAATCACGCCTCTGCTCATAATCATACTAATAAATTCATCTTTGCACCACTACCCAAAGATATTCATCAACAGCCATCTTTACACTACAAAAGTTAAAGATATATTCAACAACAGTCATCTTTGCATTCACGAGCCAAAGATATTCATCAATAGCTCATCTTTACACTACAAAAAGCAAAGATATTCAACAACAAAATCATCTTTGCATTACGAGCCAAAGATATTCATCAATAATTCATCTTTGCACTACAAAGCTAAAGATATTCATCAACAAGTCATCTTTGCACAACGAGCCAAAGATATTCATATATCAAAGAAATACATAATCATTTCGTGTTATATAACAATAATTATAACCATGTTGATCAATTCACCTTTGCACTTAAGCTAAAAAATATTCAATTGTAAATTCAATGGTCATGATCATACCAAATAACAATTCAACTTTTGCACCATCGCCAAAGAGAACCTATAGTCATGATCATACCAATAATCTACTCATCTTTACACTCAAGTCAAAGAGAAATATCATCATTAAAGTTATAAGAATGTTATATAAAAACAATATAATCAAAACATGGTTTTAATTTCAAGAGTAAGATTCATAAATCAACGATAATTTGGTCGAGAAGAAACCCATTTTGTCGTGAATAAGTACCCGATATTCATACATAGTACCGTGATACGTGCATAAGTAACCTCGACATTTAAAAGATAAAGTTTCATAATAAAATTCATATCCATATTTATAACACCTTAATCCAAATGTTATAAATCACTTAGAAATCTCATAATCTAATATTATTAATATTATAATAATATTTTAATCATTTCTAAAATTTATAAATAATTTAATTAAATTGTTTACACTTTATTAATTAATGCATTTAATCATCATAAAATGCCAAACTCATAAGATTTCATCACCAATAACCAAAACCCTCATCAAAAATCTGCATATACCTCATATATGATTCTCAAGCCAATAAATCATATTTTCCAATTTTCTTACTTCACATAACATATTTAATTCATTTACTCATAACTAGAATATTTTCATGAAAAATATCAAATCAGTTCCAAAAATATTTCTTTTCTGGGATTTAGCATAACATAGTCCCATATTGAACATATATTTTTCTCAAAATTTTAAAAATTCATTTACTATTTTTCATATGGCCAAAACCACCGAATATTTAAACATTTATCATAAATTATACTTTTATCCAAAAATTCTGAAATTTACACGGTATACTGATATTATATAGATGTACTCCCAATAAAAATTTCATCAATTTTGGAGTTAATCACAAGGAGTTATAAGTGGTTACTTTTAAAATAGTCTTTTCTCATAAAATCCATAACTCCTAATCTATACATCCAAAAATCTCCATTTTTGGACACAATCTACAAAACTCATCAAAATATCATTTTAAATTTTTCCAGAATTTTTGAAGGTTCAAAAAAATTTCGAAACTAAAAAACATAATAACCCTTAAAATCCTTTACTATCCCTTACCTCAAAAGAGCAATACTTCTAATTAGAATAACGCTGAACGAACTTGCACCGTATAGCAACACTCAAAGTATACTCAAAATACTCATAAGAATACGCCGATAATATAGAGAGAAAAACTTCGAGTTTAAAGTGTGATTTTCAATTCTAACCTAAGCACCCTATTTATAGGAAAATACTTAGAACACCAAAGCAGAAAATTTAATAAAATATTAATATATATTATTTTTATTCCAAAGCACACTTATTTTGCTTCAAAACCTCAGCCACCAAACAGCCCACCTCACAAGACTTGCACAAAAAACGTTTTTGTTATTTAAATTATTTTAAACTTCCAAAAATCAATTATTTCAGAGCTTCAGAACTTCAATAATTCATAATAAATAGCCCTTTTATCAAAAAAATCGAATCTCGCGAGTTTTTATAGGAAATTCAATTCTCTACAACTTTGCAGAAGAAAGGTTTGCCAAATTCCAAATGAAATTGATCGAAATCCACAAACGGACGATTTTACGATACTATAATCAAATTTCACCAAGAAATGGGGTCCACCGACATGTTTAACATGTTTTAAACATTTATTGTAACAAAAATATTCTTCCTCCTCATATACTCATATATTCCACATTCAATTGTAAAAAATATCACCATTATTATATTATTAAAATAATATATTTAAATGAATTATTTTATCGTAAAAGATAAAATATTAATTTTCAACAATTGTCACTTTAAAAATTTTCTCCATCTATATCCACATAAAATAAATATTTTTCTCATCATAAAAATCAATAATTAATTATTCACAAATAATATTACATAATCACAATATTAACAACCAGCAGCCTTCCTCGAAAGATGGGGCTTTCCAATAAGAATTTCTCCTTATCGCGCCAAGAATTAGGTGACCAAACCTCTCCTGTAAGACGTAACTTTCTAGGCAATAATGTTATCCAATAATATTATTCAGATAATATGAATTATTGCTCGATAATGGAAAATATCGTACGTGACAATTATCAAAACAACAATAATATAAAATATCAACGTAGCAATTATCAATCAATAAAATAAAATATTAAACAAAGAATTACAAAGAATAATTATCGAGTAATGCCTTCACTACGAAAAAAAATTATCATGCTTCATGAATAGTACTCGTGAATAGTAACTCGTGAATAAGAACTCATGAATAAGAACTCGTGAATAGTAACTCATGAATAAGAACTCGTGAATAAGAACTCATGAATAAGAACTCGTGAATAGTAAATCTCGTGAATAAGAACTCATGAATAGTAATTAAAAAAATTGAATACTTTTATTTCATAAAATTCGGGGTCTTACAATCTCCCCTCCTTATGAAATTTCGTCCCCGAAATTTACGTACCTGGTATTTCAAAGAGTTGAGAATACCTTGTTTTCATTTCAGATTCTATCTCCCCTGTCATCATGATTTCTCCATTGCTCATCTCCTGTATTTCAGATATCATTCTAGAATACAGCTTCAAAACAAGGGTTAATTGACATATCATAAATTGTCAACTTATCAAGTAAATAATTTCAGCTTAGGTAAGTCACACACTAGCGAAGTATATAACTTGTCTCTCCCCTCCTAGTTCTAGACTCTTATCTCCGCCAGCGACCATATCCCTAAGCTCTGATACCAAATGTAACGACCCCAAAATAGGTCCATTCCATCCAACCCATT
This sequence comes from Panax quinquefolius, assembly GCA_020205615.1. Taxonomy (NCBI): domain Eukaryota; kingdom Viridiplantae; phylum Streptophyta; class Magnoliopsida; order Apiales; family Araliaceae; genus Panax; species Panax quinquefolius. The sequence continues at coordinate 4,129,327 of CM035154.1, read as the reverse complement.
CTGAGTCGCCAAATATATGGTACGAAAAACAACTACAACTTTATTACAACAATTGTCGTGCAAAATACAACAACACATATGCTGTGAGTTTGGATACAAATATATACCAACTCAGAAGACGTCACAATGACACCTTACATAAAGGTATAGTCAAAAACCTGCTTTTAGAAATTAGAATCTTTGGGAAGTGCTCAAGAAAACCATCATACATGGGAGGCCATGCTTTTAGGTTATGGTAGATATCATATGGCCACGTAATTATCCTTGGTCAACCTAATAGACCCCAAAAGAAAAAAACGAGAAGATTACTATCATATTCTTCCCAATGGTGAGTCTTCTCTTGATATATCATTATCTCCACTTGTCTCTAATTGGGTATTATACTCCAAACAAACACCAAGATTATATAGGTAGTGCTTGTAAATATACTCAAAGAAGTGGATGAAAGACAACCATGTCTTATGATAACACGAGTTTGTATGTCATTAGACATCTTGTATGATAAAGTGACAAAACACCCTTCCAAAGTTGGGTTCGCTTTCACCCTATTTAATTCACCAAAATAACTATTAAATGATGTATAAAATACAACACACTAAAGTCCTAAATAAAATTATTTCCATACTCTTTTGGAGAACCTCAACAACTATAGACCACCGCTCTATTCCTCATTATCCCCGCTCAACCCAAATACACTTTTATTACCCGAAAGGAATTGTGAAACAAAAGGGTGAGCACAACTAGCTCAAGAAAGAATATTATAACTAAAGATACATAAATTATCAATAGTCTTCATCAATAATAAATCGAGATTTAGAACATATAGGTAGATGATAAAACTTTTCAACCATAGTTGCGGTAAACGAAAGCAATCCATTAAAAGAGTCAAATAGACCATAAAATCTATTATCTTCTCATGTTAAAAGTCCACCAACAATGTTTTATCCCACGTAACATCAATCAACAATTCCTCGCCCACAATCACATGTATAACTCATAATCATAATTGTAGTTCTAAATCCTCTTCTTATCCGGGACGAAGATAATTTCATCACCGCCTTTTACCAAACGCCAAAGATCATGGTTATACCAAATCACAGCCTCGCTCATAATCATACTAATAAATTCATCTTTGCACCACTACCAAAGATATTCATCAACAGCTTCATCTTTACACTACAAAGCAAAGATATTCAACAACAAAGTCATCTTTGCATTACGAGCCAAAGATATTCATCAACAGCTTCATCTTTACACTACAAAGCAAAGATATTCAACAACAGTCATCTTTGCATTACGAGCCAAAGATATTCATCAATAATTCATCTTTTGCACTACAAAGCAAAGATATTCATCAACAAGTCATCTTTGCACAACGAGCGAAAGATATTCATATATCAAAGAAATACATAATCATTTCGTGTTATATAACAATAATTATAACCATGTTGATCAATTCACCTTTGCACTTAAGCTAAAAATATTCAATTGTAAATTCAATGGTCATGATCATACCAACAACAATTCAACTTTTGCACCATCGCCAAAGAGAACCTATAGTCATGATCATACCAATAATCTACTCATCTTTACACTCAAGTCAAAGAGAAATATCATCATTAAAGTTATAAGAATGTTATATAAAAACAATATAATCAAAACATGGTTTTAATTTCAAGAGTAAGATTCATAAATCAACGATAATTTGGTCAGAGAAGATACCAATTTGTCGTGAATAGTACTCGTATTCATACATAAGATCAAATGATACGCATGATAAGAAAACTCGACACCGAAAAAGATAAAGTTTCATAATAAAATTCATATCCATATTTATAACACCTTAATCCAAATGTTATAAATCACTTAGAAATCTCATAATCTAATATTATTAATATTATAATAATATTTTAATCATTTCTAAAATTTATAAATAATTTAATTAAATTGTTTACACTTTACTAATTAATGCATTTAATCATCATAAAATGCCAAACTCATAAGATTTCATCACCAATAACCAAAACCCTCATCAAAAATCTGCATATACCTCATATATGATTCTCAAGCCAATAAATCATATTTTCCAATTTTCTTACTTCACATAACATATTTAATTCATTTACTCATAACTAGAATATTTTCATGAAAAATATCAAATCAGTTCCAAAAATATTTCTTTTCTGGGATTTAGCATAACATAGTCCCATATTGAACATATATTTTTCTCAAAATTTTAAAAATTCATTTACTATTTTTCATATGGCCAAAACCACCGAATATTTAAACATTTATCATAAATTATACTTTTATCCAAAAATTCTAAAATTTACACGGTATACTGATATTATATAGATGTACTCCCAATAAAAATTTCATCAATTTTGGAGTTAATCACAAGGAGTTATAAGCGGTTACTTTTAAAATAGTCTTTTCTCATAAAATCCATAACTCCTAATCTATACATCCAAAATCACCATTTTTGGACACAATCTACAAAACTCATCAAAATATCATTTTAAATTTTTCCAGAATTTTTGAAGGTTCAGAAAAATTTCGAAACTAAAAACATAATAACCCTTAAAATCCTTTACTATCCCTTACCTCAAAAGAGCAGTACTTCTAATTAGAATAACGCTGAACGAACTTGCACCGTATAGCAACACTCAAAGTATACTCAAAATACTCATAAGAATACGCTCGATAATATAGAGAGAGAAAACTTCAGCTTAAGTGTGATTTTCAATTCTAACCTAAGACCCTATTTATAGGAAAATACTTAGAACACCAAAGCAGAAAATTTAATAAAATATTAATATATATTATTTTTATTCCAAAGCACACTTATTTTGCTTCAAAACCTCAGCCACCAAACAGCCCACCTCACAAGACTTGCACAAAAAACGTTTTTGTTATTTAAATTATTTTAAACTTCCAAAAATCAATTATTTCAGAGCTTCAGAACTTCAATAATTCATAATAAATAGCCCTTTTATCAAAAAAAATCGAATCTCACGAGTTTTTATAGGAAATTCAATTCTCTACAACTTTGCAGAAGAAAGGTTTGCCAAATTCCAAACAGAAATTGACCGAAATCCACAAACGGACGATTTTATAGTCTATAATCAAATTTCAGTCAAGAAATAGGGTCCAATTTACATGTTTAACATGTTTTAAACATTTATTGTAACAAAAATATTCTTCCTCCTCATATACTCATATATTCCACATTCACTGTAAAAATATCACCATTATTATATTATTAAAATAATATATTTAAATGAATTATTTTATCAGAAAAAGATAAAATATTAATTTTCAACAATTGTCACTTTAAAAATTTTCTCCATCTATATCCACATAAAATAAATATTTTCTCATCATAAAAATCAATAATTAATTATTCACAAATAATATTACATAATCACAATATTAACAACCAGTAGCTCCTCAGGAAAGATGGGGCTTTCCAATAAGAATTTCTCCTTCTTGGCCGCAATTATTAGGTGACCAAACCTCTCCTTAGACAGAACTTTCTAGGCATTGCCAATAATATTATTCAATATAATATGAATTATTATTGTCTGATAATGGAAAATATCGTCAATAGTGACAATTATCAAAACAACAATAATATAAAATATCAACGTAGCAATTATCGAATCAATAAAATAAAATATTAAATAAAGAATTACGTGAATAATTATTGAGTAATGCCTTCTTACGAAAAAAAAATTATCATGCTTCATGAATAGTACTCGTGAATAAGTAACTCGTGAATAGTAACTCATGAATAAGAACTCGTGAATAAGAACTCATGAATAGTAACTCGTGAATAAGAACTCATGAATAGTAACTCGTGAATAGTAACTCGTGAATAAGAACTCATGAATAGTAATTAAAAAAAATTGAATACTTTTATTTCATAAAATTCGGTCTTACAATCTCCTCCTTATGAAATTTCGTCCCTCGAATTTACGTACTGGTATTTCAAAGAGTTGAGAATACCTTGTTTTCATTTCGATTCTATCTCCCCACATCATGATTTCTCCATTGCTCATCTCCTGTATTTCAGATATCATTCTAGAATACAGCTTCAAAACAAGGGTTAATTGACATATCATAAATTGTCAACTTATCAAGTAAATAATTTCAACTTAGGTAAGTCACACACTACTTAAAGTATATAACTTGTCTCTCCCTCCTAGTTCTAGACTCTTATCTCCGCCAACCGTGACCAATCCCTAAGCTCGATATTAAATGTAACGACCCCAAAATAGGTCCATTCCATCCAACCCATTCTGAGTCGCCAAATATATGGTACGAAAAACAACTACAACTTTATTACAATAATTGTCGTGCAAAATACAACAACACATATGCTGTGAGTTTGGATACAAATATATACCAATCAGAAGACGTCACAATGACACCTTACATAAAGGTATAGTCAAAAAACCTGCTTTTAGAAATTAGAATCTTTGGGAAGTGCTCAAGGAAACCATCATACATGGGAGGCCATGCTTTAAGGTTATGGTAGATATCATATAATACGTAATTATCCTTAGTCAATCTAATAGACCCCCAAAGAAAAATGAGAAGATTACTATCATATTCTTCCCAATGGTGAGTCTTCTCGATATATCATTATCTCCACTGCTCTAATTGGGTATTATACTCCAAACAAACACCAAGATTATATAGGTAGTGCTTGTAAATATACTCAAAGAAGTGGATGAGCACAACCATGTCTTATGATAACACGAGTTCAGATGTCATTAGACATCTTGTATGATAGTGACAAAACACCCTTCAAAGTTGGGTTCGCCTCACCCTATTTAATTCACCAAAATAACTATTAAATGATGTATAAAATACAACACACTAAAGTCCTAAATAAAATTATTTCCATACTCTTTAGGGAGAACCTCAACAACTATAGACCACCGCTCTATTCCTTGTTATCCCCGGGCCAACCCAAATACACTTTTATTACCCGAAAGGAATTGTGAAACAAAAGGGTGAGCACAACTAGCTCAAGAAAGAATATTATAACTAAAGATACATAAATTATCAATAGTCTTCATCAATAATAAATCGTAGATTTAGAACATATGGTAGATGATAAAACTTTTCATCCATAGTTGCAAAATGAACGAGCGATCCATTAAAAGAGTCAAATAGACCATAAAATCTATTATCTTCTCCATGTTAAAAGTCCACCAACAATGTTTTATCCTCGTAACATCAATCAACAATTCCTCGCCCACAATCACATGTATAACTCATAATCATAATTGTAGTTCTAAATCCTCTTCTTATCCGGACGAAGATAATTTCATCACCGCTCTTTACTCAAACGTCAAAGATCATGGTTATACCAAATCACAGCCTCTGCTCATAATCATACTAATAAATTCATCTTTGCACCACGGCCAAAGATATTCATCAACAGCTCATCTTTACACTACAAAGCAAAGATATTCAACAACAGTCATCTTTGCATTACGAGCCAAAGATATTCATCAATGATTCATCTTTACACTACAAAGCAAAGATATTCAACAACAAAAGTCATCTTTGCATTACGAGCCAAAGATATTCATCAATAATTCATCTTTGCACTACAAAGCAAAGATATTCATCAACAAGTCATCTTTGCACAACGAGCAAAAGATATTCATATATCAAAGAAATACATAATCATTTCGTGGTTATATAATAATAATTATAACCATGTTGATCAATTCACCTTTGCACTTAAGCTAAAAATATTCAATTGTAAAATTCAATGGTCATGATCATACCACCAACAATTCAACTTTTGCACTATCGCCAAAGAGAACCTATAGTCATGATCATACCAATAATCTACTCATCTTTACACTCAAGTCAAAGAGAAATATCATCATTAAAGTTATAAGAATGTTATATAAAAACAATATAATCAAAACATGGTTTTAATTTCAAGAGTAAGATTCATAAATCAACGATAATTTGGTCGAGAAGATACCAATTTGTCGTGAATAAGACTCGTATTCATACATAAGTACCGTATACGTGCATAAGAACTAACCTCGACACGAAAAGATAAAGTTTCATAATAAAATTCATATCCATATTTATAACACCTTAATCCAAATGTTATAAATCACTTAGAAATCTCATAATCTAATATTATTAATATTATAATAATATTTTAATCATTTCTAAAATTTATAAATAATTTAATTAAATTGTTTACACTTTACTAATTAATGCATTTAATCATCATAAAATGCCAAACTCATAAGATTTCATCACCAATAACCAAAACCCTCATCAAAAAATCTGCATATACCTCATATATGATTCTCAAGCCAATAAATCATATTTTCCAATTTTCTTACTTCACATAACATATTTAATTCATTTACTCATAACTAGAATATTTTCATGAAAAATATCAAATCAGTTCCAAAAATATTTCTTTTCTGGGATTTAGCATAACATAGTCCCATATTGAACATATATTTTTCTCAAAATTTTAAAAAATCATTTACTATTTTTCATATGGCCAAAACCACCGAATATTTAAACATTTATCATAAATTATACTTTTATCCAAAAATTCTGATATTTACACGGTTTACTGATATTATATAGATGTACTCCCAATAAAAATTTCATCAATTTTGGAGTTAATCACAAGGAGTTATAAGCGGTTACTTTTAAAATAGTCTTTTCTCATAAAATCCATAACTCCTAATCTATACATCCAAAATCTCCATTTTGGACACAATCTAAAACTCATCAAAATATCATTTCAAATTTTTCCAGAATTTTGAAGGTTCAGAAAAATTTCAAACTAAAAAACATAATAACCCTTAAAATCCTTTACTATTCTTTACCACAAAAGAAAAAGATTTAATTAGAATAACGTTGAATTGCGAATTTGCAATCAGATAGCAACACTCAAAGTATACTCAAAATACTCATAAGAATACGCTCGATAATATAGAGAGAGAAAACTTCAGTTTCTGGTGTGATTTTCAATTCTAACCTAAGCACCCTATTTATAGGAAAATACTTAGAACACCAAAGCAGAAAATTTAATAAAATATTAATATATATTATTTTTATTCCAAAGCACACTTATTTTGCTTCAAAACCTCAGCCACCAAACAGCCCACCTCACAAGACTTGCACAAAAAACGTTTTTGTTATTTAAATTATTTTAAACTTCCAAAAATCAATTATTTCAGAGCTACAGAACTTCAATAATTCATAATAAATAGCCCTTTTATCAAAAAAATCGAATCTCACGAGTTTTTATAGGAAATTCAATTCTCTACAACTTTGCAGAAGAAAGGTTTGCCAAATTCCAAACAGAAATTGACCGAAATCCACAAACGGACGATTTTACAGTCTATAATCAAATTTCAGTCAAGAAATAGGGTCCACCGACATGTTTAACATGTTTTAAACATTTATTGTAACAAAAATATTCTTCCTCCTCATATACTCATATATTCCACATTCACTGTAAAAATATCACCATTATTATATTATTAAAATAATATATTTAAATGAATTATTTTATCAGAAAAAGATAAAATATTAATTTTCAACAATTGTCACTTTAAAAATTTTCTCCATCTATATCCACATAAAATAAATATTTTTCTCATCATAAAAATCAATAATTAATTATTCACAAATAATATTACATAATCACAATATTAACAACCAGGCAGTTCCCAGGAAAGAGGGGGCTTTCCAATAAGAATTTCTCTCATCAAGCCAAGCAATTAGGTGACCAAACCTCTCCTTAGATGTAACTTTCTAGGCATTGCCAATAATATTATTCGGATAATATGAATTATTGCTCTAGATAATGGTAACTCATGAATAGTAATTAAAAAAAATTGAATACTTTTATTTCATAAAATTCGGGTCTTACAATCTCCCTCCTTATGAAATTTCGTCCCTCAAATTTACGTACCTGGTATTTCAAAGAGTTGAGAATACCTTGTTTTCATTTCAGATTCTATCTCCCATGTCATCATGATTTCTCCATTGCTCATCTCCTGTATTTCAGATATCATTCTAGAATACAGCTTCAAAACAAGGGTTAATTGACATATCATAAATTGTCAACTTATCAAGTAAATAATTTCAGCTTAGGTAAGTCACACACACTAGCGAAGTATATAACTTGTCTCCCTCCTAGTTCTAGACTCTTATCTCCGCCAAATGACCATATCCCTAAGCTCGATATTTAAATGTAACGACCCCCAAAATAGGTCCATTCCATCCAACCCATTCTCGAGTCGCCAAATATATGGTACGAAAAACAACTACAACTTTATTACAACAATTGTCGTGCAAAATACAACAACACATATGTCATGAGTTTGGATACAAATATATACCAATCAGAAGACGTCACAATGACACCTTACATAAATGTATAGTCAAAAACCTGCTTTTAGAAATTAGAATCTTTGGGAAGTGCTCAAGAAACCTTCATACATGGGAGGCCATGCTTTTGGGTTATGGTAGATATCATATGGCCACGAAATTATCCTTGGTTGAATCCAATAAACCCCAAAGAAAAACGAGAAGATTACTATTATATTCTTCCCAATGGTGAGTCTTCTCTCGATATATCATTATCTCCACTGCTTTAAATTGGGTATTATACTCCAAACAAACACCAAGATTATATAGGTAGTGCTTGTAAATATACTCAAAGAAGTGGATGAAGATAACCGTGACGCCCCCAAAATAGGTATACACAACACCCATTCTCGAGTCGCCAAATACATGGTACAAGAAACAAACTACAACTTCAATAATACAAATGTCGTGTGAAATACGACAATATATATTAATGAGTTTAAATATAATATTGTCTTCTAGACAATATCCACACGCAAATAAATCCCCATCATAATTATTGATACATTATTTTACAAAATGGTGAGGACTACTAAACAACTCTCTGTAAACCTTCATTCCATACCCCGACTAAGACTTCGCTTACATTCTCGCCTCCCGAGAAGAAAAATGGAACAACAAGGAAAAGGGTGAGCTCAACTAGCCCAAGAAAGAATACTATGACTAAGATAATATACAACAAATTATCGTTAGTCTCCAACAGAAAAATCGATAGAATACAATAGACAACAAGTTTCAGATCAATATTCATGGCATGGAAATAATAATTCATGTAAGAGTTACGTAGAAATGAAATCTACTATAATCTATGAATTTAACAATTCATCATCAATATTTTATCCCTCAGTAACATCAATCAATATTCATCTCAAATCAAATATTCATCTTTTTGCACTCAAAGCCAAAGATATTCATCAATCGGTCCATGTTCATCTCAACACTGCTTCATCTTTGCACTAAAGGCCAAAGATATTCTTCAGAAATCATTCATCTCTTTACTCATGTGCCAAAGATATTCAATAATATCATCATTTAAGACCGAGGATGATGAAAAATATTTTTAAAGAACGAATCCAAAGAAAACAAAATGACAAGGATTAAGGATTAAGGATTAAAGATTCGTACTTTGTTTTATCCATGTCCAACAATACCTCAAAAATAATCATAGTGGTGTAAAATTCAAGAATGATCAAAACATGGATACAATCAAAGCTAGTATCCGAATAGATATTTTTAGACGAAAAGAAGAAATTTTATTTTTCGTGAATAGTGCCAGATATCGTGAATAGTGTTGATATCGTGAATAGTCATGATATCGTGAATAAGTAACTCGGCACCAAAAGATGAAAATTCCACAAAAAAACATCTTCACGCTTCACGAATAGTACTCGTGAATAAGAACTCATGAATAAGAACTCATGAATAGTAACTCGTGAATAAGAACTCATGAATAGTAACCCCCACATGAAAAAAGTTCCAAATTTGATAAAACTTCAGATCAACATTTCAAAGATAATGATATTAAAGAAATAATATCATTACTGAAAAAATAATATCCCTTACCTCAAAGAATCGGATTTTGGAAGGAAAGGCTCAAGTGATGCTTGAATGAAACTTGTTCCGAATAGCAACTCTCAAAGTATCTAAATACTCACAAAATACGCCAATAATATAGAGAGAAAGAGAAAACTTTGTTTCGGTGTGATTTTCAATTCTAACTTAGCCTCTATTTTATAGGAAAATGTTAAGACGCCAAAGCAGACTTAACTCTATGACCTCGATGGCTTTACTCGCTACTATTCCCACCCACCACATTTGAAAATTCAATTGAGCACATTTCTCACCAACCAAAAAGTGGGGCCCACCAATTCTAGAATTTTCCACCAAAATCATTTATAACCTAATTTCTGAATTAGTCACCTCTTAAAATTCATAATAAATTATACGCTCATTTTTAACGGTTCAAAATTTGTGGACATATACTCAACTTATATATGTATAACATATCCAAAAATTACAACGATCCAACTATTTGGATTAAATATTATAACTCACACAATAAAGTCAGTAATAACACCGATTTGATCTTTTAATACCTCCAATCCGATAAAATACAAATAAAACATCTCAAAGATTAATTCCTTCATTAATAACCACATAAATAAATCCATCATTTATATTCATATAAAATAAATATTTCTTATCATATGAATCAATAATTAATTATTCACAAATAATATTACGAATCACATTTATGATAACCAGTACGCTCCTGGAAAGAGGGGCTTTCCAATAAGGATCTCTCTTCTTCGGCGCATTAATTAGGTGACCAAACCTCTCCTTGATGAACTTTCTAGACATTGCCAATAATGTTATCTAATAATATTATTCAAATAATATGAATTATTGATCCGATAATGGAAAATCTTGTCGCAATGACAATTATCAAAACAAAGAATAATATAAAATACCAACGCAGCAATTATTGAATCAATAAAATAAACTATTGAACAAGAATTATCGTAATAATTATTGAGTAGTGCCTTCTTCACGTAAGAATCAATAATTGATGCAATACTGCAGTGCCTTCTTGCTCAACAACGCGTATTAGTGTGTTTTAACCACCGGGTATTCCAACAAAGATAATCTGCAATAATAATTACGCCGTTATTTTTAAACAACTTATATTTGTCGCTTTCCTCATCCAATCGCTTTTTTAGTTATGGGGCCCACATACATTTCACATTGCCGTCGCATTTAATATTCCCCGACAAAGATCTTAATATTCCACGACCAAACGAATATTCCCCGACAAAAAATGAATATTTTATAACCACTTGCTTATTTTGAAATATTTGCGTATTTTACCCCTAACTATCCACATTAATCAAATCAACCCTTACTATTTCAAAATAATAAATAAAGGAAATTTCTTTTATTTAAAAAATTTTGGGGTCTTACAACCTCCCTCCTTATGAAATTTCGTCCTCGAAATTGACGTACGACGACTGTGTTTCGAAAAGGTGAGGATACCTCGCTTTCATTTCCGCTTCCAATTCCCGTGTCATTTCTCTATAAAGATGATTCCTCCACAAAACTTTAACTTGTGGTATGACCTTTCATACAGGCGTAGGACATGCTCCTTCCTATCCAAAATCTTGACAGTACCTCCTCATACGTTAAGTCTTGGCTTATCTCGTCCTGGTTCTAACTCTATAACGTGGTTCGGGTCTTTCACATATTTACGAAGCACCGATATGTGAAACACATTATGAACACGAGACATACTTGGAGGTAACGCTTAGTCTCTATAGGCCACATTTCCTACTCGGTCAAGAATTTGAAATGGACCAATAAATCGTGGATTGAGCTTTCCTCTCTTCCTAAATCTTGTAACTCCTTCCATGGAGCAACTCGCAATAATACATGATCCCCACACTAAATTCCACGTCCTTTCGATAAAGATCCGCATAACTCTTTTGTCGATCTTGTGCCGCTTTGTATACGTTGTCGAATCATTTGGATCTTTTTTGGTAGTCATACGTACTTAACTTTCGGGTCCCAACAATGTTGCTTCACCCACCTCATCCCAACATATTGGAGAACGACATTTTCGTCCATATAATGCTTCAAATGGAGCTACACCTATACTTGCTCGATAACTTTGTTGTTGTAGGAGAATTCCACCAATGGTAAATACTTATCCCAACCGCCCTTGAAGTCTAGGACACAGAGTCTTAATATATCTTCAAGAGTTTGAATAGTCCTCTCGATTCTCCGTCTGCTTTGGGGATGGTATCTTAAACTAAATTGCAAATCCGTGCCCATAGCTTTTTGCAAGCTAACCCAAAATCTTGAAGTGAATCTTGGGTCACGATCCAAAACTATGGATACAGCATACCATGCAACCTCACAATCTCATTCACGTCATATACTAGCAAGACGTTCAAGTGAATAAGTCTCCGTGTCGGCAAGAAATGAAGCGACTTGGTTAATCTATCAACAATAACCCAAATAGCATTGATGCCTTGAGAAACCGTAGGAATACCCGTAACGAAATCCATGGTAATATGTTCCCACTTCCATTTTGGAATCTCAAGTGGTTGCAACGGACCCTTAGGTACTAGATGCTTCGCCTTTACACGTTGGCAAGTTAAACACATCGAGATAAACTTTGCAATCTCTCTCTTCATATTGTTCCACCAAAATGTATGTCGAAGATCACGATACATTTTAGTACTTCTAGGATGGATTGCAAATGGTGTATTATGTGCCTCCATCATAATCTTGTACTTCAAATTAGAGTCGTTAGGAACACAAAGTCTGAGGTGGGACTCAAGTATTCCTTCTTCATCAATTCTCGCTTCCTAATAAACTTTCTTCTTATACTTTCTTCTTCATACGCATCATTCTGCCTGGTGGCTTGAGCAACTTAAACTTTATTGATTAAAGTTGATTATACTCGTATATTATCACGTGGGTACCTAGAGTTTTCATCTCCATCTCTATTATTTGTAAATTATACTGAAATGAGTCTTTGATAATATCGTACTCAGTACTTGTATACGATCTTCTACTCAACACGCTACCACCACGTTCTTTTCCAGGATGGCATGGTCGTAACATGTCTTTGAAATGAGTCTCCTCTTGAGTTCTTCAAGCTCTTCCCACATTCCTTGCTCCATTCGAATTTTTTATCTCTCTACGAGTCACCACGTTAATGGAATAGCGATTCGAGAATATCCTTCAACGAATCTCCGATAATAACCAACTAAGCCTAGAAAGCTACGTATTTCGATTCTCGACTTAGGTTGCTCTCAATCGTGACTCATATCCCAATCTTGGATAAGACGTCACAATGACACCTATCGCTTTACTATCGCACAAATATGACGTCCCTTACAGAGAGTTCCGCTTAGGTGAATTCCACAAAGGAAGTCACAAGATAAAGGCTCGGGCACCAAATTCTATAGTTGAATTTTTAACTCACGAAGTTCAATAGGAGCCATTCGATATGAGATTTTAGAAATGAGTTTTGTACTGGGGTTCAAATTCGATACAAAATTTAATATCGAGCTTTGGGAGTAAGCCAAGAAATTCTTCGAAAATACGTCGGGAAAAATCAATAACAACAAGAATATTATTCAAATCGACGTGTCTTTATTCAAATCCATAACATGGACTAAGAAAACTTGACATCCGTAATAAAAGAATGACTTCATGGCTTGATATGAAAATGTTTGACTATGATGGTTTGATTGCTTGAATTCGAATAACGAAGTTGCTTAGAATATGAAAACTAACAACCTTACGTAAAGCAATCAATTTTGGTATGATGAGTAGTTAACCTTAAAATCACATCAAAAGCAAATATCTCTATAGAAATAAGGTTAACGGTAATGTGATAGTGTCAACTGAATCAAACAAGATTTCTAAACAACGGATGTAATGAAAGTTTCTCCTAACCTGAGTCTCCATAAATAGGTCATAGTCTAATTTCTCCGTAGTCAAGTTCAAACGTTGAGCATAAAGTAAGAGAGATAAAGAATGGGTAGAACCGATATCTAGTAAGGTATATACTTCAAAATTTATAATTAACTAACCTGTCTTAACCGTTCGGGTTCCTCGCATTTAATGACCCAATCCACGACAAACGCTCTTCCAGAACCGCTTGACTTTGACTTTCTCAGATCCGCTCTGGTGCCAACGTCTCAACCGGACTTGATTTCGCTTATAGGACAAAATCTAGCTATGTGACCATCTTTTCCACAACTAAAACATATCTTGGAAGGCTTTGAACAGTTTGACCTTATATGTCCTCCTCTCCGCATCTCAGTAGCATCTAACCGGCGATCGTTCTCTTCCCTAGTAAATTTGTTCTTTGGTCTTGATCTTTACTGCCGCGCCTTCCGTCATCGTTAAATCTTCTCTTTTTAGATTGGACATCTCTTTCCATAATATCAACGCGTCGTGCGGCTTTTTTTACCACGCATCACTCATTCTCACTCGTTCGGTTATTTCTTCTTTCATTTCAGATTCGACTTTATCATCTTATACTACTTGCCAAAGAGTGCTTTCGCTCAAGCATCACATATCGGGTAACACAAGCTTGAATCATTGCATCCTTTTGCTCCACGATTTTGCAATTCTTCAATTCTTCTTTTCTAACTCATGAATACGATTTTACAATTCTATATTTTGATCATAAAATACCTCTAATAAACTCTCTTCGTGTACCTCTTCTTCCCCTTCTTCCTCACTCTCATTTGTTACATCTCGCGATTATCTCTCTGTAACTATCAATTCTTCACTCACCACATGGATATCTCTAATTCCTTCTTCACCGACATCACATTATCCCGGTTGGCGATTAGAGGTGTCTCCACGATCTCATTCACTCCATTGTTAACGCTCTCAAGCAGCCCATTCTTAAAAACTATCATAAAACAAGGGTTAATTAAATAAATTAACAAATCACATAATACCCTATATTATGACTAACCAACAAATAAGCTTGTAGGACACACTAAGCGAAGGTTTTACTCGTCTCTCCCTCCTAGTTCTATTCCCCGATCTCCGCCAGAGATCATATCCTAAGCTCGATACCAACCGCGACGCCCCAAAATAGGTATACACAACACCCATTCCGAGTGCCCAATACATGGTACAAGAAACAAACTCACTACAAGAAAAAGGTCTATCATTGATCATGATGATCGTGATCGCACCATCGGTCATTGATATTAGTCACAAATGACCGTCATCTACTTAATCAAACGTAATCTAGTCATTAATTCTTTATCGGCGACCGCATCCGTCATTGATCGATCAAGCATAAGTATAAATTTGCCTCAAAATTTTGGTGGAAATGTTGGCGCCAATTTTTGTGCGACCACTTTAGAATCGGCCGACGCGCGATGCGATCATTGATAAGTCCATCATTATTAAAAGTCAATGGACCGCACGCGGTCAGCAGATAATGCGGTCAACGATCAAACTAAATGAATTCAATAACCATAAACTCGACATAACACTAAGAAAAAAAAAAAAGAAGGTGGCCAAATAGAGAGAAGAGGGAGAAAGGGGGAGAAGAAGAAGGAGAAGCGGTTTTCGTTCATTATTCTTCAAATTAGAGACTAATTGTAGAGGTAAGAGCTACTTTTAAGTTCTTCTTCATTAATTTTTTTTGTTGTTTGTTATTTTGTTCGTTCTTCTCCAAATCGGTATGTTTGCTACTTAATTTGTGTTTTAAGAGTTAATTTATTGCAAAGAGTTGAATGAATGAATATGGCTATCACGCTTAAATTATATATTTTGGGTAATATGATTATGATTGGTTTATAAGTTTTGATTAGAGTAAAATTTATTTGGGTAATACGCAGTACTTCGGGTAATTTGATTTTGTTAATTTATGTCAGTTTGGGTAACTTGATTAGTGATAGGATGGAGTTAGTATAAAATTTATATTTTGGGTAAATTGATTTGGGTAATAGGATGAATGTATTAGATTGTAGTTAGTATAAAATTTATATTTTGCGATTCTTTTTGTGCAATAGAGGTAATAATGAGTTTGGTTATTATAAGAAGTCATTACATGATATAGACTCGTGAATCCCATGTTTATGTTTGTAGTTTAACCAATTATATTGGTCATTGTGAAAAATCATTTGTGGATCGAGAACTTGACATTGACATCATAATGTGAATCAAAACGTGAATAATTGCTCCCACGAAAAATGATTGGGTTTCAAAGTTTACAAGTTTGATCCTCACATGACTGTTGGTATCTCATATGGACTGTTGGTTTATGTCTTGTGTTCCTAGAAATGACCTTATATACATACGCCACGTGTACGTGGGTTGAATCCATATTACGGGAGACTCGTAAATTTTTTATTGGTCGGGTTATTTATGAACATTTATACTATTAACGAGCCTATTGGTGATCCACTAGAGCCTATTAAGGGATGTTAGAGCGGATGGGTCGGGCTTGGGGTCATGAGGCCACACGAGGCTACGCCAAGCTTAGCCAAGCCTCACAGGCCAAGCCAAGCTTGGTTGTTAATCATATGCTTACAAGTATGCTCAAGTCATATGGTTACAAGTATGCTTAAGTCATATGCTTAGAAGTATGCTTAAATGTTAATCATATGCATGCTTACAAGTATGCTCAAGTTATATGGTTATAAGTATGCTCAAGTCATATGTTAACATTTATAATGTTATGCGTAGTATAGGTACCGTGGAATCATGGACCTCTATTCGCATAAGTAGTTGGATTACACTGACGAAAAGTCAAGTACCCGAGATAAGTCTACTGATTGAATTTAGAGTTGGTTGCCAAGTGTTTTTGGAGTATCACGATAGTCACCCGTAATGTATGAATGGTAAGTCGCAGATCTGATGTCCATGTTTAAAGTGTAAAAATGTAAATTATATGGATGAGACATGGTAAACTATCATTTACTTGTTTACGGGTTCATGAGAAATTACGAAGAATCTTTGGTGGGCACATGGCGGGAGAAGAGATGGTGGCATCACACAAGTACACAATTCGGGCAAAGAGTACTCATCGTATGAATGAAATGGTCCATGATATTGCAGGCGATTTTGATTGGGAGCAAGGCGAGAGCAACCTATGAATTACGATGCCAAAGACTTCTTTAAGTTGTTAGGCGAGGGTAGCAAGCCATTGTGGCATGGTTGCACCAAACACACTACATTATCTGCGCGGTGGCGACATTACTTAACATCAAGGTGATCACAACATGAGCCATGAGTGTTTTGAGTCGCTTCTTGAAGGCAATTAAGAGTATGTTGCCTGACGGTGAGAAATTACACAGTAACTATTACTTTTGTAAGAAAATGGTGAAGAAGTTGGGTCTTGGATACCAAAAGATCGATCATGTCCCAACGATTGCATGTTGTTTTATAAGGAAAATGACAAGATGATAAGGTGCACGTTTTGCGGTCATGATCGGTTTAGGCCTAATAAAGAGGTGTGACTACAAAAAAATCAAGTATACTGGCTTTAAGATTCTAAGGTATTTTCCAATAACACATCGACTAAAAAGATTGTACATGTCTTCAAGATCACCGAACATATGAGTTGGCATGCAAAATCTCCAAATAAAGATGGAGAACTAAATCATCCATGAGATGGGCGAGGCTTGGAAAGATTTCAACTTAGCACAACCTGAATTTGCATTGGAACCTAGAAATGTGAGGCTTGGATTGTCCACCGATGGTTTCAACTGTTTTTAGCCACTCAAATTGCTCCGTACTCATGTTGGCTCGCGGATTGTTACTCCGCATAACTTGCCTCCTTGGATGTGTATGAAAACAAATGTACTTATTTCTTTCACTCGTGATTCCCGGTCCCAAGAGTCCTGGAAAGAACTTAGATGTTTACTTGAGACCTCTTATAGACGAGTTAAAAGGTATTGTGGGAGGATGGAGTATGACTTGGGATGTTGCAACGAAAACAAATTTCAACCTTAAGGCGTGGTTATGTGGACTATAAGTGACTTCCCGACTTATGGTATGTTAGGCGGATGGAGTATACACGGAAGTTGGCTTGTCCGTGTTTGTATGGAGCATACAAAGTCGTTTAATCTATCAAAAGGTCGAAAGCCTTGTTGGTTTGTTCGATCATCGTCGGTTCTTCACCCAGAGATCACCCGTTCAAGAAATAGAGAACACTTGAGAAAGGGAAAGTAGATAATGATATGCCCGCACTTGCGATTGTTTGGAAACGGAGATGCGAGATCGTGTGATGAGATTGCGGTTATCCCATTTGGTAAAGTTGATCGACAAACATAATCAATGGGTTTGGTGAATCTCATAACCGGGTTCTTTGAGAAGCATCTTTTGGGAATTGCCTTATTGGTCTACAAATTTGATTCGTCATAATCTAGATGTGATGCATATTGAGAAGAATGTGTTTGACAATGTGTTTAACAACGTGATGAATGTTACGGGGAAGACAAAAGATAACGATAAGGCACGCGTTTGGACATGAAAGATATTTATGGCGTCCCGGATTAGAACTTTATGAATCTCCTAATGGTAAGATTGTCAAACCGCATCTGCAAGGTACACATTGTCCAAAAAGAAAGTCAAGATGTGTGCACATGGGTTAAGTCTCCTAAACTACCGGATGGATATCGTCGCCAAACATTGCAAGGTGTGTTACTGGTGGGAAATTGCAAGGGATGAAGAGTCATGATCGTGTGTTCATGGAGAGACTAATGCCTATAGCATTTCGGGATCTGCTTGATAAACCAATATGGGATGCTTTGACGGATCTTAGTCGTTTCTTCAAAACTTGTGTTCAAAATCATTGAATGAGAAGGACATGTTTGTACTTGAGAAGAACATCATAGAGATCACGTGTAAACCGGAAAAATATTCCCACCGGTTTTTTGACTCCATGGAGCATTTGCAAATCCATCTTCCCTATGAAGCTCGTGTTGGGGTCCAGTTCAATATAGATGGATGTACCTTTCGAGAGGGGTGATGGGAAACCTTAAGAGGAAGGTGAAGAATAGAGCTTATAATAGAGAGGGTCGATATGAGAGGTATCGATTTTGATGAGATATCTACGTTTGTCTCGGACTATTTTCCTGGATGAAGTCTTGATGAAGGCCAATCGAGTATCGAGACATGATGATGGGGAAATGTTGAACTAAATGGTTGGGCTCTCTCGTATTTGGTCCTCTCGGTAGCTTATGGAAAAGGGAAGCGCATATTCCTCTCTCGAGCAAGAATTACATGCCGCACGTACTTACATTCTTCTCGATTGTGAGAGATTGATTTAATTTGTGAGGTACACATGTAAACTTGATATTTTATCTTTTAAGTTAAAAATTTATTCTAATATGTTAATGTTTATAACATGGTATAGATTGTACGATGACGAGTTAAAAGTGAAGCATCTTGCAAGCATAAGCGATAAAGATATTCAAATCAATCCGGATAAAAACTTTGCACTTTGGCTAAAGGGACAAAAGTAAGTTCAATTTTAAAAGACGTAGTGTATATATATATAATATATATACTTCATATGTTAACTATGACTTCATTAAATAAGATGGAGTTTTTGTAGGCTTTGATGAGGGATCAACGATTCCTATTTAATGTACAAGTCCTAGCTATGGGACCGAATAAGGATCAAGTCACCATGAATGGTTACAAAAATAAATGGTTGTGAATTTCACACAAAGGCATATGGGCGCGTAAAAGAACAACGAACTCGGAGTGTGTGTCCAAGGAGATTGTTACAATGAGCTTGGTCGTGCCTTTTATGGGGAGTTGGAGGAAATCGTAGAGTTGTCGTACAAGCGGCACGTCACGGGGTCATATTCACTTGTTCAAGTGCCGGTTGGTTTGATTCGAGAAAAAGGGATACATGTTGACGCATATGGAATCGTCGATATTGACCTCCATAGTCTGCGTGCTCCAACGAAAACCGCTTTGTTTTACCAACTCAAACAATCAAGTATACTACACTCCTAGTCCTGTTAGGAAAAGGGATAGACCGCCTTCTGATTGGCAAGTTGTAATTTATACTCCGCTGTGAAGTCGTGTAGAATTAGTTGATGGGAGATTTACCAAGCGGATGCTTCATAGTCGGACTATAATAAATGTGGAGGACGACAATGAAGTAATCCAGCTTAGATGGTGGAGATGAACCACATGAATTAGATCCCGAGTCAATACTTGTGTCGATGACATTGATCTCGAGGAGGAAGAGTTATTGGTCGAATCGACCACGAATCCAAGCGGATGATGGTTATGAATCTGCAACACGTATACAAGATGATTCTCAATCGGACATCGACACTTGAACTCATGCAATGTATGTTTAGCAATACATGTTTTTTATATCATTGTCATGTTTATGTACTAAACTATTTAAATGCAACTTTTGTTTATTGTCATTTTATATTCATATATATACATGTTTATATCATTTATCATGTTTATTGTCATATATACATATAATCAAATATGACTCCTAATAACATCTTGAAATTTGTAATATCTGAGATGGCTTCAAGCGGTAAGTGAAAAAGCGCGGCTGGGTAGGGGGCCTAATAATGTGCCCAAGGCCCTACTAATCCCGATGATCGGATTCTTATTCAGATTCGCCTCCTCCTCCTAATAAAGACGTCGTCCGCGTATATCATTTATATAAAAGCATTTAAGCATTTAATATATGCTAATTGATGTTGTATATTATAGTGATTTTTCGAGATAATAAGATCGTCAAGTGCATATCACAAATTGTGTTTACGTAATCGCCTACACCAGTGATTACGTTAGTAAGACACCCTATCGCCCACAAGGATCTTTGTTTGGTGTAATTTCGTATATTTTTTTTAATTATGATAAATAATATTAATATAATATTCAAAGGATAATTATTTAGTAATGTTATTATTGTTTTTTATTTGCGAAACGGTATAGATGGGAGGACCTTGCAGCTTCAAAGATTTGAGACATTATTACGGCAAAAGTCATGCGGGTCCGCACTAAGGACAACTTGAATAAAGAACGACAAAAAAGCCATTCACAATGCCGAGATCGACCATCCGGGCCGGGAGAGGATTATATGCACTGAGCATAGCCCACGGTGGTGCACCCAAATCATATAAATTGAGATGTGTGCCCAATGGAGAGCCGAGAAATTGGGTGAAAAGACGAAAGATCGCCACCACCAACAGCCTCTCCTGGTGTATCCGATGGCGAAAAAGGCTAAAAGAGAATCTGGGCGGCGATATTTCACGATTCTGACATATCACTACCCGAGTGCGTATTTACAAGTTTTAATATGTTTACAATCATGAATTGTAGAAAATATCCCATTTTACTTAGTAATATTGTCTTTGTTTGTGTATAGGAGTCTCGGTCCTCAAGGTCACCCTATCCATTGGGTTGGATGTGTACGTACCACCGTGATGGTTCACTGAGGCTATCCAGATAAGCGGTAATAAGTTTTAACAACCCGATCTTGTTTATTAATACTTACAAAATATTATTTTTAACTATTTAAGTGTTAACATGATGACGGGATACTTATAAACGCTTATTGAATGAATTTATCCCGAAGGCACTCCACGTCCGCTTTATCGATCAAGAGTTGTGGGAGAGGCGTCTGCATTGTGAAGAAGAACTACATTAAAGGTCAAGGACAACGACGACGCCCATCCTTCAATGGCTCGAGTGTACTGCTACCAGTCTTCCACGGTCATCGAGTCATCCAAATTGTTCATACTCCTACCGATCGTGTGAGAGAGCTATATGTCAAGATCGAAATCTTCAAAGATATCTTGGCGGGCACACAGGGGCTCTTGATCCCGAGGAGTTAATCAAGAAAGAGGCAGCAAAGCAGCAGTAGAGAACGACATGGGATGGCGACGAGGTATAAAATCAATTTGTTGTATGTATTGTCGTAATATATACCAAGATCAACATATTTATTATATTTGTAACTTGTTTTATTATTTTGTTAATTACAAGGTGCATGATCAGGAGGAGGGATGACGCTTGACATAACCTTGTACTTGTATATTCATTATTTGGATGTTTGTATATATGTTACTTAAACAAGTTTTGAAATGTTATTATATTTATTCAAATCATATTGGTTTTTAAAGGTTTATATACTAGTTTGGTGTATGTGTTGGTGGACGATGGATGTTTATATTGTTTTTGTATGTTGTTTATCTTGGTGTGTATGTGTGTTGGGATAAAGCAGGTAGAAAACAGGTACAGGTTTTTGGGAATTCTGCAAAACAGCAAAAATCTGGCTCATAATGTTTTTTCATATCAGCGATCGCATGCGGTCGCTGAACGTTATTAGCGACGGCAATCAGATGAATGACGCATGGCGGTCGGCGATAATGGTCGCCGACACGTCGGACCACGCCATCTTTGGCCCGGACCATGTCGACTTCATTCAAATGAATCGTATTTGTCATTTCGATTAAGCTTCATAACGCGCAGATATATAGCGGTCAAGCTAATAGTGGTCGTGATGTGCATCCCAATGACCAGATTTTATCGACGATTATCGGCGAATCGCATCGCGGTCGCAGAGATATCTCTGCTGACCAAATCAGACGGCCATTGATAATCGATCATTGATAAGCTTTTTTGTTGTAGTGACTACAACTTCAATAATACAAATGTCGTGTGAAATACGACAATATATCTTAATGAGTTTAAATATAATATTGTCTTGCAGACAATATCCACACGCAAATAAATCCCCATCATAATTATTGATACATTATTTTACAAAATGGTGAGGACTACTAAACAACTCTCTAGAACCTTCATTCCATACCCCACTAGTACTCGCTACATTCTCGCCTCCCCGAGAAGAAAAATGGAACAACAAGGAAAAGGGTGAGCTCAACTAGCCCAATAAAGAATACTATGACTAAGATAATATACAACAAATTATCGTTAGTCTCCAACAGGAAAAAATCGATAGAATACAATAGACAACAAGTTTCGGATCAATATTCGCAATGGAAATAATAATTCATAGAAGAGTTACGTAGAGAATGAAATCTACTATAATCTATGAATTTAACAATCCATCATCAATATTTTATCCTCAGTAACATCAATCAATATTCATCTCAAATCAAATATTCATCTTTTACACTCTACAGCCAAAGATATTCATCAATCGGTCATGTTCATCTCAACACTGCTCATCTTTGCACTAAAGGCCAAAGATATTCTTCAGAAATCATTCATCTTTGCACTACGGGCCAAAGATATTCAATAATATCATCATTTAAGACCGAGGATGATGAAAATATTTTTAAAGAACGAATCCAAAGAAACAAAATGACAAGGATTAAGGATTAAGGATTAAGGATTCGTACTTTGTTTTATCCATGTCCAACAATACCTCAAAAATAATCATAGTGGTGTAAAATTCAAGAATGATCAAAAACACGGATACAATCAAAGCTAGTATCCGAATAGATATTTTGGACGAAAAGAAGAAATTTTATTTTTCTATGAATAGTCTTGATATCGTGAATAGTGCCAGATATGTGAATAGTCCGTATACGTGAATAACTCAGACACCAAAAGATAGAAATTCCACAAAAACATCTTCACGCTTTCATGAATAGTACTCGTGAATAAGAACTCGTGAATAAGTAACTCATGAATAAGAACTCGTGAATAGTAACTCATGAATAGTAACCCCATACATGAAAAAGTTCCAAATTTGATAAAACTTCAGATCAACATTTCAAGATAATGATATCAAGAAATAATATCATTACGAAAAAATAATATCCCTTACCTCAAAGAATCAAGATTTCCGGAAGGAAAGGCTCAAAGTGATCTTTGAATGAAACTTATTACGAACAAAGAACTCTCAAAGTATCTAAATACTCACAAAATACGCTCAATAATATAGAGAGAAAGAGAGAAACTTTGTTTCGGTGTGATTTTCAATTCTAACTTAGCCTCTATTTATAGGAAAATGTTAAGCCGCCAAGGCGGACTTAACTCGCAACTCCGATGGCTTTACTCGCTACTATTCCCACCCACCACATTTGAAAATTCAATTGAGCACATTTCTCACCAACCAAAAGTGGGGCCCACCAATTCTAGAATTTTCCACCAAAATCATTTATAACCTAATTTACGAATTAGTCACCTCTTAAAATTCATAATAAATTATACGCTCATTTTTAACGGTTCAAAATTTGTGGACATATACTCAACTTATATATGTATAACATATCCAAAAATTACAACGATCCAACTATCGGATTAAATATTATAACTCACACATAAAGTCAGTAATAACACCGATTTGATCTTTTAATACCTCCAATCCGATAAAATACAAATAAAACATCTCAAAGATTAATTCCTTCATTAATAACCACATAAATAAATCCATCATTTATATTCATATAAAATAAATATTTCCTTATCATATGAATCAATAATTAATTATTCACAAATAATATTACGAATCACATTTATGATGACCAGTTGTTCCCGTGAAAGAGGGGCTTTCCAATAAGGATCTCTCCTTATCGGCCGCAATTAGGTGACCAAACCTCTCCTTGATGTAACTTTCTAGACATTGCCAATAATGTTATCTAATAATATTATTCAAATAATATGAATTATTGATCCGATAATGGGAAATCTTGTGCGATGACAATTATTGAAACAAAGAATAATATAAAATACCAACGCAAAGAATTATTGAATCAATAAAATAAACTATTGAACAAGAATTACCGTAACAATTATTGAGTAGTGCCTTCACGTAAGAATCAATAATTGATGCAATACGCGTGCTATTCTTGTCAACAACGCGTATTAGTGTGTTTTAACCACCGGGTATTCCAACAATGATTAATCGGTAATATTACGCCGTTATTTTTAAACAACTTATATTTGTCGCTTTCCTCATCCAATCGCTTTTCCGTTATGGGGCCCACATGGTCGGTCATGGTCATTGCATTTAATATTCCCACAAAGATGAATATTCCACGACCAAACGAATATTCCCCGACAAAAATGAATACTTTATAACCACTTGCTTATTTTGAAATATTTATGATTTTACCCCTAACTATCCACATTAATCAAATCAACCTTACAATTTCAAAATAATAAATAAAGGAAATTTCTTTTTATTTAAAAAATTTTGGGGTCTTACAACAACTATGTCTTATGATAACACGAGTTTGTATGTCATTAGACATCTTGTATGATAGTGACAAAACACCCTTCCAAAGTTGGGTTCGCTTTCACCCTATTTAATTCACCAAAAATAACTATTAAATGATGTATAAAATACAACACACTAAAGTCCTAAATAAAATTATTTCCATACTCTTTAGGAGAACCTCAACAACTATAGACCACCGCTTCTATTCCCTTGTTATCCTCGCCAACCCAAATACACTTTTATTACATTCGAAAGGAATTGTGAAAAAAAAAGGGTGAGCACAACTAGCTTCAATAAAGAATATTATAACTAAAGATACATAAATTATCAATAGTCTTCATCAATAATAAATCGGAGATTTAGAACATATGGTAGATGATAAAACTTTTCAACCATAGTTGCGGTGAACGAAGCGATCCATTAAAAGAGTCAAATAGACCATAAAATCTATTATCTTCTCCATGTTAAAAGTCCACCAACAATGTTTTATCCTCGTAACATCAATCAACAATTCCTCGCCCACAATCACATGTATAACTCATAATCATAATAATTGTAGTTCTAAATCCTCTTCTTATCCGGAACGAAGATAATTTCATCACCGTCTTTACCTCAAAACATCAAAGATCATGGTTATACCAAATCACAGCCTCCTCATAATCATACTAATAAATTCATCTTTGCACCACTACCAAAGATATTCATCAACAGCTTCATCTTTACACTACAAAGCAAAGATATTCAACAACAAAATCATCTTTGCATTACGAGCCAAAGATATTCATCAACAGCTTCATCTTTACACTACAAAGCAAAAGATATTCAACAACAGTCATCTTTGCATTACGAGCCAAAGATATTCATCAATAATTCATCTTTGCACTACAAAAGCAAAGATATTCATCAACAAGTCATCTTTGCACAACGAGCAAAAGATATTCATATATCAAAGAAATACATAATCATTTCGTAAGTTATATAACAATAATTATAACCATGTTGATCAATTCACCTTTGCACTTAAGCTAAAAAAATATTCAATTGTAAATTCAATGGTCATGATCATACCACCAACAATTCAACTTTTGCACCATTGCCAAAGAGAACCTATAGTCATGATCATACCAATAATCTACTCATCTTTACACTCAAGTCAAAGAGAAATATCATCATTAGAGTTATAAGAATGTTATATAAAACAATATAATCAAAACATGGTTTTAATTTCAAGAGTAAGATTCATAAATCAACGATAATTTGGTCGAGAAGAAACCAATTTGTCGTGAATAAGTACCAAATATTCATACATAAGATCGTATACGCGCGTAGTAACCTCGATACGAAAAGATAAAGTTTTATAATAAAATTCATATCCATATTTATAACACCTTAATCCAAATGTTATAAATCACTTAGAAATCTCATAATCTAATATTATTAATATTATAATAATATTTTAATCATTTCTAAAACTTATAAACAATTTAATTAAATTGTTAACACTTTACTAATTAATGCATTTAATCATCATAAAATGCCAAACTCATAAGATTTCATCACCAATAACCAAAACCCTCATCAAAAATCTGCATATACCTCATATATGATTCTCAAGCCAATAAATCATATTTTTCAATTTTCTTACTTCACATAACATATTTAATTCATTTACTCATAACTAGAATATTTTCATGAAAATACCAAATCAATTCCAAAATATATTTTTTTCTGGCATTTAGCATAACATAGTCCCATATTGAACATATATTTTTCTCAAAATTTTAAAAATTCATTTACTATTTTTCATATGGCCAAAACCACCGAATATTTAAACATTTATCATAAATTATAATTTTATCCAAAAATTCTGAAATTTACACGGTATACTGATATTATATAGATGTACTCCCAATAAAAATTTCATCAATTTTGGAGTTAATCACAAGGAGTTATAAGCGGTTACTTTTAAAATAGTCTTTTCTCATAAAATCCATAACTCCTAATCTATACATCCAAAAATCTCCATTTTGGACACAATCTAAAAACTCATCAAAATATCATTTAAAATTTTTCCAGAATTTTTGAAGGTTCAAAAAATTTCGAAACTAAAAACATAATAACCCTTAAAATCCCTTACATCGTCCCTTCTCAAAAAACGAACAAGATTTAATTAGAATAACGCGAATCGAACTTGCAAGTATAGCAACACTCAAAGTATACTCAAAATACTCATAAGAATACGCTCGATAATATAGAGAGAGAAAACTTCAATTTCTGGTGTGATTTTCAATTCTAACC
Organism: Panax quinquefolius; assembly: GCA_020205615.1. NCBI lineage: Eukaryota > Viridiplantae > Streptophyta > Magnoliopsida > Apiales > Araliaceae > Panax > Panax quinquefolius. Next base: position 4,101,855 of record CM035154.1, on the reverse strand, counting down.
TAAGCACCCTATTTATAGGAAAATACTTAGAACACCAAAGCAGAAAATTTAATAAAATATTAATATATATTATTTTTATTCCAAAGCACACTTATTTTACTTCAAAACCTCAGCCACCAAACAGCCCACCTTGTGACGCCCCCAAAATAGGTATACACAACACCCATTCTGAGTCGCCAAATACATGGTACAAGAAGCAAACTACAACTTCAATAATACAAATGTCGTGTGAAATACTTACAATATATAATTAATGAGTTTAAATATAATATTGTCTTCTAGACAATATCCACACGCAAATAAATCCCCATCATAATTATTGATACATTATTTTTTACAAAATGGTGAGGACTACTAAACAACTCTCTCTAGAACCTTCATTCCATACCCCGACTAAGTACTCGCTACATTCTCGCCTCCTCGAGAAGAAAATGGAACAACAAGGAAAAGGGTGAGCTCAACTAGCCCAAGAAAAGAATACTATGACTAAGATAATATACAACAAATTATCGTTAGTCTCCAACAGGAAAAATCTGATAGAATACAATGTAGACAACAAGTTGCGGAGATCAATATTCGCAGCTGAAATAATAATTCATGTAAGAGTTACGTAGAGAATGAAATCTACTATAATCTATGAATTTAACGCTCATCATCAATATTTTATCCTCGTAACATCAATCAATATTCATCTCAAATCAAATATTCATCTTTGCACTACTGTGCCAAAGATATTCATCAATCGGTCATGTTCATCTCAACACTGCTCATCTTTGCACTAAAGGCCAAAGATATTCATCGATCATTCATGTTCATTTAAACACTGCTCATCTTTGCACTACAGCCAAAGATATTCATCGGTCGGTCATGTTCATTTAAACACTGCTCATCTTTGCACTACAGCCAAAGATATTCTTCAGAAATCATTCATCTTTGCACTACATGGCCCAAAGATATTCAATAATATCATCATTTAAGACCGAGGATGATGAAAATATTTTTAAAGAACGAATCCAAAGAAACAAAATGACAAGGATTAAGGATTAAGGATTCGTACTTTGTTTTATCCATGTCCAACAATACCTCAAAAATAATCATAGTGGTGTAAAATTCAAGAATAATCAAAACATGGATACAATCAAAGCTAGTATCCGTATAGATATTTTGACGAAAAGAAGAAATTTTATTTTTCTATTGAATAGTGTCGATATCGTGAATAGTCTTGATAATCGTGAATAAGAATCCGACACCAAAAGATAGAAATTCCACAAAAACATCTTCACGCTTCATGAATAGTACTCGTGAATAAGAACTCGTGAATAGTAACTCATGAATAAGAACTCGTGAATAAGAACTCATGAATAAGAACCCCGACATGAAAAAGTTCCAAATTTGATAAAAACTTCAGATCAACATTTCAAAGATAATGATATCAAGAAATAATATCATTACAAAAAAATAATATCCCTTACTTCAAAGAATCAAGATTTCTTGGAAAGAAAGCTCAAGTGATGTCTTGAATGAAACTTGTCTTGAATGTAAACTCTCAAAGTATCTAAATACTCACAAAATACGCCAATAATATAGAGAGAGAAAGAGAAAACTTTGTTTCGGTGTGATTTTCAATTCTAACTTAGCCCTCTATTTATAGGAAAATGTTAAGACGCCAAAAGCGCACTTAACTCGCAACCCGATGGCTTTACCTCGCTACTATTCCCACCCACCACATTTGAAAATTCAATTGAGCATTTTTCTCACCAACCAAAAGTGGGGCCCACCAATTCTAGAATTTTCCACCAAAATCATTTATAACCTAATTTCAATTAGTCACCTCTTAAAATTCATAATAAATTATACGCTCATTTTTAACGGTTCAAAATTTGTGGACATATACTCAACTTATATATGTATAACATATCCAAAAATTACAACGATCCAACTATTTGGATTAAATATTATAACTCACACAATAAAGTCAGAATAACACCGATTTGATCTTTTAATACCTCCAATCCGATAAAATACAAATAAAACATCTCAAAGATTAATTCCTTCATTAATAACCACATAAATAAATCCATCATTTATATTCATATAAAATAAATATTTCCTTATCATATGAATCAATAATTAATTATTCACAAATAATATTACGTAATCACATTTATGACAACCAGTCAGTTCCTGTGAAAGAGGGGCTTTCCATAAGGATCTCTCATCGGTGCCAAATTAGGTGACCAAACCTCTCCTGTAGACAGAACTTTCTAGACATTGCCAATAATGTTATCTAATAATATTATTCAAATAATATGAATTATCGATCCGATAATGGGAAATCATCGTGCGGTGACAATTATTGAAACAAAGAATAATATAAAATACCAACGCAAAGAATTATTGAATCAATAAAATAAACTATTGAACGAGAATTACCGTAACAATTATCGAGTAGTGCCTTTTACGTAAGAATCAATAATTGATGCAATACCGTGCTTCTATTGCTCAACAACGCCGTATTAGTGTGTTTTAACCAACGGGTATTCCAACAAGATTAATCAGTAACATTACGCTAGTTATTTTTAAACAACTTATATTAGTCGCTTTCCTCATCCAATCGCTCACATGGGGCCACACATGGATGCTACTGGCAGCATTTAATATTTCCCGACGAAGATTTAATATTCCACGACCAAACGAATATTCCCCGACAAAATGAATACTTTATAACCACTTGCTTATTTTGAAATATTTGCATATTTTACCCCTAACTATCCACATTAATCAAATCAACCTTACAATTTCAAAATAATAAATAAAGGAAATTTCTTTTATTTAAAAAATTTTTGGGGTCTTACAACAACTATGTCTTATGATAACACGAGTTTATATGTCATTAGACATCTTGTATGATAGTAATGAAAACACCCTTCCAAAGTTGGGTTCGCCACCCTATTTAATTCACCAAAATAACTATTAAATGATGTATAAAATACAACACACTAAAGTCCTAAATAAAATTATTTCCATACTCTTTAGAGAACCTCAACAACTATAGACCACCGCTCTATTCCTTGTTATCCTCGCTTCGAACCCAAATTTACACTTTTATTACTTCGAAAAAGGAATTGTGAAACAAAAGGGTGAAAGCACAACTAGCTCAAGAAAGAATATTATAACTAAAGATACATAAATTATCAATAGTCTTCATCAATAATAAATCGTAGATTTAGAACATATGGTAGATGATAAAACTTTTCAACCATAGTTGCAGATGGAACGAAGCAATCCATTAAAAGAGTCAAATAGACCATAAAATCTATTATCTTCTCATGTTAAAAGTCCACCAACAATGTTTTATCCTCAGTAACATCAATCAACAATTCCTCATCCACAATCACATGTATAACTCATAATCATAATTGTAGTTCTAAATCCTCTTCTTATCCAGACGAAGATAATTTCATCACCGTCTTTACCGAAACATCAAAGATCATGGTTATACCAAATCACGCCTCGCTCATAATCATACTAATAAATTCATCTTTGCACCACGGCCAAAGATATTCATCAACAGCCATCTTTACACTACAAAGCAAAAGATATTCAACAACAGTCATCTTTGCATTACGAGCCAAAGATATTCATCAATAGCTTCATCTTTACACTACAAAGCAAAAGATATTCAACAACAGTCATCTTTGCATTACGAGCCAAAGATATTCATCAATAATTCATCTTTGCACTACAAAGCAAAGATATTCATCAACAAGTCATCTTTGCACAACGAGCAAAAGATATTCATATATCAAAGAAATACATAATCATTTCAGAAGTTATATAACAATAATTATAACCATGTTGATCAATTCACCTTTGCACTTAAGCTAAAAATATTCAATTGTAAATTCAATGGTCATGATCATACCAACCAACAATTCAACTTTTGCACTCTCGCCAAAGAGAACCTATAGTCATGATCATACCAATAATCTACTCATCTTTACACTCAAGTCAAAGAGAAATATCATCATTAGAGTTATAAGAATGTTATATAAAAACAATATAATCAAAACATGGTTTTAATTTCAAGAGTAAGATTCATAAATCAACGATAATTTGGTCAGAGAAGAAACCAATTTGTCGTGAATAAGACTTCGTATTCATACATAGTACAGTATCATCGTAATGCGTAAGAAACCTCGACGACCTAAAAGATAAAGTTTCATAATAAAATTCATATCCATATTTATAACACCTTAATCCAAATGTTATAAATCACTTAGAAATCTCATAATCTAATATTATTAATATTATAATAATATTTTAATCATTTCTAAAACTTATAAACAATTTAATTAAATTGTTAACACTTTACTAATTAATGCATTTAATCATCATAAAATGCCAAACTCATAAGATTTCATCACCAATAACCAAAACCCTCATCAAAAATCTGCATATACCTCATATATGATTCTCAAGCCAATAAATCATATTTTTCAATTTTCTTACTTCACATAACATATTTAATTCATTTACTCATAACTAGAATATTTTCATGAAAAATACCAAATCAATTCCAAAAATATTTCTTTTCTGGCATTTAGCATAACATAGTCCCATATTGAACATATATTTTTCTCAAAATTTTAAAAATTCATTTACTATTTTTCATATGGCCAAAACCACCGAATATTTAAACATTTATCATAAATTATAATTTTATCCAAAAATTCTGAAATTTACACGGTATACTGATATTATATAGATGTACTCCCAATAAAAATTTCATCAATTTTGGAGTTAATCACAAGGAGTTATAAGCGGTTACTTTTAAAATAGTCTTTTCTCATAAAATCCATAACTCCTAATCTATACATCCAAAAATCTCCATTTTGGACACAATCTAAAAACTCATCAAAATATCATTTAAAATTTTTCCAGAATTTTTGAAGGTTCAAAAAATTTCAAAACTAAAAACATAATAACCCTTAAAATCCCTTTACATCGTCCTTTACCTCAAAAGAACAAGATTTCTAATTAGAATAATTTGAATCTAACTTGCACCGTATAGCAACACACTCAAAGTATACTCAAAATACTCATAAGAATACGCTTCGATAATATAGAGAGAAAACTTCAATTTACGGTGTGATTTTCAATTCTAACCTAAGCACCCTATTTATAGGAAAATACTTAGAACACCAAAGCGTAAAATTTAATAAAATATTAATATATATTATTTTTATTCCAAAGCACACTTATTTTACTTCAAAACCTCAAACACCAAACAAATTTACCTTGTGACGCCCCCAAAATAGGTATACACAACACCCATTCTCGAGTCGCCAAATACATGGTACAAGAAGCAAACTACAACTTCAATAATACAAATGTCGTGTGAAATACGACAATATATACTTAATGAGTTTAAATATAATATTGTCTTCTAGACAATATCCACACGCAAATAAATCCCCATCATAATTATTGATACATTATTTTACAAAATGGTGAGGACTACTAAACAACTCTCTCTACTAGAACCTTCATTCCATACCCCGACTAGTACTGCCATTACATTCTCGCCTCCCGAGAAGAAAAATGGAACAACAAGGAAAAGGGTGAGCTCAACTAGCCCGATAGAAGAATACTATGACTAAGATAATATACAACAAATTATCGTTAGTCTCCAACAGGAAAAAATCGATAGAATACAATAGATGACAAGTTGCAGATCAATATTCGCAATGAAATAATAATTCATAGAAGAGTTACGTAGAGAATGAAATCTACTATAATCTATGAATTTAATAGTTCATCATCAATATTTTATCCTCAGTAACATCAATCAATATTCATCTCAAATCAAATATTCATCTTTGCACTACAGCCAAAGATATTCATCAATCCATTCATGTTCATCTCAACACTGCTCATCTTTGCACTAAAGGCCAAAGATATTCATCGGTCTCGGTCATGTTCATTTAAACACTGCTCATCTTTGCACTACTGTGCCAAAGATATTCATCGATCGGTCATGTTCATTTAAACACTGCTCATCTTTGCACTACATGTGCCAAAGATATTCTTCAGAAATCATTCATCTTTGCACTACAGTGCCAAAGATATTCAATAATATCATCATTTAAGACCGAGGATGATGAAAAATATTTTTAAAGAACGAATCCAAAGGAAACAAAATGACAAGGATTAAGGATTAAGGATTAAGTACTTTGTTTTATCCATGTCCAACAATACCTCAAAAATAATCATAGTGGTGTAAAATTCAAGAATAATCAAAACATGGATACAATCAAAGCTAGTATCCGAATAGATATTTTGGACGAAAAGAAGAAATTTTATTTTTCTATGAATAATGTCGATATATCGTGAATAAAGCCAGATATCGTGAATAAGAACTCAGACACCAAAAGATAGAAATTCCACAAAAAACATCTTCACGCTTTCATGAATAGTACTCGTGAATAGTAACTCGTGAATAGTAACTCATGAATAGTAACTCGTGAATAGTAACTCATGAATAGTAACCCCGACATGAAAAAGTTCCAAATTTGATAAAAACTTCGATCAACATTTCAAAGATAATGATATTGAAGAAATAATATCATTACAAAAAAATAATATCCCTTACTTCAAAGAATCGATTTCCGGAAGGAAAGGTCGGAAGTGATCTTTGAATGAAACTTGTACTTTGATGAAACTCTCAAAGTATCTAAATACTCACAAAATACGCTCGATAATATAAAGAGAGAAAGAGAAAACTTTGTTTCGGTGTGATTTTCAATTCTAACTTAGCCCTCTATTTATAGGAAAATGTTAAAGACGCCAAAGCGCACTTAACTCGCAACCTCGATGGCTTTACTCGCTACTATTCCCACCCACCACATTTGAAAATTCAATTGAGCACATTTCTCACCAACCAAAAGTGGGGCCCACCAATTCTAGAATTTTCCACCAAAATCATTTATAACCTAATTTCAATTAGTCACCTCTTAAAATTCATAATAAATTATACGCTCATTTTAATTGGTTCAAAATTTGTGGACATATACTCAACTTATATATGTATAACATATCCAAAAATTACAACGATCCAACGGTTTGGATTAAATATTATAACTCACACAATAAAGTCAGTAATAACACCGATTTGATCTTTTAATACCTCCAATCCGATAAAATACAAATAAAACATCTCAAAGATTAATTCCTTCATTAATAACCACATAAATAAATCCATCATTTATATTCATATAAAATAAATATTTCCTTATCATATGAATCAATAATTAATTATTCACAAATAATATTACGTAATCACATTTATGACAACCAGTGTCGTTCCCAGAAAGAGGGGCTTTCCAATAAGGATCTCTCCTCATCGGGCGCGCAATTAGGTGACCAAACCTCTCCTTAGACGAACTTTCTAGACATTGCCAATAATGTTATCTAATAATATTATTCAAATAATATGAATTATTGATCCGATAATGGAAATATCGTGTGCGTGACAATTATTGAAACAAAGAATAATATAAAATACCAACGCAAAGAATTATTGAATCAATAAAATAAACTATTGAACAAGATTTATAACAATTATTATCGAGTAGTGCCTTCTTACGTAAGAATCAATAATTGATGCAATACCGCGTAGTCTTCTTGTTCAACAACGCGTATTAGTGTGTTTTAACCACCGGGTATTCCAACAAAGATAATAACGGTAATATTACTGCTATTTTTAAACAACTTATATTAGTCGTTTTCCTCATCCAATCGCTTTCACATGGGCTCCACACATGGTCATACTACGTCGCATTTAATATTCCCCGACGATGCATTTAATATTCCACGACCAAACGAATATTCCCCGACAAAAATGAATACTTTATAACCACTTGCTTATTTTGAAATATTTGCGTATTTTACCCCTAACTATCCACATTAATCAAATCAACCCTTACAATTTCAAAATAATAAATAAAGGAAATTTCTTTTTATTTAAAAAAATTTTGGGGTCTTACAACAACTATGTCTTATGATAACACGAGTTTGTATGTCATTAGACATCTTGTATGATAGTGACAAAACACCCTTCCAAAGTTGGGTTCGCCTCACCCTATTTAATTCACCAAAAATAACTATTAAATGATGTATAAAATACAACACACTAAAGTCCTAAATAAAATTATTTCCATACTCTTTAGGGAGAACCTCAACAACTATAGACCACCGCTCTATTCCTTGTTATCCTCAACTCAACCCAACTACACTTTTATTACCTGAAAGGAATTGTGAAACAAAAGGGTGAGCACAACTAGCTCAGTAAAGAATATTATAACTAAAGATACATAAATTATCAATAGTCTTCATCAATAATAAATCAGAGATTTAGAACATATGGTAGATGATAAAACTTTTCAACCATAGTTGCAGCGGAACGAGCAATCCATTAAAAGAGTCAAATAGACCATAAAATCTATTATCTTCTCCATGTTAAAAGTCCACCAACAATGTTTTATCCCTATAACATCAATCAACAATTCCTGTCCACAATCACATGTATAACTCATAATCATAATTGTAGTTCTAAATTCCTCTTCTTATCCAGGACGAAGATAATTTCATCACCTGTCTTTACCTGAAACATCAAAGATCATGGTTATACCAAATCACGCCCTCGCTTCATAATCATACTAATAAATTCATCTTTGCACCACTACCAAAGATATTCATCAACAGCCCATCTTTACACTACAAAGGCAAAGATATTCAACAACAGTCATCTTTGCATTACGAGCCAAAGATATTCATCAACAGTTCATCTCTTTACACTAAAAAGCAAAGATATTCAACAACAGTCATCTTTGCATTACGAGCCAAAGATATTCATCAATAATTCATCTTTGCACTACAAAATAAAGATATTCATCAACAAGTCATCTTTGCACAACGAGCAAAAGATATTCATATATCAAAGAAATACATAATCATTTCGAAGTTATATAACAATAATTATAACCATGTTTGATCAATTCACCTTTGCACTTAAGCTAAAAATATTCAATTGTAAATTCAATGGTCATGATCATACCAAATAACAATTCAACTTTTGCACTCTTGGCCAAAGAGAACCTATAGTCATGATCATACCAATAATCTACTCATCTTTACACTCAAGTCAAAGAGAAATATCATCATTAGAGTTATAAGAATGTTATATAAAAACAATATAATCAAAACATGGTTTTAATTTCAAGAGTAAGATTCATAAATCAACGATAATTTGGTCGAGAAGAAAAACAATTTGTCGTGAATAAGACTTTCGTATTCATACATAAGATCAGTATATCGCATAAGTAACCTCGACACTAAAAGATAAAGTTTCATAATAAAATTCATATCCATATTTATAACACCTTAATCCAAATGTTATAAATCACTTAGAAATCTCATAATCTAATATTATTAATATTATAATAATATTTTAATCATTTCTAAAACTTATAAACAATTTAATTAAATTGTTAACACTTTACTAATTAATGCATTTAATCATCATAAAATGCCAAACTCATAAGATTTCATCACCAATAACCAAAACCCTCATCAAAATCTGCATATACCTCATATATGATTCTCAAGCCAATAAATCATATTTTTAATTTTCTTACTTCACATAACATATTTAATTCATTTACTCATAACTAGAATATTTTCATGAAAAATACCAAATCAATTCCAAAAATATTTCTTTTCTGGCATTTAGCATAACATAGTCCCATATTGAACATATATTTTTCTCAAAATTTTAAAAATTCATTTACTATTTTTCATATGGCCAAACCCACCGAATATTTAAACATTTATCATAAATTATAATTTTATCCAAAAATTCTGAAATTTACACGGTATACTGATATTATATAGATGTACTCCCAATAAAAATTTCATCAATTTTGGAGTTAATCACAAGGAGTTATAAGCGGTTACTTTTAAAATAGTCTTTTCTCATAAAATCCATAACTCCTAATCTATACATCCAAAAATCTCCATTTTTGGACACAATCTAAAAAACTCATCAAAATATCATTTAAAATTTTTCCAGAATTTTTGAAGGTTCAAAAAAATTTCGAAACTAAAAAACATAATAACCCTTAAAATCCCTTACTGTCCCTTACCTCAAAAGAACAGTACTTCTAATTAGAATAATTTGACGAACTTGCAGCACCGTATATCAACACTCAAAGTATACTCAAAATACTCATAAGAATACGCTCGATAATATAGAGAGAAAACTTCAATTTAAAGTGATTTTCAATTCTAACCTAAGCACCCTATTTATAGGAAAATACTTAGAACACCAAAGCGAAAAATTTAATAAAATATTAATATATATTATTTTTATTCCAAAGCACACTTATTTTACTTCAAAACCTCACCACCAAACACATTACCTTGTGACGCCCCCAAAATAGGTATACACAACACCCATTCTCGAGTCGCCAAATACATGGTACAAGAAGCAAACTACAACTTCAATAATACAAATGTCGTGTGAAATACTTACAATATATACTGTGAGTTTAAATATAATATTGTCTTCTAGACAATATCCACACGCAAATAAATCCCCATCATAATTATTGATACATTATTTTACAAAATGGTGAGGACTACTAAACAACTCTCTCTGAACCTTCATTCCATACCCCGACTAAGACTCGCTACATTCTCGCCTCCCGAGAAGAAAAATGGAACAACAAGGAAAAGGGTGAGCTCAACTAGCCCAAGAAAGAATACTATGACTAAGATAATATACAACAAATTATCGTTAGTCTCCAACAGGAAAAATCGATAGAATACAATGATATAACAAGTTTCGATCAATATTCGCAATGAAATAATAATTCATGTAAGAGTTACGTAGAGAATGAAATCTACTATAATCTATGAATTTAACAAATCCATCATCAATATTTTATCCTCAGTAACATCAATCAATATTCATCTCAAATCAAATATTCATCTTTGCACTACGGGCCAAAGATATTCATCAATCGGTCATGTTCATCTCAACACTGCTAATAATTTTTGCACTAAAGGCTAAAGATATTCATCATCGGTCATGTTCATTTAAACACTGCTCATCTTTGCACTACAAGGCCAAAGATATTCATCGATCCAATCATGTTCATTTAAACACTGCTCATCTTTTGCACTACAGTGCCAAAGATATTCTTCAGAATCATTCATCTTTGCACTACTAAGCCAAAGATATTCAATAATATCATCATTTAAGACCGAGGATGATGAAAAATATTTTAAAAGAACGAATCCAAAGAAACAAAATGACAAGGATTAAGGATTAAGGATTCGTACTTTGTTTTATCCATGTCCAACAATACCTCAAAAAATAATCATAGTGGTGTAAAATTCAAGAATAATCAAAACATGGATACAATCAAAGCTAGTATCCGTAATAGATATTTTGGACGAAAAGAAGAAATTTTATTTTTCTTGAATAATGATATTGTCAGATACGTGAATAGTCTTGATATGTGAATAAGAAACTCTACACCAAAAGATAGAAATTCCACAAAAAACATCTTCACGCTTCATGAATAGTACTCGTGAATAAACTCGTGAATAGTAACTCATGAATAGTAACTCGTGAATAAGTAACTCATGAATAGTAACCCCCCATATATGAAAAAGTTCCAAATTTGATAAAAACTTCAGATCAACATTTCAAAGATAATGATATCAAGAAATAATATCATTACAAAAAAATAATATCCTTTACCTCAAAGAATCAAGATTTCGGAAGGAAAGGCTCAAGTGATGTTTGAATGAAACTTGTCTTGATGTAAAACTCTCAAAGTATCTAAATACTCACAAAATACGCTCAATAATATAGAGAGAGAAAGAGAAAACTTTGTTTCGGTGTGATTTTCAATTCTAACTTAGCCTCTATTTATAGGAAAATGTTAAGACGCCAAAGCGAGACTTAACTCTGAACCCCGATGGCTTTACACTCGCTACTATTCCCACCCACCACATTTGAAAATTCAATTGAGCACATTTCTCACCAACCAAAAGTGGGGCCCACCAATTCTAGAATTTTCCACCAAAATCATTTATAACCTAATTTCGAATCAACACCTCTTAAAATTCATAATAAATTATACGCTCATTTTAATCGGCTCAAAATTTGTGGACATATACTCAACTTATATATGTATAACATATCCAAAAATTACAACGATTCAACTATTTGATTAAATATTATAACTCACACAATAAAGTCAGTAATAACACCAATTTGATCTTTTAATACCTCCAATCCGCCAAAATACAAATAAAACATCTCAAAGATTAATTCCTTCATTAATAACCACATAAATAAATCCATCATTTATATTCATATAAAATAAATATTTCCTTATCATATGAATCAATAATTAATTATTCACAAATAATATTACGAATCACATTTATGACACCACCAGTCGCTCCTGTGAAAGGGGGGGCTTCCAATAAGAATCTCTCCTTCTTGCGCCGCAATTAGGTGACCAAACCTCTCCTTAGATGTAACTTTCTAGACATTGCCAATAATGTTATCTAATAATATTATTCAAATAATATGAATTATCGATCCGATAATGGGAAATATCATTGTGCGACAATTATCAAACAAAGAATAATATAAAATACCAACGCAAAGAATTATTGAATCAATAAAATAAACTATCGAATAAGAATTACTTTGTAACAATTATTGAGTAAGTGCCTTCTTACGTAAGAATCAATAATTGATGCAATACCGTGCGCTACCGCTCAACAACGCCAGACAGTGTGTTTTAACCACCGGGTATTCCAATAAGATTAATTCTGTAATAATTACGCCGTTATTTTTAAACAACTTATATTTGTCGCTTTCCTCATCCAATCACTTTCCGCTTGGGGGCCCACACACGGTCGCTACCGTCGCATTTAATATTCCCCTGACAAAGCATTTAATATTCCACGACCAAACGAATATTCCCCGAAAAAAATGAATATTTTATAACCACTTGCTTATTTTGAAATATTTGCGTATTTTATCCCTAACTATCCACATTAATCAAATCAACCCTTACTATTTCAAAATAATAAATAAAGGAAATTCCTTTTATTTAAAAAAATTCGGGTCTTACAACCTCCCTCCTTATGAAATTTCGTCCTCGAAATCGACGACGTATTCTGTGTTTTCAAAAGGTGAGGATACCTCGCTTTCATTTTCGCTTTCCAATTCCCAGTGTCATTTCCTCTATAAGCATGATTCCTCCACAAAACTTTAACTTGTGGTATGACCTTTCATGGCGTAGGACATGCTCCTTCCTATCCAAAATCTTGACAGTACCTCCTCATACGTTAAGTCTTCGCTATCTCGTCCTGCTCTTCTAACTCTATAACGTGGTTCGGTCTTTCACATATTTACGAAGTACCGATATATGTGAAACACATTATGAACACGAGACATACTTGGAGGTAACGCAAGTCTATAGGCTACATTTCCTACTTTCGGTCAAGAATTTGAAATGGACCAATAAATCGTGGATCGAGCTTTCCTCTCTTCCTAAATCTTGTAACTCCTTCCATGGAGCAACTCGCAATAATACATGATCCCCACACACTAAATTCCACGTCTTTCGATGAAGATCCGCATAACTCTTTTGTCGATCTTGTGCCATTTGTATACGTTGTCAATCATTTGGATCTTTTCGGTGAGTCATACGTATTTAACTCGGGTCCCAACAATGTTGCTTCACCCACATCATCCCAACATATCGGAGAACGACATTTTCGTCCCATATAATGCTTCAATGGAGCCACACCTATACTTGCTCGATAACTGCTGTTGTTGTAGGAGAATTCCACCAATGGTAAATACTTATCCCAACTACCTTTGAAGTCTAGGACACGTAGTCTTAATATATCTTCAAGAGTTTGAATAGTCCTCTCGATTGTCCGTCCGCTTGGGGATGGTATGCCGAACTAAATCGCAAATCCGTGCCCATAGCTTTTTGCAAGCTAACCCAAAATCTTGAAGTGAATCTTGGGTCACGATCCAAAACTATATGGATACAGCATGCCATGCAACCTCACAATCTCATTCACGTATATACTAGCAAGACGCTCAAGTGAATAAGTCTCCAGACGGCAAGAAATGAGCGGACTTGGTTAATCTATCAACAATAACCCAAATAAAGATTGATGCCTTGAGAAACCGTAGGAAGACCCGTAATCTAAATCCATGGTAATATGTTCCCACTTCCATTTCGAATCTCAAGTGGTTGCAACGGACCCTTAGGTACTAGATGCTCCGCCTTTACACGCTGGCAAGTTAAACACATCGAGATAAACTTTGCAATCTCTCTCTTTATATTGTTCCACCAAAATGTATGTCAAAGATCACGATACATTTTAGTACTTCCGTGATGGATTGCAAATGGTGTATTGTGTGCCTCCATCTTGTTCTTCAAATCGTAGTCGTTAGGAACACAAAGTCTAGAGTGGACTCAAGTATTCCTTCTTCATCAATTCTCGCCCTAATAGCTCCTTCTTGTACTTTCTTCTTCTTCATATGCATCATTCCGGCCTGGGCTTGAGCAAATTTTAACTTTATCGATTAAAGTCGATTATACTCAGATATCATCACGTGGGTACCTAGAGTTTTCATCTCCATCTCTATTATTTGTAAATTATACGAAATTAGTCTTTGACAATATCGTACTCAGTCTTCAGATACGATCTTCTACTCAACACGCCGCCTACCACGCTCGCTTTTCCAAGATGGCATGGTCGTAACACGTATTTGAAATGAGTCTCCTCTTGAGTTCTTCAAGCTCTTTCCCACATTCCTTGCTCCATTCGAATTTTGTATCTCTACGAGTCAGTTGCGATAATGGAATAGCGATTCGAGAATATCCTTCAACGAATCTCCGATAATAACCAACTAAGCCTGTAAAGCTACGTATTTTGATTATCGACTTAGGTTGCTCTCAACCGTGACTCATATCCCAATCTTGGATAAAGACGTCACAATGACACCTATCGCTTTACTATCGCATCGAATATGACGTCCCCTATAGAGTCCGCTTAGTAAATTCCACAAAGGAAGTCACCAGATAAAGGCTCAGTACCAAATTTATAGTTGAATTTTAACTCCTCAAGTTCAATAGAGCCATTCGATATGAGATTTTAGAAATGAGTTTTGTCTGGGTTCAAAGTCGATACAATATTTAATATCGTGTTTTTGGGAGTAAACCAAGAAATTCTTCGTGAAATACGTCGGAAAAAATCAATAACAATAGGAATATTATTCAAATCGACGTGTCTTTATTCAAATCCATAACATGGACTAAGAAAACTTGACATCCGTAATAAACGAATGACTTCATGGCTTGATATGAAAATGTTTGACTACAATGGTTTGATTGCTTGAATTGAATAACAAAGTTGCTTAGAATATGAAAACTAACAACCTTACAAAAGCAATCAATTTGGCATGATGAGTAGTTAACCTTAAAATCACATCAAAAGCAAATATCTCTATAGAAATAAGGTTAACAGGTAATGTGATAGTGCTAACTTCAATCAAGCAAGATTTTTAAACAACGAATGTAATGAAAGTTTCTCCTAATGGAGTCTCCACAGATAGGTCAAAGTTTAATTTCTCCGTAGTCAAGTTCAAATGTTGAGCGCAAGTAAGAGAGATAAAAGAATGGGTAGAACCAATATCTAGTAAGGTATATACTTCAAAAGAATTTATAATTAACTAACCCGTGCTAACTTCGTTCGGGTTCCTCGCATTTTGACTGGTCACGATAAACGCTTCTTCCAAGAACCGCTTGACTTTGACTTTTCCGGGACATCCTTTTGAGTCACCATTCTCATTTGGGATCGGTTTCGATATCGTATAATCTCGAGCGATATGTCCTTCTTTTCCACAATTATAGCATACCTTGGAAGGCTTTGAGCAGTTTGACCTTATATGTCCTCTCTCTCCACATCTCAGTAGCATCTAACCGGCGATCGTTCTCTTCCCTAGAATTTGTTGATGGTGCCGATCTCACCTGCGACGCCTTCCCGCCATCGTTAAATCTTCTCTTTTTAGATTGGACATCTTTTTCCATAATATCAACGCGTCGTGCGGCTTTTACCCATGCATCACTCATTCTCACTCGTTCGATTATTTCTTCTTTCACCAGATTCCAAATTTTTATCATCTTATACTCGCCAAAGAGTGCTTCGCTTCAAGCATCACATATCGGGTAACATGGCTTGAATCGTTGCATCCTTTTTGCTCCACGATCGCCTGCAATTCTTCACCGCTTTCTTCTAACTCATGAATACGATTTTGCAATTCTACATTTTGATCATAAAATACCTCTAATAAACTCTCTTCAGTACCTCTTCTTCTTCTTCTCACTCTCACCGTTACTACTCTGCGACTATCTCGGTGCAACTATCAATTCTTCACTCACCATATGGATATCTCTAATTCCTTCTTCACCTGACATCACATTATCCTCGGTTGGCGATTAGAGGTGTCTCCACGATCTCATTCACTCCATTGTTAACGCTTCTCGCAGCCCATTCTTGAAAACTATCATAAAACAAGGGTTAATTAAATAAATTAACAAATCACATAATACCCCTATATTATGACCAACCAACAAATAAGCTTAGGTAGGACACACTAGCGAAGGATTTACGTCTGCCTCCCTCCTAGTTCTATTCCCCGATCTCCGCCAGAGATCATATCCCTAAGCTCGATACCAACTATGACTCGACACCAACAACTTGTGTCAAGACCTCACATTGATACCTATCGGTTTGCCACAGAAATCCAGGCGTCCCCTACGGAGAGTCTAGCTTGGTGCATCCCCCATCAACAGAAGTCACCAAATGAGGGCTCGAGCTTTTACTTATAGCTCGATACAATCGACGCCCCAAAAATAGTATACACAACACCCATTCTCGAGTCGCCAAATACATGGTACAAGAAACAAACTACAACTTCAATAATACAAATGTCGTGTGAAATACGACAATATATACTTAATGAGTTTAAATATAATATTGTCTTCTGCAATATCCACACGCAAAATAAATCCCCATCATAATTATTGATACATTATTTTACAAAATGGTGAGGACTACTAAACAACTCTCTCTGTAACCTTCATTCCATACCCCCGACTAAGTACTTTCGCTACATTCTCGCCTCCGAGAAAAAAAATGGAACAACAAGGAAAAGGGTGAGCTCAACTAGCCCAAGAAAGAATACTATGACTAAGATAATATACAACAAATTATCGTTAGTCTCCAACAGGAAAAATCGATAGAATACAATAGATAACAAGTTGCGATCAATATTCGCAGAATGAAATAATAATTCATAGAAGAGTTACGTAGAGAATGAAATCTACTATAATCTATGAATTTAACAAATCCATCATCAATATTTTATCCTCAGTAACATCAATCAATATTCATCTCAAATCAAATATTCATCTTTGCACTACAGGCCAAAGATATTCATCAATCGGTCATGTTCATCTCAACACCTGTTAATCTTTGCACTAAAGGCTAAAGATATTCATCAGTCGGTCATGTTCATTTAAACACTGTTCATCTTTGCACTCTGAGGCCAAAGATATTCATCAATCGGTCATGTTCATTTAAACACCTGTTCATCTTTGCACTACAGGCCAAAGATATTCTTCAGAATTCATTCATCTTTGCACTACAGGCCAAAGATATTCAATAATATCATCATTTAAGACTGAGGATGATGAAAATATTTTTAAAGAACGAATCCAAAGAAA
Source organism: Panax quinquefolius (assembly GCA_020205615.1). Classification (NCBI taxonomy): domain Eukaryota; kingdom Viridiplantae; phylum Streptophyta; class Magnoliopsida; order Apiales; family Araliaceae; genus Panax; species Panax quinquefolius. Next base: position 4,083,952 of record CM035154.1, on the reverse strand, counting down.
ACAAAATGACAAGGATTAAGGATTAAGGATTCGTATTTTGTTTTATCCATGTCCAACAATACCTCAAAAATAATCATAGTGGTGTAAAATTCAAGAATAATCAAAACATGGATACAATCAAAGCTAGTATCCGAGAATAGATATTTTGACCGAAAAGAAGAAATTTTATTTTTCTATGAATAGTGGTCGATATCGTGAATAAAGTCAGATATCGTGAATAGTCAGAATATCGTGAATAAGTAACTCAGACACCAAAAGATAGAAATTCCACAAAAAACATCTTCACGCTTCATGAATAGTACTCGTGAATAAGAACTCGTGAATAGTAACTCATGAATAGTAACTCGTGAATAGTAACTCATGAATAAGTAACCCCGATATGAAAAAGTTCCAAATTTGATAAAACTTTGAGATCAACATTTCAAAGATAATGATATTGAAGAAATAATATCATTACAAAAAATAATATCCCTTACCTCAAAGAATCAAGATTTCTAAGAAGGAAAGGCTCAAGTGATGTTGAATGAAACTTGTAACTTTGACAAAGAACTCTCAAAGTATCTAAATACTCACAAAATACGCTCAATAATATAGAGAGAAAAGAGAAAAAACTTGTTTACGGTGTGATTTTCAATTCTAACTTAGCCTCTATTTATAGGAAAATGTTAGCACGCCAAAGCGCATTTAACTCCAAACTGATGGCTTTACTCGCTACTATTCCCACCCACCACATTTGAAAATTCAATTGAGCACATTTCTCACCAACCAAAAGTGGGGCCCACCAATTCTAGAATTTTCCACCAAAATCATTTATAACCTAATTTCTAATCACCACCTCTTAAAATTCATAATAAATTATACGCTCATTTTTAATTCGGCTCAAAATTTGTGGACATATACTCAACTTATATATGTATAACATATCCAAAAATTACAACGATCCAACTATTATTTGGATTAAATATTATAACTCACACAATAAAGTCAGTAATAACACCAATTTGATCTTTTAATACCTCCAATCCGCCAAAATACAAATAAAACATCTCAAAGATTAATTCCTTCATTAATAACCACATAAATAAATCCATCATTTATATTCATATAAAATAAATATTTCCTTATCATATGAATCAATAATTAATTATTCACAAATAATATTACGTAATCACATTTATAATGACCAGTCGCTCCCCGAAAGAGGGGGCTTTCCAATAAGAATCTCTCCTCTTGGCCAAGATTAGGTGACCAAACCTCTCCTTAGACAGAAACTTCTAGGCATTGCCAATAATGTTATCCAATAATATTATTCAGATAATATGAATTATTGCTCCGATAATGGAAAATCTTCTTTGTGGCAATTATTGAACAACAATAATATAAAATATCAACGTAGCAATTATTGAATCAATAAAATAAAATATTAAACAATAATTACTGTAACAATTATTGAGTAATGCCTTCACTACGAAAAAAATTATCATGCTTCATGAATAAGACTTTCGTGAATAGTAACTCATGAATAAGAATCGTGAATAAGAACTCATGAATAGTAACTTTCGTGAATAAGAATCTCATGAATAAGAACTCGTGAATAGTAACTCGTGAATAGTAACTCATGAATAGTAACTCATGAATAGTAATTAAAAAAAAAATGAATACTTTTATTTCATAAAATTCGGGGTCTTACAATCTCCCCTCCTTATGAAATTTCGTCCCCGAAATTTACGTACCTGGTATTTCAAAGAGTTGAGAATACCTTGTTTTCATTTCATATTCTATCTCCCATGTCATCATGATTTCTCCATTGCTCATCTCCTGTATTTCAGATATCATTCTAGAATACATCTTCAAAACAAGGGTTAATTGACATATCATAAATTGTCAACTTATCAAGTAAATAATTTTAGCTTAGGTAAGTCACACACTAGCGAAGTATATAACTTGTCTCTCCCCTCCTAGTTCTAGACTCTTATCTCCGCCAACGACCATATCCCTAAGCTCTGATACCAAATGTAACGACCCCAAAATAGGTCCATTCCATCCAACCCATTCTGAGTCGCCAAATATATGGTACGAAAAACAACTACAACTTTATTATAACAATTGTCGTGCAAAATACAACAACACATATCTTTGTGAGTTTGGATACAAATATATACCAATCAGTGGACGTCACAATGACACCTTACATAAAGGTATAGTCAAAAACCTGCTTTTAGAAATTAGAATCTTTGGGAAGTGCTCAAGAAACCTTTCATACATGGGAGGCCATGCTTTTAGGTTATGGTAGATATCATATGGCCACGAAATTATCCTTGGTTGATCCAATAGACCCCAAAGAAAAACGAGAAGATTACTATCATATTCTTCCCAATGGTGAGTCTTCTCTTGACTTATCATTATCTCCACTGTCTCTAATTGGGTATTATACTCCAAACAAACACCAAGATTATATAGGTAGTGCTCAGTAAATATACTCAAAGAAGTGAATGAAACCTGACCATGTCTTATGATGACATGAGGTTGTATGTCATTAGACATCTTGTATGATAGTGGCAAAACACCCTTCCAACGTTGGGTTAAGCTTTCTCAGTATATGATTCACCAAATATAACTACTAAAAGATGTATACAACACACTTGTCTATACAGTTTAGGGAGAACTCCACAACTAGAGACCACTGCTTCTATTCCTCATGTTACCCCTGGCTAATTCCAAATACACTTTTATTACACGAAAGGAATTGTGAAGCAAAAGGGTGAAACACAACTAAACTTCGATAAAGAATATCATGGCTAAAGATAATTAAATTATCAACAACTTCATCAATAACAAATCGTAGATTTAGAACATATGGTAGATGATAAAATTTCAACCATAGTTGCGGTGAACGAAGCAATCCATTAGAAGAGTCAAATAGACAATACAGATCTATTATCTTCTCCATGTTAAAAGTCCACCAACAATGTTTTATCCTCAGTAACATCAATCAACAGTTCTTTTCCACAATTATATGAATATCTCACGATCATAATTGTGATTCTAAATTCCTCTTCGTACCCGGGATTTAATATAATTTTCATCACATGTCTTTACCGAAACATCAAAGATCATGGTTATACCAAATCACAGCCTCTGCTCATAATCATACTAATAAATTCATCTTTGCACTACGGGCCAAAGATATTCATCCACAGATTCATCTTCGCACTAACCGCCAAAGATATTCAATAACAGTCATCTTTTGCACTACGGGCAAAGATATTCATTAACAGTTCATCTTTGCACTATCGCCAAAGATATTCATAAACAATTCATCTTTGCACTACAAAAGCCAAAGATATTAATATCTCAAAGAAATATATAATCACTTGAAATTTATATAAACAATAATTATAACCATGTTGATCAATTCACCTTTGCACTTAAGCTAAAGATATTCAATTATAAATTCAATGGTCATGATCATACCAACCACAATTCAACTTTTCACTCTCGGCCAAAGAGAACCCTACATGATGATCATACCAATAATCTACCCATCTTTATACTCAAGTGAAAGAGAATTTCAACATCGTGGTTATAAAAATGTTATATATGATAATAAAAATAATATGATCAACAATCGCACTTAATCTCAAGAGCAATATTCATAAATCAACGATAATTTGGTCGAAAAAAAGAAACCAACTTTGTCGTGAATAGTATCCGTGAATAGTAACTCGTGAATAAGAACTCATGAATAAGAACTCGTGAATAGTAACCCCAGACTCAAAAAAGGTCAAAATTCCACAATAAAATCCATACCAATATTTCTAGATAATGATATTGAAAGAATAACATTTCTTAAACTTATAAATAATTTATTTTAATTGTTTACACTTTACTAAATAATTCATTTAATCATCAGAAAATGCCATACTTAGAAGGTTTCATCACCAATAACCAAAACCCTCATCAAAAATCTGCATATACCACATATATGATTCTCAAGCCATAAAATCATATTTTTCAATTTTCTTCCTTCACATAACATATTTAACTCATTTATTCATAAGTAGTCCATTTTATTGAAAAATATCAAATCAGTTCCAAAAATATTTCTTTTCTGGGATTTAGCAGAATATAGTCCCATATTGAACATATATTTTTCTTAGAATTTTTAAAATCCATTTACTATTTTTCATATGGCTAAAACCGCCGAATATTTAGACATTTATTATAAATTGTAATTTTATCCAAAAATTCCAAAATTCACAGAGTACACTGATATTATATAGATGTACTCCCAATAAAAATTTCATCAATTTTGGAGTTAACCATAAGGAGTTATAAGGCGTTACTTTTAAAATAGTCTTTTTCTCATAAAACTCATAACTCTTAATCTATACATCCAAAAATCACCATTTTTGGACACAATCAATAAAACTCATCAACATATCATTTCAAATTTTTCCAAAATTTTTTGAAGGTCAGAAGAAGTACGAACTGAAAAACATAATAACCCTTAAAATCCCTTACTATCCCTTACCTCAAAAGAGCACCACTTCTGACTGGATATCGGATATGACGCTGAAGAAAACTTGCACTGATGAATATCAACTCACCAAGTATCTAAATACTCACAAAATACACTCAATAATCTAGAGAGAGAAAGAGAGAAAACTTGTTTCTGGTGTGATTTTTAATTCTAACTTAGCCCTCTATTTATAGGAAAATTTTAGCAGACTTGACCTGCAACCTGATGAATTTACCTGCTACTATTCCCACCCACCACATTTGAAATAAAATTAAGCACATTTCTTCACCAACCACAAGTGGGGTCCACTCAATTCTAGAATTTTCAACCAAAACCAAATTTCCAAAGCAGTCACCTCTTAAAATTCATAACAAATCATTCGTTCAATTTTAACGGTTCAAAATTTGTGAACATATACTCAACTTATATATGTATAACATATCCAAAAATTACAACGATCCAACGGTCAGATTAAAAATTATAACTCACGCAATATATCTCAAAAATACTGGTTTAATTTTTAATACCTTCATTCCGACAAAAATACTGATAAAATACCTCAACATTAATTCCTTCATTTATAACCATATAAATAAATCCATCATTTATATCCACATCAAATAAATATTTCCTTATCATATAAATCAATAATTAATTATTCACAAATAATATTAAAGAATTACAATTATGATGACCGGTAGTTCCTCAGAAAGAGGGCTTTCCAATAAGAATTTATCCTTCTTGGCGCCGCATTGATTAGGTGACCAAACCTCTCCTTGATGAACTTTCTAGACATTGCCAATAATGCTATCTAATAATATTATTCAAATAATATGAATTATTGATCGATAATGAGAAATATTGTGCGGTGATAATTATTGAAACAACAATAATATAAAATATCAACGCAAACTAACTATTGAATCAATAAAAAATATTGAACAAAGAATTACTGTAACAATTATTGAGTAGTGCCTTCTTACGTAAGAATCAATAATTCAAAAATCTTTATGTAATAATACCACGTCTTCTTGTCTGACAACAACGCCAGATTCAGTATTTTAACCACCGGGTATTCCAACAGTGTTAACGGTAATGATTACGCCGTTATTTATAAAAACTTAATTTTGTCATTTTCTTCTTCCGGCGCTTATTACATTATGGGGCCCACAATGGTCGCTACTGCCGTATTTACGAATATTCCCCGACAAAAAGAATATTCCACGACCAAACGAATATTCTCCGACAATAATGAATATTTTATAACCATTTGTGTATTTTGAAAAAAAAATTCATATATCACCTTTAACTTTAACTTTTATCAATTTAACCATTTACTGAATAGTAATTATAAGAAAAATTAAATACTTTTATTTCATAAAATTCGGGGTCTTACACCCAATTTATAGGAAATTGCTTAGAACACCAAAGCGAAAAATTTAATATAATAATATTATATATAAAACAAATTCCTACGCCCACTTTGAAATCGATTTGACCATCTAAAGACATGTTAAAGATGTCCACAAACATTTAAAAAACATTTTCTTTTAAAACATAAATAAAACTTCCAACAATCAATTATTACGGAACTTCGAACTTCAATAATTCATAATAAATAGCCCTTTATCGTAAAATTCGAATCTCAAGATTTTTTATAGGAAATTCAATTCTCTACAACTTTGCAAAAGAAAGTTTTTCAAATTTCAAATGTAAATTGAATCAAATCCACATACTGACGATTTTACAAGCTATAATCAAATTTCAATAAGAAATGGGGTCCACCAAACACACAAAAACATGTGTTAATCATTTAATGCAACAAAAATACTCTTCCTCCTCATATACTCATATATCCCACATTCATTGTAAAAATATCACCATTATTATATTATAATAATATAATAAATATTATTTTATCGGAAAAGATAAAATATCAATTTTTAACAATTATCACTTTAAAAATTTTCTCCATCTATATCCATATAAAATCAATATTTTTCTCATCATATAAATTAATAATTAATTATTCATAAATAATATTACAGAATCACAGTATTGGCAACCGTGTAGTTCCGGAAGAGGGGATTTCAATAAGAATTTCTCCTTCTTGGTAGCCAATTAGGTGACCAAACCTCTCCTTAGACAGAACTTTCTAGACATTGCCAATAATGTTTTCTAATAATATTATTCAGATAATATGAATTATTGCTTCGATAATGAAAAATACTATGTAGTGACAATTATTGAAACAACAGTAATATAAAAAATCAACGCAGCAATTATTGAATCAATAAAATAAAATACTGAACAGTAATGACTGTAACAATTATTGAGTAGTGCCTTCTTACGTAAGAATCAATAATTGGTGCAATACCGTGTGCTACTGTGCAACAACACGTATTACTGTGTTTTAACCACCGGGTGTTCCAACAGTATTAACGGTAACAACTATGCCGTTATTTATAAACAACTTATACTTGTCATTTTCTTCATCTAATCGTTTTCCGTTATAGGGCCCACACAAGGCTGCGCCGTCGTACGAATATTCCCCGACCGCAAGAATATTTCACGACCAAACGAATATTCTCCGACAACAATGAGTATTTTATAACCACTTGCTTATTTGAAATATTTACGCATTTTACCCATAACTAACCACATTAATCAAATCAACCCTTACAGTTTCAAAATGATAAATAGAGGAAATTAAATTTCATTTATTAATAATTTGGGGTCTTACAACCTCCCATCCTTATAAAATTTCGTACTCGAAATTGACTTACGTACCTGGTGTTTCGAAAAGATGAGGATACCTCGCTTTCATTTCCGTTTCTAACTCCCAGGTCATTTCCTTCGCTTTCATTGACTTGTGGTATGACCTTTGTGCGTAGGACATGCTCTTTCCTATCCAAGATCTTGACAGGTACCTCCTCGTACGTTAAATCTTCTGTTATCTCGTCTGGTTCTAACTCAATAATGTGGTTCGGGTTGTCCACATATTTACGTAACATCGATACGCGAATAACATTATGAACACGCGTCATACTTGGCGGTAAAATGTGTCTATAGGCCACATGTGACGCCCCTAAAATAGGTATTGTGACGCCCCCAAAATTAGGTATACGCCACCCATCTTGGGTCGCCACTTACATGGTACATAAATTCAAATATAACTTACTAACCTAACTGCTAATGTACAAATACGACATAAATCGTGAGTTTGAATACAAATATTGTCTACTAGATATTATACAAACTCAAAAGGAGTCCTCATTATAACTATTATCACACTATTTCACGTAATAGTGAGGACTACTAATGCTATCCTCCTCGGACCATTACTCCGCTCCCCGACTCGCTCCCCAAATGTTCTTCTCATTTCAAGAAGAGAACGGTGAAAAGAAAAGGGTGAGCTCAACTAGCCCAAGAAGAAATATTATGACTAAGATAATGCGTAATAAATTATCATTAGCCTTCAACGAAGTTAAACCGATAAAATACAATAGACAACCAGCTTAATCATGCAGCTGAATATGCAATCCATTAAAAGAGTCAAGTAGAGAATAAAATCTACTATCTTTTAGGTTTTAAAAGGTTTTCATCAATTTTTATCACGAGACTCGACTTTAATAAATAAACCACCACATCTAATCATCCCTGTACCACGGTCAAGGATTTTCATCAAATTATCAATGGTCATGACTATACCGAATCACCCCTGGTCATAATCATACCAAAAACTATCCATCACTGCATTACAGGCCACTGAGGACTTTTATCACATCATTTATAACAAGCCATGATTATACCGAATGATCCCTGGTCATAATCATACTAAGTTCATCTATGCACGTAAGCCAAAGATAACATAATATATCATGAGGATGATGACAATGACATAATAATTCAATAAAACAAGTTCAAGAATTATTTAATCCATGAATTATTAACGTCCAAATTGTCAACATGATACTTGTTTAAGAGAGTAAAATTCAAGAATGATCGAAGAATATTTCCATGAAAAGATATCGGATGAAACGCAAATATCAGGAGGATATTCTACTAATTTCATGGAGTATAGAAGTCAAAGTTTTAACCAACCGAGTATAATAAAGAATGGAATAACAAAAGAAATCACCACGCATGCGCAGATTGCCGATAGACGGTGTTATTCCAATGAATAATAATAACGGAACGGTGTCGTGAAATTCACACCAACGGTGATGTTCCAATGTAATAATAAAGATGGAACCGGATCCTGTAAAACACACGATAGGATATTCCAACAGAATGATAAAGATTTTAACCAGTCCCAATGTAAAACACACGCATGTGATGTTCCAACGTAATAATAAAAACGGAACCAGTCCTGTAAAACACATGCATGTGATGTTCCAATGTAATAATAGAAGAATGTCACCAAGTATAGGGTAAACTCACATACAAAAGTTATTCCAACGAGTAATAATAAGCAATGGAATAACATAAGGATTTCACCAAGTATAGGTATGCCACAGATACAAAGTTATGTATAGGGTATGCCACTTTTACAAAGTTATTCCAATGAATGATAATGAATGGAATAATGTAAGTTCTCTTCAAGAAAAAGAATAACACCCCTCACCGTAAAAAGAACCTGAATATAGAAGTAGTGAAGTAGCGAATACTCTTCTTCTTTCTATTTTTCTCTCTATAGCTTCTCTCTATAATTTCTCTCTCTGTAGTTTCAATGAATTCGTAAGAAAATAATGAAGGAATGAGCTTCTATTTATAGGAAAATGGAATGCATAAGAATTAATCCATGAACAGTCCAGATTGATTTACTTTAATCTGACGGTCCATATTTAAAGAAAAATCTTTTAAATAAAATATAATATATTCTATTTATATAAAACATTTTACTATGCAAACACTATGCAATACTATGCAAAAACACTATGCAAAACACTATGCAACACTATGCATAATAAAATATAATATATTTTATTTATAGAATAACTTTAATAAAGTATTCTATTTTATATAAAAGATGTTTCGCTTTTATTACGTTAATAATACTGAATAAAACAAAACGTCATTATCGCTATAATAATTCATATTATTAATCGACAATAATGGAATCAAACCGAGTGACTTCTCACATAAGCATCAATAATCAATACAGGTATGCTTTACGCAACCACACGTGACATCGTATTTTTTACTACCGAGTAGTTCAACAAGAACACACGGTAAAACTTCCGCCGTTATTTCAATAAAATATTTTTGTCGCTTTTCTCAATCCGATAATAATTACATCGCTAGGGGTCCACCAATGATTGAAATTTTGTTATGAATATTCCTCGCTAAACCGAATATTCCCCACCAATCGAATATAATATAACCACTTGCATACTTTGCAAAATTTATAAATACTACCCACAACTATAATATTATCTTAAATTCACACCATAATATTAAAAATTATTTCAACAAAATTTAAATCTTTATTGATAAAATCTGGTCTCTCAGTATACATCACCCATTCTCGAAGTTGTCAATACATGGTACAGAAACAACTACAACTTTATTATTACAACATATAAACTGTGAGTTTAAATACAGATATTGCCATCTAGACAATATTCACACGCAAATAAATCCCCATCATAATTATTGATACATTATTTTACAAATATAGTGAGGACTACGAAACAACTCTCTCTAGAACCTTCATTCCATACCCCGACTCGTACTTTCGCTTATATTCTCGCCTCCCCGAGAAGAAAAAATGGAACAAAAGGAAAAGGGTGAGCTCAACTAGCCCAAGAAAGAATATTATGACTAAGATAATATACAACAAATTATCATTAGTCTTCAACAGGAAAAATCTAATAGAATACAATAGACAACAAGTTTTAAATCAATATTCGCAATGAAATAATAATTCATTAGAAGATTTACGTAGAGAATGCAAACTACTATCTTCTATGTATGAATTTAAAAAGTTCATCGCTCATCTTTTATCCCCGTAACAACATCAATCAATATATATCCGAATCAAATATTCATCTTTTTGACTACAGCCAAAGATATTCATCACCGGTCATGTTCATCTAAACACTGCTCATCTTTGCACTACGGCCAAAGATATTCATCGAAATCATTCATCTTTGCACTACAAAGTGCCAAAGATATTCAATAATATCATCATTTAAGACCGAGGATGATGAAAAATATTTTTAAAGAAACGAATCCAAAGGAAAACAAAATGACAAGGATTAAGGATTAAGGATTCAGTATTTTGTTTTATCCATGTCCAAAAATACCTCAAAAATAATCATAGTGGTGTAAAATTCAAGAATGATCAAAACATGGATACAATCAAAGCTAGTATCCACAATAGATATTTTAGACGAAAAGGAAAAATTTTCATTTTTCGATGAATAAAGGTCGTATTCGTGAATAGTATCAGATATCGTAAATAGTCAGATAGTATCGTGAATAGTAATTCCGACACCAAAAGTTCCAAATTTGATAAAAACTTCGAGATCAATATTTCAAATAATGATATTGAAGAAATAATATCATTAAAAAAAAAATATCCTTACCTCGAAAGATTAAGATTTCTAATTTTAAACACCGAATATAAAGCTATGACTTGAACTTGCACCGTATAGCAATACTCAAAGTATACTCAAAATACTCACAAGAATACGCCGATAATATAGAGAGAAAAACTTCAGCTTACGTGTGATTTTCAATTCTAACCCAAAGACCCTATTTATAGAAAATGCTTAGAACACCAAAGTAGAAAATTTAATATAATAATAATATATATATATATATACAAATTTGTCTACGCACCTAGAACCATCTGAATTCAAAGAACTTGTATGTGTTTAATGAGGCTAACCAAACATAAAAACGTTTTTGTTAATTAAAACAATTAAAACTTCCAAAAATCAATTATTTTGAGCTTCTAACTTAAATAATTCATAATAAATAGCTCTTTTATCAAAAAATTCAAACTCATGCGATTTTTCATAGAAAATTCCATTATCTACAACTTTGCGTAAGGAAGTTTTTCCAAATTCCAAATGTAAATTGACCAAATCCACAAACCAAGCGATTTTACAAAAGTTATAATCAAATTTCACCAATAAATGGGGTCCAATTTACATGTTTAACATGTTTTAAACATTTATTGCAACAAAAATACTCTTCCTCCTCAGATACTCATATATCCCACATTCGTTGTAAAAATATCACCATTATTATATTATTAAAATATAATAATATATTTAAATAAATTATTTTATCGTAAAAGATAAAATTTTAATTTTCAACAATTGTCACATTAAAATTTTCTCCATCTATATCCACATAAAATCAATATTTTCTCATCATATGAATCAATAATTAATTATTCACAAATAATATTACGTAATCACAATATCGACAACCGTGCGCCTCCTGTGAAAGAGGGGGCTTTCCAATAAGAATTTCTCCTCATCGCGCCAAGCAATTAGTGTGATCAAACCTCTCCTTAGATGTAACTTTCTAGACATTGCCAATAATGTTATCTAATAATATTATTCAGATAATATGAATTATTGCTTCGATAATGAAAAATACCGTAAATGACAATTATCAAACAACAAAGAATATAAAATATCAACGCAAAGAATTATTAAATCAATAAAATATCGAATAAGAATTATCGTAACCATTATCGAGTAGTGCTTCTTCACGTAAGAATCAATAATTGGTGCAATACCGTAAAGCTACCGTGTTTTAACCACCACCGAGTATTTTAACATTATTAATCTGTAAATAACTACGCCAAGTTATTTTTAAACAACTTATATTTGTCATTTTCTTCTTCATCCAATCACTTTTCGTTATGGGGCCCACAAAAAGACTACGCCATTCGCATTTAATATTCCCCGTCAATAATACGAATATTCCACGACCAAACGAATATTCCCCAACAATAATGAATATTTTATAACCACTTGCTTATTCAAATATTTGCATGATTTTACCCATAACTATCCACATTAATCAAATCAACCCTTAATATTTCAAAATAATAAATAGAGGAAAATAAATTTCATTTATTAAAAATTTGGGTTCTTACAACCTCCCTCCTTATGAAATTTTGTCCTCGAAATCGACGTGACGTACACTGTGTTTTCAAAAGGTGAGGATACCTCGCTTTCATTTCCGCTTTCCAATTCCCGTGTCATTTCCTATATAACATGATTCCTCCACAAAACTTTAACTTGTGGTATGACCTTTCATACAGAGGGACATGCTCCTTCCTATCCAAGATCTTGACAGTACCTCCTCATACGTTAAGTCTTCTACTATCTCGTCCTGGGTTTCTAACTCTATAACGTGATTCGGTCTTTCACATATTTACGAAGTACGATATGTGAAACACATTATGAACACGAGACATACTTTTGAGAGGTAACGCGAGTCTATAGGCTACATTTCCTACTCTATCAAGAATTTGAAATGGACCAATAAATCGTGGATCGAGCTTTCCTCTTCCCAAATCTTGTAACTCCTTCCATGGAGCAACTCGCAACAATACACGATCCCCTATACTAAATTCCACGCCCTTTCGATGAAGATCCGCATAACTCTTTTGTCGATCTTGTGTCGCTTTGTATACGCTTGTCGAATTATTTGGATCTTTTCCGTAGTCATACGTATTCAACTCGGGTCCCAACAATGTTGCTTCACCCACCTCGTCCCAACATACCGGAGAGCGACATTTTCGCCCATATAATGCTTCAATGGAGCCACACCTATACTTGCTCGATAATCATTGTTGTAGGAGAATTCCACCAATGGTAAATACTTATCCCAACCGCCTTGAAGTCTAGGACACAGAGTCTTAATAGATCTTCAAGAGTTTGAATAGTCCTCTCGATTGTCCGTCCGCTTTGAGGATGGTATGCCAAATCTAATCGTAAATCTGCGCTCCATATCTTTTTGCAAGCTAACCCAAAATCTTGAAGTGAATCTTGGGTCACGATCCAAACTATGGATACAGGGCATGCCATGCAACCTCACAATCTCATTCACGCATATACTAGCAAGACGCTCAAGGAATAAGTCTCCGTGATCGGCAAGAAATGAGCAGACTTGGTTAATCTATCAACAATAACCCAAATAGCATTGATGCTTTGAGAAACCGTAGGAAGACCTGTAACGAAATCCATGGTAATGTGTTCCCACTTCCATTTCAGAATCTCAAGTGGTTGCAACGGACCCTTAGGTACTAGATGCTCCGCCTTTACACGCCGACAAGTTAAACACATTAAGATAAACTTTGCAATCTCTCTCTTCATATTGTTCCACCAAAATGTATGTCAAGATCACGATACATTTTAGGTACTTCCAGATGGATTGCAAATGGTGTATTGTGTGCCTCCATCATAATCTCAGACTTCAAATCGTAGTCGTTAGGAACACAAAGTCTAGAGTGGACTCAAGTATTCATTCTTCATCAATTCTCGCTCGAATAGCACCTTCTTGTACTTTCTTCTTCATACGCGATCGCCTCCGGCCTGGTGGCTCGAAAGCAACCTTAACTTTTTCTATTAAAGTCGGCTCTACGCGTATACTTGACATCATCGCACTCATTCCTCGCATATGATCTTCTACTCAACGCGCCATCTACCACGCTCACTTTTCCGTGATGGTATTGAATAGTGTGGTCGTAATCTTTCAACAACTCAAGCCAACGTCGTTGCCGCGATGTTGAGTTCCTTTTGCGTGAAGAAATATTTGAGGCTTTTATGGTCCGAATATATCTCCACTTTCTCCCCATATAGATAGTGCTCTCCATATCTTTAAGCGTGAAAACGATCGGGCCGCTAACTCTAGATCATGAGTAGGATAATTCCTCTCATACTCTTTAAGTTGTCGTGAGGCATAGGCTATGACTTTCCCACGCTGCATGAGAACACATCCTAACCCTTTGCTCAAGCATCGTCAGAGATAACAAATCCATCCGCATCGAGATGGTATTGTTGTAAAAGTGCCGAAATGAGTCTCCTCTTGAGCTCTTGAAACTCTTCTCGCATTCCTCGCTCCATACTGAATTTTGTATCCTTCCGAAGTTAGTCAAGTTAATGGAGTAGCGATTCGAGAAAACCCTTCCACGAATCTCCGATAATAACCAAATGCACCCAAAAAACTACGTGATTTCAACCACCGACTTTTTGTTCCCAACTTTGATTACTTCAATCTTCACGGGTCCACAGATATACCCATGTTTCGACACCACGTGCCCAAGAAATGCTACTTCCTCGCCGTAACTCGCATTTTTTCAATTTGGCATATAGTTTGTTTTCACAAAGCCTTTGAGTACCAAATTTCAAATGGTGCTCATGATCTTCACGGCTTTTGGAATATATGAGGATGTCATCAATAAAGACAACAACGAATTGATCCAAATATTCCTTGAATACTCGATTCATCATATCCATGAAAGTCGCAGGAGCATTAGTCAATCCGAAAGACATGACTAAGAATTCATAATGCCCGAACCGAGTTCTAAAGGCGCCTTTTGAATATCCTCGCCTAATCTTCACCGATGATATCCGAATCGAAGATCGATCTTTGAAAAAATTTGTGCCCCTTGCAACTGGTCAAACAAGTCATCAATACGAGGTAGAGGATACCTATTCTTGATGGTGACATGGTTCAATTCCCGATAGTCAATAAAAAGTCGCATACTCCCGCTTTTTCTTCTTTACGAAATAAAACAGAGCACCCCAAGGAGATGTACTAGACGAATGAAACCAATGTCCAACAATTCCTCAGAGTTGGACCTTTAACTCCTCAAGTTCAATAGAGCCATTCGATATGGGGTTTTAGAAATGGGCTTTGTACCAGTTCAAGATCAATAAAGAATTCAACTTCACGCTCGGGGGTAGACCGGAAGTTCTTCAGAAATACGCCAGAAAGTCAATAACAACAGAATATTATTCAAATTTGACGTGTCTTTATTCAAATCCATAACATGGGCTAAGAAAGCTTGACATCCGCTTTTCAATAAACGAATAGCTTTATGATTAGATATGACAATGATTGATTTTAATGGTTTAGTTGCTTTGAATTGCATAACAAAGTTGGTTAGGAATATGAAAACTAACAACCTTACGAAAACAATCAATTTTGGCATGATGAGTAGTTAACCAATCAATCCCTAAAATCACATCAAAAGCAAGTATCTTTAAAGAGATAAGGTCAACAGTAAGGTGATGGTGCCAACTTGAATCAAACAAGATTTATAAACAAAGGATGTGATGAAAGTTTCTCCTAACGGAGTTTCCACAGATAGGTCAAAGTCTAATTTCTCCTGAGTCAAGTTTAAACGCTGAGCACAAGCAGAGAGATAAATGAATGGGTAAGACCCCAGATCAAGTAAGGTATAAACTTCGCAAGAATTTATAAATAGCTTACCCGTGATCACCTCGTTTGGGTTCCTCACATTTTGACAATCACAACAAACGCTTTTCCAGAACCGCTGACTTTGACTTTTCTCGGGATGTCTTTTTGAGTCACCGTCCCACGAACTAGGTTTCACTACCGATAATCTCGAGCGATATGTCCTTCCTTTCCATAATTATAGCATACCTTGAACTGTTGTGGGCGCTTTGACCGATATGTCCTCTTTCCGATTTATAGATATACGACCGGTGGTCGTTTCCTCCCTTAGAACCAGCTTGATCACGCAGACCGCTGCCTTCATACGGTCGTTGCTAAATCTCCTCTTTTAAAATCTCCTCCCGACTCGCTTTTTTTATTTTTTCACGGCCATTACCACCACCGAGTGGTTACCATTTTTGTCCGTCTTTTTTTTCTCACACCGGTTATCGTTATTTTGCTGATCGCTATCTCTAGATGATCCTCGTTATGGTCCCTCGGACCGTACTCACTCGTTATCTCGCTTCTAATAATTGAGCCCTGCTTAACAACATCCGAATAGAGAGAAATTTATGAGAAATGAGATATCGACGATGCCTGGGTTTTCAAACCTCTAAGAAACATCCGCGCATACGCTCCTCATTCTCCACCAAATGAGGTGCAAACTCGATAACTCTGCAAACTTTGCCTCGTCATCGAGACACCGCCATGTTATTTTTGTTCTAATCTAATAAACTCCACTTCCTTCATATACGATTTAACACTTTCGTGAAAGTATTTGTCATTAAATAGTTTCAAATGTCTCCCAAGACATGCCGAAAAGCGGTTGGATGGGTACGCTTCACGCACTCCCACCAAGAGTCCGCCTCGCCACTTTAACATAAAGGTGGCGAATGGAACCTTCGTTCTCCGCGTGCATCCCAAGACATCGAATATCTTGGTAATTTGCTTGACCCATGTTTTCGCCATGATCGGATCTCGCTTTTCCCTTAAATTCGTGGTCCCAACTTTTGAATCGCTGGTCAGTGACAACCCGTGAATTGCTATCATTTCTCCTCAGATTTTGAACACGAGTCTCCTCGCTCGATTTTGCATGAAACCGCAAAAGCTTCTAAACATCCCTCGCTCATCATCTCGCTCAGGTGGTGTTGTTCACAGAGGAACATTGCCACTGTTGCATCGCTCTCCTCGTTGGTGAGTACAAAGCGCCTCCACTGGCCTCTCATTTCCATTTTAATTTCTCAATCGACATTCTCAAATATCGCCATAAAACAAGGGTTAATTAAGGAAATCAATATATCACATAATATCCCTATATACCGACTAACTAACAAATAAGCTTAGGTAGGACACACTAATAAGGATTTACTCGCTCTCCCTCTAGTTCTATTCCCCGATCTCCGCCAGAGATCATATCCCTAAGCTCTCGATACCAACCGTGATGCCCCAAATAGGTATACATCACCCATTCTCGAAAGTTGTCAATACATGGTATGTAAACAACTACAACTTTATTATTACAACATATAAACCGTGAGTTTAAATACGATATTTCCATCTGACAATATTCACACGCAAATAAATCCCCATCATAATTATTGATACATTATTTTACAAAAAATGGTGAGGACTACTAAACAACTCTCTCTAAACCTTCATTCCATACCCCCGACTAAGTACTCGCTATATATCTCGCCTCCCGAGAAGAAAATGGAACAAAAAGAAAAGGGTGAGCTCAACTAGCCCAAGAAAGAATATTATGACTAAGATAATATACAACAAATTATCATTAGTCTTCAACAGGAAAAATCTAATAGAATACAATAGACAACAAGTTTTAAATCAATATTCGCAATGAAATAATAATTCATTAGAAGAGTTAAGTAGAGAATGCATACTACTATCTTCTATGTATGAATTTAAAAGTTCATCGCTCATCTTTTATCCCTATAACATCAATCAATATATATCCGAATCAAATATTCATCTTTGCACTACAGTGCCAAAGATATTCATCACCGGTCATGTTCATCTAAACACTGCTCATCTTTGCACTACTACCAAAGATATTCATCGAAAATCATTCATCTTTGCACTACAGCCCAAAGATATTCAATAATATCATCATTTAAGACCGAGGATGATGAAAATATTTTAAAAGAAACGAATCCAAAGAAACAAAATGACAAGGATTAAGGATTAAGGATTCAGACTTTGTTTTATCCATGTCCAAAAATACCTCAAAAATAATCATAGTGGTGTAAAATCCAAGAATGATCAAAACATGGATACAATCAAAGCTAGTATCCGTAATAGATATTTTGACTTAAAAGGAAAATTTTCATTTTTCAATGAATAAAGGTCAGATTCGTGAATAAGATCAGATATCGTGAATAAAGGTCGATACGTGAATAAGAACTCCCACACACTAAAAGTTCCAAATTTGATTAAAAAGTTCAGATCAATACTTCCAAAGATAATGATATTAGAATAAATAATATCATTACTTAAAAAAAAATAATATCCCTTATCTCGAAAGATCAAGATTTCTAAATCAAACACCGAATATAAAGGCTATGACTTGAACTTGCACCAGATAGAAATACTCAAAGTATACTCAAAATACTCACAAGAATACGCCGATAATATAGAGAGAAAACTTCAGCTTCGTGTGATTTTCAATTCTAACCCAAGCACCCTATTTATAGAAAAAATGCTTAAACACCAAAGTAAAAAATTTTAATATAATAATAATAATATATATACAAATTTGTCTATGCACCTAGAACCATCTGAATTCAAAGAACTTGCATGTGTTTAATGAGGCTAACCAAACACAAAAAAAACGTTTTTGTTAATTAAAACAATTAAAACTTCCAAAAATCAATTATTTCTTGAGCTTTAAACTTAAATAATTCATAATAAATAGCTCTTTTATCAGAAAAATTCGAAACTCACGACTTTCCATAGGAAATTCCATTATCTACAACTTTCCAGAAGGAAGTTTTTCCAAATTCCAAACAGAAATTGACCGAAATCCACAAACGGACAATTTTACAAGCTATAATCAAATTTCAGTCAATAAATGGAGTCCACCGACATGTTTAACATGTTTTAAACATTTATTGCAACAAAATACTCTTCCTCCTCATATACTCATATATCCCACATTCGTTGTAAAAATATCACCATTATTATATTATTAAAATATAATAATATATTTAAATAAATTATTTTATCGTAAAAAGATAAAATTTCAATTTTCAACAATTGTCACATTAAAAATTTTCTCCATCTATATCCATATAAAATCAATATTTTCTCATCATATGAATCAATAATTAATTATTCACAAATAATATTACGTAATCACAATATCGACAACCGTGCGCCCTGTGAAAGAGGGGCTTTCCAATAAGAATTTCTCCTCATCGCACGCAATTAGGTGATCAAACCTCTCCTTAGATGTAACTTTCTAGACATTGCCAATAATGTTATCTAATAATATTATTCAGATAATATGAATTATTGCTTCGATAATGAAAAAATACCGTAAATGACAATTATCAAACAACAAAGAATATAAAATATCAACGCAAAGAATTATTAAATCAATAAAATAAAATATCGAATAAAGAATTATCAGAACCATTATTGAGTAGTGGCCTTCACGTAAGAATCAATAATTGATGCAATACCGTAAAGCTACCGTGTTTTAACCAATTTAGTATTTTAACAAGATAATTGTAATAACTACGCCGTTATTTTTAAACAACTTATATTTGTCGCTTTTCTTCATCCAATCACTTTCCGCACATGGGGCCCACAAAAGATCAATACTTGTCGCATTTAATATTCCCCGTCAATACGAATATTCCACGACCAAACGAATATTCCCTAATAATAATGAATATTTTATAACCACTTGCTTATTCAAATATTTATGATTTTACCCATAACTATCCACATTAATCAAATCAACCATTACTATTTCAAAATAATAAATAGAGGAAAATAAATTTCATTTATTAAAAATTTGGGTTCTTACAACCTCCCTCCTTATGAAATTTTGTCCTCGAAATTGACGTCACGCACTCGGTGTTTGAAAAGGTGAGGATACCTCGCTTTCATTTCCGCTTTCCAATTCCCGTGTCATTTCCTATATAGACGATTCCTCCATAAAACTTTAACTTGTGGTATGACCTTTCATGCGTAGGACATGCTCCTTCCTATCCAAGATCTTGACAGTACCTCCTCATACGTTAAGTCTTCTACTATCTCGTCCCTGCCTCTAACTCTATAACGTGATTCGGGTCTTTCACATATTTCTGAAGTATAGATATGTGAAACACATTATGAACACGAGACATACTCGGAGGTAACGCGATTCTATAGACTACATTTCCTACTCGGTCAAGAATTTGAAATGGACCAATAAATCGTGGATTGAGCTTTCCTCTCTTCCCAAATCTTGTAACTCCCTTCCATGGAGCAACTCGCAACAATACATGATCCCCTATACTAAATTCCACGTCCTTTCGATGAAGATCCGCATAACTCTTTTGTCGATCTTGTGCCGTTTGTATACGTTGTCGAATTATTTGGATCTTTTTCGTAGTCATATGTACCAACTCGGGTCCCAACAATGTTGCTTCACCCACCTCGTCCCAACATACTGGAGAGCGACATTTTCGTCCATATAATGCTTCGAATGGAGCCACACCTATACTTGCTTGATAACTGTTGTTGTAGGAGAATTCCACCAATGGTAAATACTTATCCCAACTGCCCTTGAAGTCTAGTGTGAGACCCCAAATTTTATCAATAAAGATTTAAATTTTGTCGAAATAATTTTTTAATATTATGGTGTGAATTTGAGATAATATTATAGTTGTGGGTAGTATTTATAAATTTTGCAAAAGTATGCAGTGGTTATATTATATTCGATTGGTTGGGGAATATTCGGTTTAAATTTGGAATATTCGTATAAACTACTCAATCATTGGTGGACCCCACAATGTAATTATTGTTGGATTGAGAAAAAGACAAAATATTTTATTGAAATAACGGCGGAAGTTTTACCGGTTGATCTTTGTTGAACTACTCTCGGTAGTAAAAGTACAAGATGTACGTATGGTTGCATAGTAAAGACACCATTGATTATTGATGCTTATGTGAGAAGTCACCAGTTTGATTCCATTATTGTTATTAATAATATGAATTATTATAATGATAATGACGCTTTTGTTTTATTCAGTATTATTAACGTAATAAAATGTAAACATCTTTTATATAAAAATGTAATACTTTATTAAAGTTATTCTATAAATAGAATATATTATATTTTATTATGCATAGTGTTGCGTAGTGTTTTTTGCATAGTGTTTTTGCATAGTGTTGCATAGTGTTTGCATAGTAAAATGTTTTTATATAAATAGAATATATGATATTTTATTTAAAAGATTTTACTTTAAATATGGACTGTCGATTAAAAGTAAATCAATCTGGACCGCTTCATGGATTAATTACTATGCATTCTATTTTCCTATAAATAAAGCTCATTCCTTCATTATTTTCTTTAATTCACTTTGAAACTCTAGAGAGAGAAATTATAGAGAGAAGCTATAGAGAGAAAATCTATAGAGATAAAGAAGAAGAGTATTCGGTACTTCACTACTTTGATATCCAATGTCTTTTACGGTAAGGGATATTATTTGTTGTACTTTAAATAAGGGTGTTATTCTTTCTTATTCATAAAGAGAACTTCATTATTCCATTCTTTATTATTCATTGGAATAACTTTGTATCGCCATGACATACCCTATACTTGGTGAAATCCTCTGTTATTCCATTCTTTATTATTCATTGGAATAACTCAGATATACCTGCATACCCTATACATAATCAGATATCGTGGTTTACCCTATACTTGGTGACATTCTTCTATTATTACGTTGGAACATCACATGCATGTGTTTTTACACCTGACTGGGTTCCGCTCTTTATCATTCTGTTGGAATATCCTATCGTGTGTTTTTACACCGATCTGTTCCGCCTTTATCATTACATTGGAATATCCTATCACGTGTGTTTTACACCGGATCTGGTTCCATCTTTATTATTCTGTTGGAACATCCTGCCGGTGTGAATTTCACCCGACCGTTTCGTTATTATTATTCATTTGGAATAACTTTAATCATGCGGCAATCTTGCATGCACGGTGATTTCCTTTGTTATTCCATTCTTTATTATACCCAAATGGTTAAAACTTTGACTTCTATACTCCATGAAATTAGTAGAATATTCTTGATATTTGCGTTTCATCCAAAGATCTTTCATGGAAATATTCTTCCGATCATTCTTGAATTTTACTCTACAAAAACAAAGATCATGTTGACAATTTGGGCGTTAATAATAATGAATAAATTAATTCGTGAACTTGTTTTATTGAATTATTATGTCATTGTCATCATCCTCATGTTATATTATGTTATCTTTGGCTTACGTGCATAGATGAACTTAGTATGATTATGACCGAGGATCATTCGGTATAATCACGGCTTGTTATAAATGATGTGATAAAAGTCCTCGGTGGCTTTGTAATGTCTTTGATGGATAGTTTTTGGTATGATTATGACCGGGGTGATTCGGTATAGTCATGACCATTAATAATTTGATGAAAATCCTTGATTGTGGTACAGGGATGATTAGATATTGTGGTTTATTTATTAAACTGAGTCTTAGTGATAAAAATTGATGAAAACCTTTTAAAACCTAAAAGATAGTAGACTTTATTTTCTACTTGACTCTTTTAATGGATTGCATATTCATTGCAGCAGCTTAAACTAGTTGTCTATTGTATTTTATCGCTTTAACATTGTTGAAGACTATTGATAATTTATTCGCATTATCTTAGTTATAATATTTCTTCTTGGGCTAGTTGAGCTCACCCTTTCTTTCACCGTTCTTCGTGAAATGAGAATATAAATTGACGAGTCGGGGAACGGAGTAATGGTCCGAGGATAACATTAGTAGTCCTCACTATTCGTGAAATAGTGTGATAATAATTGTAATGAGGACTCCTTTTGAGTTTGTATAATATCTAGTAGACAATATTTGTATTCAAACTCACACGCTTTATGTCGATTGTACACGACAGTTATATTAGTAAGTTGTATTTGAATTTATGTACCATGTAAGTGGCGACCCAAGATGGGTGACGTATACCTAATTTTGGGGGCGTCACAATAGGTCCATTCCATCCAACCCATTCTGAGTCGCCAAATACATGGTACAGAAAAACAACTACAACTTTATTGCAACAATTGACTCTTTTAATGGATTGCATATTCCGCTGCAGTTAAACTAGTTGTCTATTGTATTTTATCAGTTTAACATTGTTGAAGACTATTGATAATTTATTCTGCATTATCTTAGTTATAATATTTCTTCTTTGGGCTAGTTGAGCTCACCCTTTCTTTCATTTATTCTCTTCGTGAAATGAGAATATAAATTTGGGGACGAGTCGGGGAACGGAGTAATGGTCCAGAGGATAACATTAGTAGTCCTCACTATTCTGTGAAATAGTGTGATAATAATTGTAATGAGGACTCCTTTTGAGTTTGTATAATATCTAGTAGACAATATTTGTATTCAAACTCACAGTTTATGTCGTATTGTACACGACAGTTATATTAGTAAGTTGTATTTAAATTCTGTACCATGTATTTGGCGACCCAAGATGGGTGATGTATACCTAATTTTGGGGGCGTCACATCTAGGACACAGAGTCTTAATAGATCTTCAAGAGTTTGAATAGTCCTCTCTGATTGTCCGTCCGTTTGAGGATGGTATGCCGAACTAAATCGTAAATCCGTGCCCATAGCTTTTTGCAAGCTAACCCAAAATCTTGAAGTGAATCTTGGGTCACGATCCAAACTATGGATACAGGCATGCCATACAACCTTATAATCTCATTCACGCACATACTAAAGAAGACGTTCAAGGGAATAAGTCTCCGTGATCGGTAAGAAATGAGCGGAGACTTGGTTAATCTATCAACAATAACCCAAATAGCATTGATGCCTTGAGAAACCGTAGGAAGACCCGTAACGAAATCCATGGTAATGTGTTCCCACTTCCATTTCGGAATCTCAAGTGGTTGCAACGGACCCTTAGGTACTAGATGCTCCGCCTTTACACGTTGAAAAGTTGAACATATTGAGATAAACTTTGCAATCTCTCTCTTTATATTGTTCCACCAAAATGTATGTCGAAAATCACGATACATTTTGGTATTTCCAGGATGGATTGCAAATGGTGTATTGTGTGCCTCCATCATAATCTTGTACTTCAAATCAGAGTCGTTAGGAACACAAAGTCTAGAGTGGACTCGAAGTATTCATTCTTCATCAATTCTCGCTTCTGGAATAGCACCTTCTTGTCCTTTCTTCTTCATACACATCAGCTCGATTGGTGGCAAGCAACCTTAACTTTTTCTATTAAAGTTGGCTCTATGCGTATACTTGACATCATCGCACTCATTCCTTCATATGATCTTCTACTCAACGCGTCATCTACCACGTTCACTTTTCCAGGATGGTATTGAATAGTGTGGTCGTAATCTTTCAACAACTCAAGCCAACGTCGTTGCCGCATATTGAGTTCCTTTTGCGTGAAGAAATATTTGAGGCTTTTGTGGTCTGAATATATCTCCACTTTCTCCCCATATAGATAGTGCCTCCATATCTTTAGCGTGAAAAAACGATCACGCCAACTCTAGATCATGAGTAGGATAATTCCTCTCATACTCTTTAAGTTGTCGCGAGGCATAGGCTATGACTTTCCCACGTTGCATGAGAACACATCCTAACCCTTTGCTCGAAGCATCATTTGTAGATAACAAATCCATCCGTGCCGGATGGTATTGTTAGAAACAGTGCCGAAATGAGTCTCCTCTTGAGCTCTTGGAAACTCTTCTCGCATTCCTCGCTCCATACTTAATTTTGTATCCTTCCGAAGTTAGGCGAGTTAATGGAGTAGCGATTCGAGAAACCCTTCCACGAATCTGCGATAATAACTAGCTAGACCCGAAAACTACGTGACTTGATCACACAAACTTGGTTGCTCCCAACTTTGTATTACTTCAATCTTCACGGGTCCACGATACTCCATGTTTTGACACTGACGTGCCCAAGAAATGCTACTTCCTCGCCGAACTCGCATTTCTTCAATTTGGCATATAATTTGTTTTACTGAAGCCTTTGGAGTACCAAATTTCAAATGGTGCTCATGATCTTCACGGCTTTTGGAATATATGAGGATGTCATCAATAAAGACAACAACGAATTAATCCAAATATTTCTTGAATACTCGATTCATTATATCCATGAAAGTCGCGAGAGCATTAGTCAATCCGAAAGATATGACTAAGAATTCATAATGCCCGTCATCGGGTTCTAAAAAGGCGCTTTGAAATATCCTCGGTTCTAATCTTCAAATGATGATATCCGTAATGAAGATCGATCTTTGAAAAAATTGTGCCCCTTGCAATCGGGTCAAACAAGTCATCAATACGAGGTAGAGGATACCTATTCTTGATGGTGACATGGTTCAATTCCCGATAGTCAATACAAAGTCGCATACTCCGTCTTTTTCTTCTTTACTTAATAAAATAGGAGCACCCCAAGGAGATGTACTAAATTTGAATGAAACCGATGTCCAATAATTCACGTAGTTGGACCTTTAACTCTGAAGTTCAATAGGAGCCATTCGATATGGGGTTTTAGAAATGGGCTTTGTACGGAGTTTCAAGATCAATAAAGAATTCAACTTCACGTTACGGGGTGTACCGGAAGTTCTTGAGAAATACGTCGGAAAAGTCAATAACAACAGAATATTATTCAAATTTGACGTGTCTTTATTCAAATCCATAACATGGGCTAAGAAAGCTTGACATCCATTTTTCAATAAACGAATAGCTTTATGATTAGATATGACAATGATTGATTTTAATGGTTTAGTTGCTAGAATTCGTACAATAGGTTGGTTAGGAATATGAAAACTAACAACCTTACGAAAACAATCAATTTTGGCATGATGAGTAGTTAACCAATCAATCCCAAAAATCACATCAAAAGCAAGTATCTTTAAAGAGATAAGGTCAACAGGTAAGGTGATGGTGCCAACTTGAATCAAACAAGATTTATAAACAGTGGATGTGATGAAAGTTTCTCCTAACGGAGTTTACACAGATAGGTCAAAGTCTAATTTCTCCGGAGTCAAGTTTAAACGTTGAGCACAAGTAGGAGAGATAAATGAATGGGCAAACCCTAGATCAAGTAAGGTATAAACTTCAAGAATTTATTTATAAATAGCTTACCGTGATCACCTCGTTTGGGTTCCTCGCATTTTGACCAGTCACAACAAACGCTCTTCCCGGAACCGTTGACTTTGACTTTTCTAGGACAGTCTTTTGAGTCACCATCCCCGCTGAACTAGGTTTCACTACCATACAATCTCGAGCGATATGTCCTTCCTTTCCATAATTATAACATACCTTGAACTGTTGTGGACAGTTTGGACTGATATGTCCCTCTTTCCCGCTTTTATAGCATATTACCGGTGGTCGTTCTCCTCCCTTAGAACCGATTCTTTGCCAAGACTGCCGTCTTCACATAGTCGTTGTTAAATCTCCTCTTTTAAAATCTCCTCCTCACTCGCTTCTTTCTATTTTCATTGCCGTGATTACCACCGTAGTGGTTACCATTTTTGTCCGTCTGTTTTCTTTTCTCCGCCGGGTTATCGTTATTCTCATTGATTGCTATCTCCGGTATGATCCTGGTTATGGTCCCTCGGTTGAACATACTCATTATCTCGCTCTAATAATTGAGCCCTCATTAACAACATCCTAAATAGAGAAAATTTATGAGAAATGAGATATTGTCATATCTTAGGGTTCAAACCTCCCGTAAACATCCGCGTCATACGTTCCATATTCTCCACCAAATGAGGTGCAAACACGGATAACTCGCAAACTTTGCCTTGTCTTTGAGACACCGTCATGTTATTATTCGCCCAGATCTAATAAACTCCACTTCCTTCATACGAGCGAACACTTTCGTGAAAGTATTTGTCATTAAATAGTTTCAAATGTCTCCCCAGAGACTTCTTTGAAGGGTACGGATGGGTACACTTCACGAGACTCCCACCAGTGATCCGCCTCGCCACGGAACATAAAGGTGGCGAATGGAACCTTCTTTCTCCTCGTGCATCCCAAGACATCAAATATCTTGGTAATTTGCTTGACCCATGTTTCCGCCATGATCGAATCTAGCTTTCCCTTAAATTCGGTGGTCCCAACTCTTTGAATCGCTTGGTTGTGACAACCCGTGAATTGCTATCATTTCCTCCTCGTATTTTGAACACGAGTCTCCTCGTCTGATTTTGCATGAACTCGCAAAAAGCTTCTAAATATCCCTCGTTCATCATCTCGCTTCGGTGGTGTTGTTCACGGGAGGAACATTGACACTGTTACACGCTCTCCTCGTTGGTGAGTACAGCGTCTCCACGGTCTCATTTCCATTGTTAATATTCTCGATCGACATTCTCAACACCGCCATAAAACAAGGGTTAATTAAGGAAATCAATATATCACATAATATCCTTATATACCGACCAACTAACAAATAAGCTTAGGTAGGACACACTAAGCGAAGGATTTACTCGTCTCTCCCTCCTAGTTCTATTCCCCGATCTCCGCCAGAGATCATATCCCTAAGCTCGATACCAACCGTGACGACCCCAAAATAGGTATACATCACCCATTCTGAAAGTTGTCAATACATGGTATGTAAACAACTATAACTTTATTATTACAACATATAAACCGTGAGTTTAAATACGAGATATTGCCATCTAGACAATATTCACACGCAAAATAAATCCCCATCATAATTATGGATACATTATTTTACAAAAAATGGTGAGGACTACTAAACAACTCTCTCTAGAACCTTCATTCCATACCCTCACCTGCATTTTCGCTATATTCTCACCTCCTAAGAAGAAAAATGGAACAAAAAGGAAAAGGGTGAGCTCAACTAGCCCAGTAAAGAATATTATGACTAAGATAATATACAACAAATTATCATTAGTCTTCAACAGGGAAAAATCTAATAGAATACAATAGACAACAAGTTTTAAATCAATATTCGCAATGAAATAATAATTCATTAGAAGAGTTACGTAGAGAATGCAAACTACTATCTTCTATGTATGAATTTAAAAGTTCATTGTCTATCTTTTATCCCTGTAACATCAATCAATATATATCTGGAATCAAATATTCATCTTTGCACTACAGGCCAAAGATATTCATCAGTTAGTTATGTTCATCTAAACACTTGTTCATCTTTGCACTACTGAGCCAAAGATATTCATCGAAATCATTCATCTTTGCACTACTACGGGCCAAAGATATTCAATAATATCATCATTTAAGACCGAGGATGATGAAAATATTTTTAAAGAAACGAATCCAAAGAAACAAAATGACAAGGATTAAGGATTAAGGATTCGTGATTTTTTTTTATCCATGTCTAAAAATACCTCAAAAATAATCATAGTGGTGTAAAATTCAAGAATGATCAAAACATGGATACAATCAAAGCTAGTTTCCACAATAGATATTTTTAGACGAAAGGGAAAATTTTTCATTTTTCGATGAATAGTGTCGTATTCAGAAATAGTATGTCAGTATCGTGAATAGTCACCGAGTATCGTGAATAAGTAACTCGCAGACCAAAAGTTCCAAATTTGATAAAAACTTGGATCAATATTTCAACATAATGATATTGAAGAAATAATATTATTACGAAAAAAATAATATCCCTTACCTCGAAAGATCGATCTTTCTAAATGAAACAAGATATAAAGGCTATGACTTGAACTTGCAGACCAGTATAGCAATACTCAAAGTATACTCAAAATACTCACAAGAATACGCTCGATAATATAGAGAGAAAACTTCGAGTTCGGTGTGATTTTCAATTCTAACCCAAGCACCTATTTATAGGAAAATCTTTAGAACACAAAAGTAGAAAATTTAATATAATAATAATATATATATATATATATATATAAATTTGTCTACGCACTTAGAACCATCTGAATTCAGCAACTTGCATGTGTTTAATGAGGCGTTTTTGTTAATTAAAACAATTAAAACTTCCAAAAATTAATTTTTTCAGAGCTTCAGAACTTAAATAATTCATAATAAATAGCTATTTATCAGAAAAATTAGAAACTCACGACTTTCCATAGGAAATTCCATTATCTACAACTTTCCAGAAGGAAGTTTTTCCAAATTCCAAACAAAAATTGACCGAAATCCACAAACGGACAATTTTACAGGCTATAATCAAATTTCAGTCAATAAATGAAGTCCACCGACATGTTTAACATGTTTTAAACATTTATTGCAACAAAAATACTCTTCCTCATCGTATACTCATATATCCCACATTCGTTGTAAAAATATCACCATTATTATATTATTAAAATATAATAATATATTTAAATAAATTATTTTATCGTAAAAGATAAAATTTCAATTTTCAACAATTGTCACATTAAAATTTTCTCCATCTATATCCACATAAAATCAATATTTTCCTCATCATATGAATTAATAATTAATTATTCATAAATAATATTACGAATAACATATTGACAACCAGAAGCGGTTCCCAGAAGAGGGGCTTTCGAATAAGAATTTCTCCTCACTTGCTTGGCAAGTGATTAGGTGACCAAACTTCTCCTTATGCGAACTTTCTAGACATTGCCAATAATGTTATCTAATAATATTATTCGGATAATATGAATTATTGCTTCGATAATGAAAAATCTTGTGTAATGACAATTATTGAAACAACAACGAATATAAAATATCAACGCAAAGAATTATTAAATCAATAAAATAATTGACGATAATTCTGTAACCATTATTGAGTAGTGCCTTCTTACGTAAGAATCAATAATTGGTGCAATACTGGTGCTCTTCGTGTTTTAACCACAAGGTATTTTAACATTATTAACTGATAATAACTACGCCAGTTATTTTTAAACAACTTATATTTGTCGTTTTCTTCATCCAATCACTTTCCGTTATGGGGCCCACAAAAGACTGCGCCGTCGTATGAATATTCTCCGTCAATACGATTATTCCACGACCAAACGAATATTCCCCGACAATAATTAATATTTTATAACCACTTGCTTATTCGAAATATTTGCGTATTTTACCCATAACTATCCACATTAATCAAATCAACCCTTACTATTTCAAAATAATAAATAGAGGAAAATAAATTTCATTTATTAATAATTTGGGGTCTTACACCACAGTTCCTATTCGATCGAGGATTTCAAATGGACTAATAAATCGAAGGTTTGAGCTTTCCTCACATCGCCGATTCTCGCTTTTGGAATAACGACTTCTTGCATCTTCTTCTTCATATTCATCAACTCTAAGTCTGTAGTTTGAGCAGCTTTAAATTTATCGATTAAAGTCGATTCTAATCATATATTCGTTATCTTCACGCAGGTTCTTGGAATCTTTAACTCTATCTCCATCTTCTGTAAGTCATAATACGAAATGGGTCTTTGTGTTAACAATATCGCACTCAGTGAACGCATACGATCTTTTACTCAACGCTGTCACCTACCACGCTTCATTTTTTTTTCCGTGATGGTATGGTCGAAACATGTGTAGAAATGAGTCTCCTCTTGAGTTCTTCGAAGCTCTTCCTACATTCCTTGCTCCATTCGAATTTTGTATCTTTTTGAGTCAGCTGAGTTAATAGAGTATCGATTTGATAAAATCCTTCCACGAATCTCCGATAGTAACCAGCTAAGCCTAAAAAGCTACTTATTTCGATTACTGACTTAGGTTGCTCTCAACTGTGACTCATATCCTAATCTTGAATAACACGTCACAATTACACCTATCAGTTTACCACCGCACAAATATGACGTCCCCTACAGAGAGTTTGGCTTCGATGCATTCCACAAAGGAAGTCACCAGATATAGGCTAAGGTACCAACTCCTGTAGTTAGGTTTTTAACTCCTGAAGTTCAATAGGAGCCATTCTATATGAGATTTTAGAAATGAGTTTTGTACCGGGTTCAAAGTCGATACAAAATTCAATATCACACTTTGGGAATAAGCAAAAAAATTCTTCAGGAAATACATCAGGAAATTTACTAACAATAGAAATATTATTCAAATCTGATGTATTTTTGTTCAAGTCCATAACATGGGCTAAGAAAACTTGACATCCATTTTTCAATAAACGAATGACTCTATGGCTTGATATGAAAGTGTTTGACTTCAATGGTTTGGTTGCTTGAATTCGAATAACAGGTAGCTTAGGAATATGAAAACTAACAACCTTACGAAAGCAATCAATTTTGGCATGATGAGTAGTTAATCAATCAATCCCCAAAATCACATCAAAAGCAAGTATCTTTAAAGAAATAAGGTCAACAAGTAGGGTGAGGGAACCAATTTGGATCAAACAAGATTTATTTCAGTGGATGTAACGAAAGTTTCTCATAACGGAGTTTCAACAGATAAGTCAAAGTCTAATTTTCTCCGGAGTCAAGTTTAAACGTTGAGTATAAGCAGGAGAGATAAATGAATGGGTAGAACCGGTATCTAATAAGGTATAAACTTCGTAAGAATTTATAATTAACTAACCCGTGCTAACTTCGTTCGGGTTCCTCGCATTCTAACCAGTCACGAAAGACGCTCTTCCAGGAACCGTTGACTTTGACTTTTCTGGGACAGCCTTTTGAGTCACCATCTGTATGGCCCCGAATTTTATGAAATAAAAGTATTCAATTTTTCTTATAATTACTATTCAGTAAATGGTTAAATTGATAAAAGTTAAAGTTAAGGGTGATATGTAAGACCCCGAAATTTTTAAATAAAAAGGAATTTCCTTTATTTATTATTTTGAAATAGTAAGGGTTGATTTGATTAATGTGGATAGTTAAAGGTTAAATACGCAAATATTTCAAAATAAGCAAGTGGTTATAAAATATTCATTATCGTCGGGGAATATTCGTTTGGTCGTGGAATATTCAATGATCGTCGGGAATATTCGTATGCGACGCAAACCCATGTGTGGGCCCCATAACTAAAAAAGCGATTGGATGAAGAAAACGACAAATATAAGTTGTTTTTAAATAACACGTAGTTGTTACAGTTATCATTGTTGGAATACCCGGTGGTTAAGACACACTAATACGCCGTTGTTGAATAGAAAGACACCAGTATTGCACCAATTATTGATTCTTACGTAAGAGGGCACTACTCAATAATGGTTACGAAATTACTGCTCAAGATTTTATCGAGTTAATAATTGCCGCGTTGATATTTTATATTGTCATTGTTCAATAATTGTCATTACACAAGATTTTCATTATCGGCAATAATTCATATTATCTCAATAATATTATTAGATAACATTATTGCAATGTCTAGAAAGTTCTGCATCAAGGAGAGGTTTGGTCACCTAATCAAGCGCCAAGTAGAAGAAATTTTATCGAAAGCCCCTCTTCCTCGAACCGCCTCGTCACAATATTGTGATTCTCGTAATATTATTTGTGAATAATTAATTATTGATTTATATGATGAGAAAAATATTGATTTTATGTGGATATAGATGGAGAAAATTTTTAAAATGACAATTGTTGAAAATTAATATTTTATCTTTTTCCTCGATAAAATAATTCATTTAAATATATTATTTTAATAATATATTAACTATGATATTTTTTACAACGAATGGGGATATATGAGTATAAGAGGAGGAAGAGTATTTTTGTTGCAATAAATGTTTAAAACATGTTAAACATGTCTATGTGGCCCATTTATCGACCGAAATTTGATTGTAGCTTTAAAATCGCCTGTTGTGGATTTCACCAATTTCTATTTGGAATTTGGAAAACTTTCTTCTCGAAAAGTTGTAGAGAATTGAATTTCCTATAAAAACTTGCGAGATTCGAATTTTCCGATAAAAGGGCTATTTATTATGAATTATTGAAGTTCCTCCGATTAATCGATTATCATTTTTTGGAGTTTTAAGTAACTTTTGCATGAAAAACGTTTTTGTCACTTATGGGACATGTGTTAGTGGTTGATTTCAAATTGATGGTGTGCGTAGGAAGATGTGGAAAAATAATATTATTAATATATTAAATTTTCTCGCTTGGTGTTCTAAGCAATTTCCTATAAATAGGTGCTTAGGTTAGAATCGAAAATCACACCGTAAACCCAAGTTTTCTCTCTATATTATCGAGCGTATTCTTGTGAGTATTTTGAGTATACTTTGAGTATTGCTAGATCTAAGTAAGTTCCTTCAAAGACTATACAATTCCTAGATTCTAGCTAGAAGTACCGATCTTCGAGGTATGGATATTTTTTTTTCAGAATGATATTATTTCTTCAATATCATTATCTTTGAAATGTCGATCCAAGTTTTATCAAATTTGGAACTTTTTCATGCTTCTGTTACTATTCATGGGTTACTATTCATGAGTTACTATTCACGAGTTACTATTCATGAAAGTTACTATTCACGAGTTACTATTCACGAGTACTATTCATGAAGCGTGAAGATGTTTTTTGGAATTTCTATCTTTTGGTGTCTGAGTTACTATTCACGATACTAAGACTATTCACGATACGATTATTCACCGAAAAATAAAATTTCTTCTTTTCGTCTAAAACATCTATTCGGATACTAACTCCGATCAGATCCATGTTTTGATCATTCTTGAATTTTACACCACTATGATTATTTTTGAGGTATTTTTGACGTGGATAAAACCAAGTACGAATCCTTAATCCTTAATCCTTGTCATTTTGTTTCACCGGATTCGCTTTCTTTAAAAAATATTTTTCATCATCCTCGCCTTAAATGATGATATTATGGAATATCTTTGGCCCGTAGTGCAAAAGATGAATGATTTCTTAAGAATATCTTTGGCCCGTAGTAAAAAGATGAATGATTTCGAAGAATATCTTTTCGCCTCAGTAGTCAAAAAGATGAACAGTGTTTAAATGAATACTGAATTAATCGATGAATATCTTTGGCCCATAGTGCAAAAGATGAATATTTGATTCCGTATGTATATCGATTGATGTTACAGGATAAAAGATAGACGATGAACTTTTAAATTCATACATGTAAGATAGTAGTTTGCATTCTCTACTTAACTCTTCTAATGAATTATTATTTCACGTAATATTGATTTAAAATTTGTTGTCTATCAGATTCTATTATATTTTTCCCTCGTTGAAGACTAACGATAATTTGTCAGATATTATCTTAGTCATAATATTCTTATCGAGCTAGTTGAGCTCACCCTTTTCCTTTTTGTTCCATTTTTCTCGTGAGGCGAGAATATAGCGAAGTACGAAGCCTCCGGTATGGAATGAAGGTTTTAGAAAGGATTGTTTAGTAGTCCTCACCATTTTGTAAAATAATGTATCAATAAATGTGATGAGGATTTATTTGAGTATAGATATTGTCTGTAAGATAATATTTGTATTCAAACTCACGCTTTCATCATTGTAATAATAAAGTTGTAGTTGTTTCGTACCATATATTTGACAACCTCGTAATGGTGATGTATACCTATTTTGGGGGCGCCACAAATTGGTATCGAGCTTAGGATATGATCTCCGGCGGAGATCGGAATAGAACTAGAGGGAGAGACGAGTAAATCCTTCGCTAGTGTGTCCTACCTAAGCTTATTTGTTAGTTGGTCAAGATATAGGGATATTATGTGATATATTGATTTCCTTAATTAACCCTTGTTTTATGACGGATTTGAGAATGTCGAATCGAGAATATTAACAATGGAAATGAGACCGTGGAGATGCCTCAGACTCACCAACGAGGAGAACGGTCAACAGTCGGCAATGTTCCTCCCGCGAACAACACCATCGAAAGCGATGATGAACGAGGGATGTTTAGAAGTTTTTGCAGCTCATGCAAAATCGACGAGTGGAGACTCGTGTTCAAAATACGCGAGGAAATGATTGCAATTCACTGGTTGTCACAAATGCAAGCATTCAAAGAGTCGGGACCACCGCATTTAAGGGAAAGCCAGATCCGATCACGGCGGAAACACGGGTCAAACAAATTACCAAGATATTTGATGTCTTGGGATGCACGAGAGAATGTAGGTTCCATTCGCCACCTTTATGTTCCATGGCGAAAGGCAGATCATCGGTGGGAGTCTCAAGTTGCACTCCATCCAAATTAAGACTCAAAGATGTCTTCGGGAGACGCTTGAAGCTATTTAATGACAAATACTTTCCGAAAGTGTTCGCTATATGAAGGAAGTGGAGTTCATCGATTGAACAAAACAACACGACGGTGTCTCAAAGATGCGAGGCAAAGTCATGCAGAGTTATCCGTGTTCGCACCTCATTTGGTGGAGAATGAGGAACGATGACGCGGATGTTTCTTAGAGGTTCAATCCCGTATACGTTAGTATCTCATTTCTCATAAATTTTCTTTATTCGTATGTTGTAAATGTGGCTCAATTATTAGAGCGAGATAACGAAAGTACTACCAACCGAGGACCACAACCAGATCGTGACGTAGATAGCGAATAATGTAATAATGATAACTCATGGAGAAAGAAACAGATTTGGACAGAAATGGTAACCACTCGGTGGTAATCATGGCCATGAAAATAAGAAGCGAGTCGAGGAGATTATAAAAAGAGGAGATTTAACAACGACTATGTAAAGATGATGTCTTGCAAAGAATCGGGTTCTAAGGAGAGAGAACGACCACCCATTATATGCTACAAATGCGAAAAGAGGACATATCACCAAACCGCCTACAACAGCTCAAGGTATGCTATAATTGTGGAAAGGAAGGACATATCTCTCGAGATCAGATGCAGAGAAAAACCTAGTTCAATGGGGATTTGACTCAAAAGACTGTCCCTAGAAAAGGCAAAGTCAACGATTCCGGAAGAAAGCTTTGTTGTGATCGGGTCATAATACGAGGAACCCAAACGAGGTGATCACGGTAAGCTATTTATAAATTCTTGCAAAGTTTATACCTTACTTGATACCGGTGCTACCCATTCATTTATCTCTCCGCATGTGCTCAACGCTTAAACTTGACTCGAGAAATTAGACTTTGACCTATCTCGTGGAAACTCCGCTAGAGAAACTTTCATCACATCCACCGCTTATAAATCTTGTTTGATTCAAGTTGGCACCATTACCTTACCCGCTTGACCTTATCTCTTTAAAGATACTTGCTTTTGATGTGATTTTAGGGATTGATTGGTTAACTACTCATCATGCCAAAATCGATTGTTTTCGTAAGGTCATTAGTTTTCATATTCCTAACCAACCCGTTTGTATTTAATTCAAGCAACTAAACCATTAAAATCAATCATCGTTATATATAATCATAAAGCTATTCGCTTATTAAAAAATGGATGTCAAGCTTTCTTAGCCCATGTTATGGATTTGAATAAAGACACGCCAAATTTGAATAATATTCCCGCTGTTATCGACTTTCCCGACGATTTCAAGAACTTCCTGCCCTACCCCGTAACGTGAAGTTGAATTCTTTATTGATCTTGAACTCCGTACAAAGCCCATTTCTAAAACCCCATATCGAATGGCTCCTATTGAACTTCAGGAGTTAAAGGTCCAACTACGTGAATTGTTGGACATCGGTTTCATTCTGGCCCCAAGACATCTCCTCGGGGTGCTCCTGCTTTTATTTGTAAAAAGAAGAAAGACGGGAGTATGCGATTTTGTATTAACTATCGGAATCAACCATGTCACCATCAAGAATAGGTATCCTCACCTCGTGATTGATGACTTGTTCGACCACCGTAAGGGGCACAATTCTTTTCAAAAATCGATCTTCGCTTCCGGATATCATCACCAAGATTAGAATCGAGGATATTCCAAAGACCGCCTTCGTAACTCCAGATGGGCATTATGAATTCTTAGTCATGTCTTTCGACTAACTAATGCTCCTCGCTGCTTTCATGGATATGATGAACCGAGTATTCAAGGAATATTTGGATTAATTCGTTTGTTTTTTATTGATGACATCCTCATATATTCCAAAAGCCGTGAAGATCATGAGCACCATTTAAAAACTGGTACTCCAAAGGCTTCGTGAAAAACCAACTATATGCCAAATTGAAGAAATGCAAGTTCGCTTTGAGGAAGTAGCATTCCTTGGGCACGTGGTGTCGAAACACGGAGTATCTGTTGATCCGACGAAGATCAAGCAATACAAAGTTGAGCAACCAAGTCGTGATCAAGTACGAGCTTTTTGGGCTTAAATTGGTTATTATCGGAGATTCGTGGAAGGGTTTTCTCGAATCGCTACTCCATTAACTCAATTAAACCTTTAAGGATACAAAATTCGCTTGGAGCGAAGAATGCGAGAAAAGTTTCCAAGAGCTTAAGAGAGACTTATTTCTAAGACTGTTCTAACAATACCATCCGGTTCTGATGGATTTGTTATCTACGCCGATGCTTCGTGCAAAGGGTTAGGATGTGTTCTCATGCAACGTGGGAAAGTCATAGCTTATGCCTCGCGACAACTTAAAGAGTATGAGAGGAATTATCCTACTCATGATCTAGAGTTAAGCGTGATCGTTTTCGTGCTAAAAAATATGGAGGCACTATCTATATGGGGAGAAAGTGGAGATATATTCGGACCATAAAAGCCTTAAATATTTCTTCACTCAAAAGAACTCAACATGCGGCAGCAAATGACGTTGGCTCGAACTATTGAAAGACTACGACCACACTATTCAATACCATCCCGGTAAAGTTTAACGTGGTAATAGACGCGTTGAAAGTAGAAGATCATATGCAGGAACGAGTGTGATGATTTCAAGTATACGACAGAGCCAACTTTAATAGAAAAAGTTAAGGTTGCTTTCAAGCCACCGAATCCGGAAATGATCATATGAAGAAGAAAGTACAAGAAGGAGCTATTCCTAGGCGAGAATCGATGAAGAAGGAATACTTGAGTCCACTCTGCACTTTGTGTTCCTAACGACTGATTTGAAGTACAAGATTATGATGGAGACACACAATACACCATTTGCAATCCATCCTCGAAGTACTAAAATGTATCGTAATCTTCGACATACATTTTGGTGGAACAATATGAAGAGAGAGATTGCAAAGTTTATCTCGATGTGTTTAACTTGCTAACGTGTAAAGCTGAGCATCTAGTACCTAAGGGTCCGTCAGAACCACTTGAGATTCCTGAATGGAAGTGGGAACACATTACCATGGATTTCGTTACGGGTCTTCCTACGGTTTCTCAAGGCATCAATGCTATTTGGGTTATTGTTGATAGATTAACCAAGTCCGCTTCATTTCTTGCCGATACGGAGACTTATTCCTCGAACGCCTTGCTAGTATATGCGTGAATGAGATTGTGAGGTTGCATGGCATGCCTCAGTATCCATAGTTTTGGATCGTGACCCAAGATTCACTTCAAGATTTTGGGTTAGCTTGCAAAAAGCTATGGGCACGGATTCTGCGATTTAGTTCGCATACCATCCCCAAACGGACGGAAAATCGAGAGGACTATTCAAACTCTTCAAGATCTATTAAGACTCGTGTCCTGAACTTCAAGGGTAGTTGGGATAAGTATTTACCATTGGTGGAATTCTCCTACAACAACATTTATCGAGCAAGTATAGGTGTGGCTCCATTTGAAGCATTATATGGACGAAAAATGTCGCTTCTCCAATATGTTGGGATGAGGTGGGTGAAGCAACATTGTTGGGACCCGAAAGTTAAGACGTATGACTCACCGAAAAGATCCAAATGATTCGACAACGATATAAAAACCAGCACAAGATCGACAAAAGAGTTATGCGG
Source organism: Panax quinquefolius (assembly GCA_020205615.1). Lineage (NCBI taxonomy): Eukaryota > Viridiplantae > Streptophyta > Magnoliopsida > Apiales > Araliaceae > Panax > Panax quinquefolius. Next base: position 4,045,022 of record CM035154.1, on the reverse strand, counting down.
ATCTTCATCGAAAGGGACGTGGAATTTAATGTAGGGATCATGTATTGTTGCGAGTTGCTCCATGGAAGGGAGTTACAAGATTTGGGAAGAGAGAAAAGCTCAATCCATGATTTATTGGTCCATTTCAAATTCTTGACCGAGTAGGAAATGTAGCCTATAGACTTACGTTACCTCCGAGTATGTCTTATGTTCATAATGTGTTTCACATATCAGATTTCAGTAAATATGTGAAAGACCCGAACCACGTTATTGAGTTAGAACCCACGAGATAGCCAAGACTTAACGTATGAGGAGGTACCGTCAAGATCTTGGATAGGAAGGAGCATGTCCCTACGCCAAGAAAGGTCATACCACAAGTTAAAGTTTTGTGGAGGAATCATGCTATAGAGGAAATGACACGGGAATTGGAAACGGAAATGAAAGCGAGGTATCCTCACCTTTTGAAACACAGTACGTCGTCCAATTTCGAGGACGAAATTTCATAAGGAGGGAGGTTGTAAGACCCCAAATTTTTAAATAAAAAGGAATTTCCTTTATTTATTATTTTGAAATAGTAAGGTTGATTTGATTAATGTGGATAGTTAAGGGTTAAATACGCAAATATTTCAAAATAAGCAGTGGTTATAAAATATTCATTATCGTTGGGAATATTCGTTTGGTCGTGGAATATTCAATCGCTTTGGGAATATTCGTAAATGCTGACAAGCAGACCATGTGTGGGCCCCATAACTGAAAGCGATTGGATGAAGAAAACGACAAATATAAGTTGTTTTTAAATAACTACAGCGTAGTTATTAAGTAATATCTTTGTTGGAATACCGGTGGTTAAGACACACTAATAATACGCCAGCGTTGTTGAGAAGACACCAGATATTTGCACCAATTATTGATTCTTACGTGAAGAGGGCACTACTCAATAATGGTTACGAATTACCTTTATTCGATATTTTATTGAGTTAATAATTCTTTGCGTTGATATTTTATATTGTTGTTGTTCAATAATTGTCATTACACGTATTTTTCATTATCGAAAGCAATAATTCATATTATCTCTAATAATATTATTAGATAACATTATTGGCAATGTCTAGAAAGTTCATGCCTTCAGGAGAGGTTTGGTCACCTAATTGCGCTACCAAGAAGAAGAAATTCTTATTGAAAGCCCTCTTTCCTGGGAACTGCCTGGTTGTCAATATTGTGATTCTGTAATATTATTTGTGAATAATTAATTATTGATTTATATGATGAGGAAAATATTAATTTTATGTGGATATAGATGGAGAAAATTTTTAAAATGACAATTGTTGAAAATTAATATTTTATCTTTTTCTGATAAAATAATTCATTTAAATATATTATTTTAATAATATATTAACGGTGATATTTTTACAACGAATGGGGGATATATGAGTATAAGAGGAGGAAGAGTATTTTTGTTGCAATAAATGTTTAAAACATGTTAAACATGTCGGTGGACCCCATTTATTGACTGAAATTTGATTATAGCCTGTAAAATTGCCCGTTTGTGGATTTCTTATCAATTTCTATTTGGAATTTAGAAAAACTTTCTTCTGCAAAGTTGTAGAGAATTGAATTTCCTATAAAACTCATGAGATTCGAATTTTCTGATGAAAGGGCTATTTATTATGAATTATTGAAGTTCCTGATTAATTGATTATCATTTTTTGGAGTTTTAAGTAACTTTTGCATGAAAAACGTTTTTGTCACTTATGGGACATGTGTTAGTGGTTGATTTCAGCTGATGGTGTGCGTGGGAAGATGTGGAAAAATAATATTATTAATATATTAAATTTTCTGCTTTGGTGTTCTAAGCAATTTCTATAAATAGGTGCTTGGGTTAGAATTGAAAATCACACCGTAAATCAAGTTTTCTCTCTATATTATCGAGCGTATTCTTGTGAGTATTTTGAGTATACTTTGAGTATTGCTAGACGGCAAGTTTCCTTCAAAGACTATATACATAGATTCTAAATTTGTAAGTACTAATCTTTCGAGGTAAGGGATATTATTTTTTTTAAATGATATTATTTCTTCAATATCATTATCTTTGAAATGTTGATCCGAAATTTTATCAAATTTGGAAATTTTTCATGTCGGGGTTACTATTCATGGGTTACTATTCATGAGTTACTATTCACGAGTTACTATTCATGAGTTCTTATTCACGATTTCTACTATTCACGAGTACTATTAATGAAGCGTGAAGATGTTTTTATGGAATTTCTATCTTTTGGTGTGAGATTACTATTCACGTATCGGCCTATTCACGATACTCAGACTATTCACCAAAAAATAAAATTTCTTCTTTTCGTCTAAAACATCTATATTCGATACTAACTCGATTGTATCCATGTTTTGATCATTCTTGAATTTTACACCACTATGATTATTTTTTGAGGTATTTTTTGACGTGGATAAAACCAAGTACGAATCCTTAATCCTTAATCCTTGTCATTTTGTTTCACCGGGATTCGTTTTTTAAAAAAAAATATTTTCATCATCCTCGGTCTTAAATGATGATATTATGGAATATCTTTGGCTCAGTAGTGCAAAGATGAATGATTTCTTAAGAATATCTTTGGCACAGTAGTGCAAAGATGAATGATTTCTCAAGAATATCTTTGGCCCGTAGTGCAAAGATGAACAGTGTTTAAATGAACATGACCAATCGATGAATATCTTTGGCCAGTAGTGCAAAGATGAATATTTAATTCCGGATGTATATTGATTGATGTTACAGGGATAAAAGATGAGACGATGAACTTTTAAATTCATACATAGAAGATAGTAGTTTGCATTCTCTACTTAACTCTTCTAATGAATTATTATTTTATTGCGAATATTGATTTAAAATTTGTTGTCTATTGTATTCTATTATATTTTTCCTCGTTGAAGACTAACGATAATTTGTTGTATATTATCTTAGTCATAATATTCTTTATGAGCTAGTTGAGCTCACCCTTTTTCTTTTTGTTCCATTTTTCTCAGGAGGCGAGAATATAGCGAGTACGAAGTGGGGGTATGGAATGAAGGTTTTAGAAAGGATTGTTTAGTAGTCCTCACCATTTTTGTAAAATAATGTATCAATAAATGTGATGAGGATTTATTTGAGTATAGATATTGTACAGAAGATAATATTTGTATTCAAACTCACGCTTTACCGTTGTAATAATAAAGTTGTAGTTGTTTACGTACCATGTATTTGACAACTCGTAATAGGTGATGTATACCTATTTTGGGGGCGTCATATGATATATATAATTTTTTCAAAATAAGCAGTGGTTATAAAATACTCATTATTGTTAGGGAATATTCGTTTGGTCGTGGAATATTCTTTCCGCAGAGAATATTAAGTAGATTACCAAGCAGACCATTTGTGGGCCCATAATGTAATAAACCGTCGGATGAAGAAAGAAAACTACAAAAGGAGTTTTATAAATAACAACAGTAATTATTCTGCAATTAACATCATTGGAATACCCTTGGGTAAAAGTAAAGTAATACGCGCGTTGTTGCACAAGAGAAGAACACACGGTATTGCAGATTTTTTGAATTATTGATTCTTACGTAAGAAAGCACTACTCGATAATTGTTACATAATTCTTATTCAATATTATATTTTATTGATTCAATAATTCTTTGCGTTGATATTTTATATTACTGTTGTTTCAAGAATTGACATTACACAATATTTTCCATTATCGGAGTAATAATTCATATTATCTGAATAATATTATTGGATAACATTATTGGCAATGTCTAGAAAGTTCTGTCTAAGGAGATGTTTGGTCACCTAATTGCGCGCCAGTAAGGGAGAGATCCTTTTTGAAAGCCCCTCTTTCCTTGAGAACCTGCTGGTTGTCAATATTGTGATTATGTAATATTATTTGTGAATAATTAATTATTTATTTTTATGATGAGGAAAATATTTATTTTATGTGGACATAGATGGAGAAAATTTTTAATGTGACAATTGTTGAAAATTAATATTTTATCTTTTTACGATAAAATAATTTATTTAAATATATTATTTTAATAATATATTAATCTATGATATTTTTATAATGAATGTGGGATATATGAGTATATGAGGAGGAAGAGTATTTTTGTGGTAATAAATGTTTAACACATATTTTGTGTGTTGGTGGACACAATTATTGATTAGAAATTTGATTATAAATTTTGTAAAATCACCCGTTTGTGGATTCTCGGTCAATTTTATTTGGAATTTGGAAAAACTTTCTCTCGCAAAGTTGTAGAAATTGAATTTCCTATAAAAACACGCGAGATTGGAATTTTCTGATAAAAAGGCTATTTATTATGAATTATTGAAGTTCTGAAGTTCCAAAATAATTGATTTTTGAAAGTTTTAATTATTTTTATTTACAAAAACGGGTTTTTCATTTTGTTTTCCTCATTTAACATGTGATAGGGGCTGAGTTCAGATGGTAAAACATGCGTATGAAGTTTTGGAAAAATATAATAACATTTAATAAATTTTACGCTTTAGTGTTCTAAAGATTTTCCTATAAATAGGGCTTGGGTTAGAATTGAAAATCACACCGTAAATCAAGTTTTCTCTCTCTATATTATCGAGCGTATTCTTGTGAGTATTTTGAGTATACTTTGAGTGTTGCTATACTGGTGCAAGTTCGCTTCAAATATTATTCTAATTAAATCTTTGCTTTTTTTGAGGTAAGGGATAGTAAGGGATTTTAAGGGTTATTATGTTTTTAGTTTCGAAATTTTTCTGAACCTTTAAAAATTCTGGAAAAATTTGAAATGATATTTTGATGAGTTTTGTAGATTGTGTCCAAAAATGGCGATTTTTAGATGTGTAGATTAGAAGTTATGGATTTTATGAGAAAAGACTATTTTAAAAGTAATTGCTTATAACTCCTTGTGGTTAACTCCAAAATTGATGAAATTTTTATTGGGAGTACATCTATATAATATCAGTATACCGTATTAATTTCAGAATTTTTGGATAAAATTATAATTTATGATAAATGTTTAAATATTTGGTGGTTTTGGCCATATGAAAAATAGTAAATGAATTTTTAAAATTTCGAGAAAATATATGTTCAATATGGGACTATGTTATGCTAAATCCCAGAAAAGAAATATTTTGGAACTGATTTGATATTTTTCATGAAAATGTTCTAGTTATGAGTAAATGAATTAAATATGTTATGTGAAGTAAGAAAATTGGAAAATATGATTTATTGGCTTGAGAATCATATATGAGGCATATCAGATTTTTATGAGGGTTTTGGTTAATGATGATGAAATCTTATGAGTTTGGCATTTTAGATGATTAAATGCATTAATTATTAAAGTGTAAATAATTAGATTAAATTATTTATAAGTTTAAGAAATGATTAAAATATTATTATAATATTAATAATATTAGATTATGAGATTTCTAAGTGATTTATAACATTTGGATTAAGGTGTTATAAATATGGATATGAATTTTATTATGAAACTTTATCTTTTCGGTATCGAGGTTATTTTATGCACGCGTATACGATTTTATGTATTTAATACGAAGTCTTATTCACGACAAATTGGTTTCTTCTCCCACCAAATTATCGTTGATTTATGAATCTTACTCTTGAAATTAAAACCATGTTTTGATTATATTGTTTTTTATATAACATTCTTATAACCCTAATGATAATATTTCTCTTTGACTTGAGTGTAAAGATGGGTAGATTATTGGTATGATCGTGACTATAGGTTCTCTTTGGCGATGGTGCAAAAGTTGAATTGTTGGTAGGTATGATCATGACCATTGAATTTACAATTGAATATTTTTAGCTTAAGTGCAAAAGGTGAATTGATCAACATGGTTATAATTATTGTTATATAACTTCCGAAATGATTATGTATTTCTTTGATATATGAATATCTTTGGCTCGTAGTGCAAAGATGACTTGTTGATGAATATCTTAGCTTTGTAGTGCAAAGATGAATTATTGATGAATTTCCTTTTTTCGAAATGCAAGATGACTGTTGTTAAATATTTTTACCACATAGTGCAAAGATGAATTATTGATGAATCTCTTTGGCTCGTAATGCAAAGATGACTGTTGATGAATATCTTTAGCACTCGTAGTAGTGTAAAGATGAATCTGTTGATGAATATCTTTGGTAGTGATGCAAAGATGAATTTATTAGTATGATTATGAGCGAATCGTGATTTGGTATAACCATGATATTTGATGTTTCGGGTAAAGACAAGTGATGAAAAAATATCTTCGTCACGGATGAGAAGAGAATTTAGAATCACAATTATGATTATGAAGTTATTCATATGATTGTGGAAAGGAACTGCTGATTGATGTTACGGGGATAAAATATTGTTGGTGGACTTTTAACGTGGAGAAGACAATAGACTTTATAGTCTATTTGACTCTTTTAATGGATTGCTTCGTTCACTGCAACTATGGTTGAAAAAGTTTTATCATCTACCATATATTCTAAATCTCTGATTTATTATTGATGAAGACTATTGATAGTTTATGTATCTTTAGTTATACATTGGGAAGAATATGATAGTAATCTTCTTGTTTTTCTTTGGGGTCTATTGGGTCAACCAGGATAATTACGTGGCCATATGATATCTACCATAACCTAAAAGCATGGCCTCCCATGTATCTGAAAGGTTTCCTTGAGTACTTCCCAAAGATTCTAAGTTCTAAAACAGCTTTTTGACTATACCTTTATGTAAGGTGTCATTGTGACGTGCTACATGCTTGGTATATATTTGTATCCAAACTCACAAACAGATGTGTTGTTGTATTTTTTTTGCACGACAATTATTGTAATAAAGTTGTAGTTGTTTTTCGTACCATATATTTGGCGACTCGAAATGGGTTGGATGGAATGGACCTATTTTGGGGCGTTACACCATCCCCATTGGATTGGGTTTCGCTTCTGCATAATCTCGAAGCGATATGACCTTCTTTTCTATAATTATAACATACCTTGGAAGGTCATGAAACAGCTTGGACTTATGTGTCCCTCTTCTCCGCATCTCAGAAGATCTAATTAACTGGTCTTTCTCCTCCTCTAAAATTCATTCTTTGGTATTGGTGCCGACGCCTTCCGCTATCGTTGTTAAATCTTCTTTCTTGAAATTTCCACTTGAGTTATTTCTTCTATTATCTTGGCTATGATTACCAATCAAGTGGTTACCATTTCGCATGATAATTTCCTCCACGATGGTTATCATTGTTTCGATGACCGTCATGAATTTAAGACGATTATCATCGAGTTGTTGGTCATTATTCTTCATTGAGTTTACTTCATTATCGCACTCCAATAACTGAGCCGTATTCACAACATCTGAATATAAACAAAATTTGTGAAAAATGAGGTATTGAAGTATTTTGTGTTTCAAACCTCGCAGAAACATTCGCGTCATTCTCTCTTCATTATCAACCAAATGGGATGCAAATCGGGACAACTCTAAGTGAAACTTAGCTTCGTCTTGCGACACGTTCATATTGTTTTGCTCCAAATGATGAACTCTACCTCCTTCATGTGACGAATACTTTCGAGAAAGTACTTGTCGTTGAACAATTCTTGAAACTTCTCCCAAGACATTTTCAATGCGGTAGGCTGAGTACGCTTTACGGATTCCCACCAATAATCTGCCTCTCCTCGTAACATGAAAGTGGCGAAAGGAACATTTTGCTCCTCTGAGCATCCCAAGACATCAATCAATATACATCATTAATCAAATATTTATCTTTGCACTACAGGCCAAAGATATTCACCAGTTGGTCATGTTCATCTAAACACCTGTTCATCTTTGCACTATGGGCCAAAGATATTCATCATAAAATCATTCATCTTTGCCTTCTACGAAAGATATTCGATTATATCATCATTTAGGACGGAGGATGATGAAAAATATTTTAAAGAAAAAACGAATCCAAAGGAAACAAAAGAACAAGTATTAAGGATTCGTACTTTAACCAAACCGAGTTCAAAAATACTTCATAAATAATCATAGTGAAATAAAATTCAAGAATAATCAAAACATGGATACAATCGAAGCTAGTATCCATAATAGATATTTTAATTAGAAAAATAAAAATTTAATTTTTTTACGTGAATAGTCTTTATTCGTGAATAGTGAATAGTCAGATATCGTGAATAGTGACTCTCGACACTAAAAGATAGAAATTTCACAAAAAAAATCATCATGCTTCGTGAATAGTACTTTCGTGAATAGAATTTATGAATAAGAACTCGTGAATAAGAACTCATGAATAAGAACTCATGAATAATAATCCCGATATGAAAAAGTTCCAAATTTGATAAAAAGTTTCAACCAATATTTCGGCATAATGATATTGAAGAAATAATATCATTTTAAAAAAATAATATCCCTTACCTCAAAAGGATAAGATTTACGACCTAATCTTTGGATATAGTCTTTGAAAGAACTTGCACCAGATATAGCAATACTCAAAGTACTAAAATACTCACAAAAATACGCTTCGATATATAGAGAGAAAGAGAGAGAAGATTTCAGTTTCTGGTGTGATTTTCAATTCTAACCTAAGCACCCTATTTATAGAAAATTGCTTAGAACGCCAAAACAGAAAATTTAATATAATAATATTATATATAAAACAAATTCCTACGCCCACTTTGAAATCTGATTTCAGCCATCTAGCACATGTTAAAGATGTCCACAAACATTTAAAAAATGTTTTTCTTTTAAAACATAAATAAAACTTCCAACAATCAATTATTCTGGAACTTCAGAACTTCAATAATTCATAATAAATAGCCCTTTTATCAGAAAATTCGAATCTCGCAACATTTTATAGGAAATTCAATTCTCTACAACTTTGCGTAAGAAAGTTTTTCCAAATTCCAAATGTAAATTGGCCAAAATCCACATACTGGACGATTTTACGGTATATAATCAAATTTCATCGAAGAAATGGGGTCCACCGACACACAAAAACATGTGTTAATCATTTAATGCAACAAAAATACTCTTCCTCCTCATATACTCATATATCCCACATTCATTGTAAAAATATCATTATTATTATATTATAATAATATAATAAATATTATTTTATCGGAAAAGATAAAATATCAATTTTTAACAATTATCACTTTAAAAATTTTCTCCATCTATATCCACATAAAATCAATATTTTCATCATCATATAAATCAATAATTAATTATTCATAAATAATATTACAGAATCACAAAGATCTTGGCAACCGTAGTTCCGCTCCTGTGAGGAAGAAGGAGTTTCCAATAAGAATTTCTCCTTCTTGCACCAGCAATTGATTAGGTGACCAAACATCTCCTTAGACGTAACTTTCTAGACATTGCCAATAATATTTTCTAATAATATTATTTAGATAATATGAATTATTGTTTCGATAATGAAAAATAATGTGTAGTGACAATTATCAAAACAACAATGAAAATAAAAATCAACGATCAATTATTGAATCAATAAAATAAAATCTTTGATAAGAATTACTATAACAATTATTGAGTAGTGCATTCTTACGTAAGAATCAATAATTGGTGCAATACCGGTGTCTATCGTGTGCAACGCCAGTATTCTTGTGTTTTAACCACGTAGTGTTCCAACAAGATAATCTTGATGAATAACTACGCCTGTTATTTATAAACAACTTATACTTGTCGCTTTCTTTTATCCAATCGATTTCGTTATGGGGCCCACATATTGCGTCAGTAAATATTTAATATTCCCAAAATTAATATTATTCCACGACCAAACGAATATTCTCCGACAACAATGAGTATTTTATAACCACTTGCTTATTTGAAATATTTGCGTATTTTACTCATAACTAACCACATTAATAAAATTAACCCTTACTATTTCAAAATGATAAATAGAGGAAATTAAATTTTATTTATTAATAATTTGGGGTCTTACAGATTTGGTTTGTGCAATGTCACGAGATTAATAGTAACTCAATTGGGAAAATATCTGATAGAAGCAAAAGTAATTTCAGTCAACAATTTTGGGCACAAAGTTTTCATACCTCGCTTGGTCTTAACACCGTCAAACATTAGATTACCTTTTAAATTTCAACAAAGACAATTTCTTTTGGTTGTTTGCTTTTTCATGACAATTAATAAGAGTCAGGGGCAATCTCTCTCACATGTTGGACTGTATCTGTCACGTCCAATTTTTAGCCATGGCCAATTGTATGTAGTAGTATCAAGAGTTACAAGCAAGAGTGGAGTAAAAATACTAATTTGTGATAAAGATGGACAAACATACAATACTACAAAGAATGTAGTTTTCCAGAAAGTTTTTCACAATTTAATGTATAAAGGTTTGACTGTTTCTGAATATTATCTTTTTGCTGCTCATTATTAGTGTAAACCCTGATTATTTTATTATTATATCTCATAAAATTTTTACTATATATCTATTTGAATCTTTTTTGATAAATCTATGATTTGCATTTACAAAGCTATCTCGATCGAGCCAAATTCCAGTTGCAAAGACAAAAATAAACCGACAAACTCTCAACACTACCCCCAAAAAAATTGTTTAGGTTTTATGTATATTCATTTTTTTTTGTCTGTGTATATATATTCATGTATAACCATTGAAAAACTTTTAAATAAGAGTATAATAGGTTTGTCTTTTACTTTTTGGATGACAGTATTTAAAATTCTATGTAAGTCTATTTCATATGTATTTTTCTCTAATTCTTTTCATTTTTATTTAATATAGGAGCTAAATTCCTTTATGTTCTGTTAGTTTTCAATCCGACAAACACATGAATTTTTAGCTAAGTGCGAGACTTTTTTTTATCTCGGACAATACTATTTCCTATAAAAGAGTTGTGGAAAAATAATTATTTATTTGGTTAATAGTTTATGCAATGTTGAAATCAACTATTAACTATGTCTAAATTCTTATATTTCACTATTGTCCAGATTCATGTCGCAAATATTTATAAGATTGCAACGACTGTTAAAAAGATTATTTAAGTGCTAATTTTTGTTTGTGTGAATATATTGCACATTCAATAAATATAACTGGATTGAAGACCTAAACTGGAAGAAGCTTAAATGTGATAATCCCAGTACTATGGTTCAATGGTAATGTGACAGTGAATTTGGTGTATGCAGTTCTTGGCAGAGTTAAATTTTTGTTGGCATGCTTTTTGCATTATTTCAGGTGCATCATGGATTTTATTCTGTTTAACACAACAAAATTTTGCGCCCTACAATTCTAAATACTGTTGAAAGTGCAAAGGAGTTATATGAAGACCTTCAGATTATGGGACAGTGCATTTAATGAGAGGGGCTATGGCTTCATTTTGTGGACTATATCCCACGGTGTTTATATTTATGGCTTCTTCATTTATTGCATTCTATTACATGGATTGTGGCTTTGCATGATTTGTTAAGTACTAGCATCCGGTAAATCATTTTCATCATCATTAATATATATTTTTTGCATTATGGTAATATACTGTGAGTGCCTATACAATTATCAAAAATTGATAAAAAAAAAAAAAACTAATGAGGTAATGTATTCGTTCTTTAACTATAACATTGTGTTATGTATGACACGGTGCTATACTGCTATGTTTTTGGACATAGTGTTTGTTTGACATGAAGATCCAATATAATTATTAATTCTCGTGATTTTCAGTTTTCGCATGTAACATGTGCTTTCCCTTTATGTCTAAGAACCGAAACTGAGACATTCTTTCGTTGTTTTCCCTTTCGTTTGGATGTTAGAATTCTGGTGCAAGTAAGCGTATACGAGACATGGACTCTTCAAAATGCATCAAGTACACGTGTCAGATATTTGAGGCTTGGTGAAGTTTGTGTAATGTATAACAGACTTCAAATATACCACTAGCAATCATATCAATATAACAATTCGATGGTATTGTGCATGACACTTTCTAAATATTTGTTAGTGCTTTAGAATGAAAGAGTTACCCATTTTTAACTATATTGATTACATTATAAACATTTTTATCAAGACATTAATATATATATATATATATATATATATATATACACACACACACACAACTGTTATGTAATATTTTGGGGTTTAGTGATCAGATTAATTATATACTTGGATATGTATTTGCATATAAAATTTTTATGCAACACTATATAACATATGCTATTAAAATTTGATAATCGCACAACAATCAACTATCTTTTTATTATATTTTAATTAATTAATTACATGTATAAATTTATTATTAACAAAATGAATAATCCCGCCGCAAAGCGCGAATTTGTATCTAGTATCTGTCTATTTAGGAGTCCAATGAACAGGGGTGTATTAGGATCTCATTGCCTCATAAATTACACCTAAATACCCAGGTTTTCTTATTATTTACATCAACAAATTCGTACTTGCTATCATAAAATTTATTAAACTCGTGGCCAAGGTTGAGGTGTTTCTCGTTACTCACATTACATCCAAATATTAGAGATTTATTTAATTTCATATATATTACTCCTTCCGTCCATGATAAAAATTCCATATTAAATGTTTATTTTTCTTTAATAACCAAATTTTTACCCATATTTTTTTATTATACCCGTAATATTAAAAATCTCATACTTTTTTTTATTCTAATTCTCTGTTCATATTTAATGATATTATTATAAATAATTTTGTCTTTTCATTCATCTTCTTAATACGCATAAAAAATCCAAATCCACTAGAGGGAGTATAAGACTATACTTTTACTTTCTAAAAATTATTAGGAAATAATTAATTACTTAACGTAGGGAATTGCAAATTGCCAAACCATATCTGTAGGAAGTGGGTCCGTTTGGGTAGAGTAGTCTGCTACCACTCCATTTCTGCATGAGAAAATTTCTTCCTCCAAATTACTAGCAAATAGCAGCAATTTCAATTACTACTGCATTTATATAAAAACATATATACTTTATATAATATGGAGATATCAATGGCTTCTTCTGTAATTTTTCATAATATTCCAAATTGTTACTCCTGCAAATATCCCAAAACCCTAATTGCTCTCAGGACTTCTCAATTTCTTTCCTCCAAATCCATCCTAAAGTTGAAGGATCATTCTCCGCTCACAATCAACAAGCTTAAAACTCAGGCTGTACCGCTGGTATTTGCTGCCCAATCCAATTTATTTAAAGGTAATAAATAATATCCAGCTCTGCTTTTCGTTTTCGTAATCTTATGTTTTACTGATTTTACTTGTTTTTTCTTTAATTTTTCGAGTAGCAGAAGTAATCATCTTTCTTCTGAGTTTTTAGGATTTAATGTTGTTGTTGTTGTTTAATAGATATATATTAATGTCTTTTGTAGTTGTTATTCATCAGGTCGGACCGGACCAAAATCTGGACCTTTTTTTTTTAAAACAACTAAAAAAAATAAATAAAAAAATATAGAACTTGAATTTTTATATAATACAGTGTTTTGATTTGGATACATATAACAAAACATGTATGTATCCAAATCACATCCAAAACATTGTATTATGAAAAAATTTCAGTTCCATAAAATATTAAATATTTTTTTTAGTTGTTTTAAAAAAAAAACAAAAAAAAAATAAAATTGGTCCTTTTTTGATCAGGTCCGGACTCCCGATCAATTCTATATATATATATATATATATATATATATATATATATATATATATTTTATAACATTCATTTAATTTGATGAAGAAGTTAAAATGTTGTTTGTGTTTTCGTTTGTATAATTGAGTTGTGGAGTTGCAGAATATTGGATACTTTGTACATTGTGCTGCTGACTGAAATCAGTATGTGCAAACTAAAGATTTTTTTCCTTTCTTTTTTGTGGATGATAGCAATTGGCTCACAGAAAAGGTAAGGAAAATTAAGTCCCATATATGATTTCTGAATTGAAAGAGTATTTAACTTGATTTTATAGACATCTTGCTTGACTAGTAAAAGTGTAGAACTAGCCTAGTTTCATGGGCTTGGCTAAATATTTCAATGATGTGGGGATGTGCTGAAAGAATTGTGAATATTAACATACAAGTAATTCTAGCTGAGCCCGAGGGATTTACTTATTTTGGCTCTATCGAATGAAGCAAGTAACTTGGGAGTGTCGGCATAATCCAGCAAGCTATTAAATGAGTTTTACAAGAATAATTCCAAAATTATATGTTAGTGCTTAAAAAATCTTGATTATTATACATTTGTTGATTTCAGAATGTATAGTCTGAAATTTTGTTATAATGCTTAGTGTTTGGTTATATTCTCAAGATGCATAGTTATATCCATTGTGGTCAGTTTTTATGTTTTTAAAAAATTGGTTTAAGGGACACGACATTATTAGCTTCTGGCCCAAGGAATAAATGCTAGGTTTATGTGTTTTATTCATGTACTTAGATGTTTCTCTTCTGTTCAAAAAGTTCCAAAGCCAAAGTATGGTTTCTTGTGGCGAATTATCATCTGGAACTAGCTGGTCAAACTAGCTTATGGCTACAGTATCTAATCTGTTGTATACTGCCCTGCTTACATAAACTGGAACCAAATAGTCAACTTTTAATTTTGTGCTAACGTTAATGTAAATCATGTGAAATAGTTCTTCAAACAGTTTGGAAGGTTGGCAGAGATGGAGTTGAAGCGGGAACCAATCTGGTGCCTGTAAGTTCACTTTTTTCTCTTTCAAGTGTCTATCCCCGTAATTTGATCCTTTATTTAATTTATCTTACATGTTTTATTTGCTTGAATTGTTATATGAAAGTTATATTCTTCTTGGTGTTAGGATTCTATGGTGTTAGGATTCTATACCAAGACCAAATACTCAAGTGACCCTTGCGCTCTTTGTACTCAAGTCATTCCTATCTACTGCTTTCTTTTGTGCTGGTATGCTTTTCTATTTCTTTGTACCTTAAAATTTTGGGAAACAAAACTCATTTAGTTCTTTATTGGTGCTTATTAAGATTCTCAGGTATATCAACTTATTGCTGCAATGATTTAATAGACGCACATTATGATACCTTTTTACCAGTAATCTGTAGTTTCAGGAACAAGTATTATTTTCTGTGTTTCCATGTTTCCCGTTGTGACCTAATACTTGTGCAGTATGAATAGTCTCCGATTTAAGTACTGAAAACAACATCATCCAATGGAATTTTGTTTCGTTGGCCCGAAATAGTCGGACTCAAGTCGGCGACTAAATCGGGGTAAAAAAATGAACATGTGAAATGTTTGGGGCCATAGTGTAATTTATGTATTTTGTTTATAACTTTAAAATTTAAACCCTACCTCTGCCGACTGCTGCTGCTTCTTCTTCGGAAAAAAAAATTGATCGAACGCATTTATAGATCTTCATCATCTTCGGTGATCAGGTAGTTCTTCTCTGGCTCGTCTCTCTCTATCTCTCGGTTTCTTATTTTTTTTAAGCAGTTTACAATCAAGCTGAATCTTGATATAAGGCTTATAAGTATAAGGGTTTGTCGAAAACCAAATTAAAGTGGGCAAAATTATTACTCCCTCCGTCCATATAGTTATAAATTGATTTTCCATTTTGAGATGTCCCGATATATAGGCTACTTACTATTTATAAAATTTAGTTGGTTCATTATTTTACTTTAATGCCCTTATAATAAATATTCAACTATTACTCTTTTTTTGAAGAAACAACCTTCAATGTCATTATTTTATCACTACTTTTAATGTTGTTGTATTCTCGATAAAAGAATTCAACTTTTAAGCTTTACTAGTTTAACATATTTTGTGTATAAAAGGCAATTGGACCAACAATCAATGAAGTTAAGAGTTTCGATGTGATAAGTAAGGAGTAATTAATTTATTCATTAATTCTATATTAAAGGGTATATGTGGAAAATTTGTGTTAAAATTAACTTAAAACCGATTTTCTTAAACTATGTGCCAAAAGAAATCGACGATATAACTATGGGACGGAGGGAGTATTATTTTAATTTTTTTTGGTTTTAGTTAATTAGTTCCTTAGTGGGCAAAATTTCTAGTATATAAAAAAGGAAAATCGGACAATGTGAATAGATACATTGATTGCGTTTGAGTAGAACCTTGTCATATTAAAATTTCCAATCAATTAGCACCTGTAACTCTATAAGGTGAACTGGAAATTTACAGACAACAAACTAAAGGAATGGATAGACAATGGACAGATTTTAACTGAAAAATGTCCAATGTCTGAATAATATTTTATATTTCATAGGAGATTCTGGTTCTTCATTTGTACTTCTTTTCTGGTTCAATTTTCTAGGAGTTTTTTTTTTTTAAAATTGAAAATTCGGCTTTTTGTGATGCATTGATATCCATCAAGCATTGATCTGAATAGCAATTTACCAAACAAACCCTGCTGAAATTTCCTCAACATATTGGTTGAGTGACTTGAGTCACTTCCCTAGGAAAATCTTAGATAAAGAAAGTGGAGTACTAGGAGTTACAGATTTCAATGTGATATACTATTTTTTATGACTATTGAATATGTGACATAGAACTTAGTTCTGCCACTGTTCCCATTAATAATGTTTAATGGACATTCAATTTCAGTAAATAGTGTATTCAAAGGAGAAACATTTGTTTGAGAGTGTTATAGAAACACATAAGATTATTCTGGTTTCCCTTTTAAAAAAAAGTTATGTATTCATACTTCTCCAACCCCTGTTGAATCAAGTGGTATCAATACATCAATCCTGTAATTTGAGGTCTGTGTATTCTCTAATTAAAATATTTTGCTTGTTTAGATTCCCTTATGAATTTGTAGAATGTTATGCCAAGTCAGTCGGTACTATTAAGGAGCTAACTCGTGCTTTCCATTTGATGATAGGCCGTGATGGGACTCAGTTATTTCACATTTTTAGCCTTGAACAAGGATGAAGGCCCGAAAGGGGGAGACGGCACCACTTCTACAGAAGACTCCCTGGAAGAAGCAAGAAGAATAATGGAGAAGTACAAATAACAAAAGGTCTAAGATTATCCTCACGTATTCATCTTTCACATGATATTCCATTCTTCCTGGTGAGGTATTGGGCGTGAGTTGATAGTGAAGAAATGAAGTTCTTTAGAAGTTCATGTATCTTTTTTATGTTCTGTCACACACTTTTTTGTTGCATTATATGGTGTCTGTTTAGGAAAATCTCAAGAGTGAAGAAGTAAGCTGGCTTGAGCTTCATATACATACTGGGGCATTACTCTTCTGCAAGACCTATGGCAATGTGAATATAGTTTGAAATGCCCACGATGATCACTAGTGATTCTGCTGCGGGTTGGGTTGGGTTGGGTTGGGTTGGGTTGCATTCATGTATTTGTATTGTGTTGAGTTGATGATGGAATCACATTGGTCAAGCTAGCATGTAAGATTGTGATAATATAAGCATGCATATGACCCAAAAACAAGAACAAAAAACAAAGAATTCATGTTTCTTCTGATGGGTCTGTATTAAATTTTTGTTGTATCATATATTTGTTTTATGATGTTTCCATATATTTCTGTAGATAATATTCTTGCCATGCCAGCAACCTACTTGATCACATGTTGAATAATGCTCCTATAACTATAATTTCAAGTTTTTGTGGTTCTTCACAATAAATTTAAATGATATGGAGATGACATTTATTAGTACCACACAGAAGGGTAGTGTTTTTACATTGCCCATCCAAAACCACTAGTCTCCCATGCTGCTGATTATGCACCACAAACCTTCACCGTTTGAAATTTACTCACAAGGTTAGGGAGAGATGAGCATTGTACCATTAAACATGCTTTAACACAATGCTAAACATGACTTGTTGCAAACCCGATTAACCATGCAGTTGGCGCGAAAGGGGAACTAGGAAAAATTTATGAAATGTATGTGTTAGCTTAAAACTGCTCAATAAGTGGAGTAGCAAGTCTAAAAATTTAATATAAATTATTGTATCTATATAATTTAAATGGAAATGTTTTTATGGGATGTGGATATAATTAGATAAGTACATTTTATCAAGTTTTATGAGGGAGGAGACTAGAGATAATTCAAATCCAACACCTTTGTCCATAACCCAACAACTTCACCTAATAAAGTGTTGTGCTATCATAATCAATCATGCATGCTCCTCTTTCTCTTTCAGGCTGGGGACCGGGACCGGGACCGGGACCGGGACTGGGATATTCTCAATCATACGACTAAATATAGGAAGGAGCAAGTAGAATGCAAGCTTCTTTTTTCTTCATTTCCCCCCCGCACTTTTAGACCCTGACCCACAAGCACATTGGCCCACATACCTTTCCATGCTTGAAAAGAAAACAATGGAGTATCTGCCAATTCCATTTCCAAAGGTGAGCGAGCAGAGGCTAGAGGCGATATCCATATCACCATACACCATACACCATACTCAATATATAACGAAAATGTCTTTCCTTAGTGAAGTCACTCTTCCTTAGATCTGCACCGTTGAATTATCATCATCATATCTAACGGTGTAATAAAATTAGAGCCGTCTGATTAATATACAAGAGACACACAGTCAACACACTTGTCAGCTTTCCCCAAAAGCAAAACCTCAAATAAGAACTTCCCACCTCCCATGCCTTCTCCCTTCTTCACTCTCTCTCTCACTTTCTTTCTTTTTCTCACTTTTCACTCTATTTTCTTTCTCTTCCATGGCAGTTCCCAAGCTTTTCTCCATGTACATTACCTTCTTAATCACATTCACTCTTTCACCAAACACTATTCTCAGTCTATCTTTATCTTCTTCCTCAGACGCTTCCCTCCTTTTGGCAAAAATCAAACCCTCATTACAGGGTAAAACAGAGAACCTGCTATTATCTTCATGGAATACCTCTGTACCTCTGTGTCAATGGCGAGGACTGAAATGGGTTTTCACAAACGGCACTCCACTCCTCTGTACCGACCTCTCTTCACCACAATGGACCAACCTTTCCCTCTCCAGAGACCCATCTCTCCATCTTTTCTCTCTCCAGCTCCCTTCAGCTGGTCTCTCTGGCAATCTGCCAAGAGAGCTAGGAGAACTTTCAAACCTGCAAAGCCTTTATCTTGCTGTCAATTCTCTCTCAGGAACTATACCTCTTGAGCTTGGCTATTGCTTTTCACTCTCAGATATTGATTTGGGCAACAATTTGCTAAATGGGTCTGTTCCTACATCGATTTGGAACCTTTGTGACCGGCTGGTTTCACTTCGTCTTCATGGTAATTTTCTTTCTGGATATTTTCCTCAACCTGCATTGCCTAATGCTACTTGTAGCTTTTTACAGTCTCTTGATTTTGGGCATAATATGTTTTTGGGTAATATTCCGGAAATTTTAGCTTCTTTTCATGGTCTTAAAGAGCTTGATCTTGGGAGTAATATGTTTTCTGGTTCAATTCCTGAGAGTATTGCTGGATTAAGTTTGGAAAAGTTGAATCTTTCACACAACAATCTTACTGGGGTTTTACCTAATTTTGGGCGATCAAAGTTTGGTGGGGAGGTTTTTGAAGGAAACAATCCTGGGCTCTGTGGGGCCCCTTTGAGGGGTTGTAGTGGAAGCTCTGGATTGAGTTCTGGTGCAATTGCTGGAATTGTGATTGGTTTGATGGCTGGGGTCGTGGTTTTGGCCTCCCTGTTAATTGGGTATGTGCAAAGGAAGAAAAGTAAGAATGGGGATGAAGAAGAGGATGAAATGGAGGAGGGAGAAGAGGATGAAAATGGTGGCGGCGAGGGGAAGCTTATTTTGTTTCCGGGAGGTGATCATTTAACATTAGAGGATGTTTTAAACGCAAATGGACAAGTTATGGAGAAGACAAGTTATGGTACTGTTTACAAGGCTAAGCTTGCTGATGGAGAAACAATTGCATTGAGATTGTTGAGGGATGGTAGTTGTAAGGATAGGAGTTCATGTTTGCCAGTGATAAAGCAGTTGGGCAGAGTTCGACATGAGAACTTGATTCCATTGAGAGCATTTTATGAAGGAAAGAGAGGGGAGATGCTACTTATCTATGATTATCTACCTAATAAGAACCTCCATGATCTCTTACATGGTATGTATATTCCACTTTGGTCAATTTAATTCTTCAAAGTAACACAGACAATTTATGCATGCATGATTATGTCTATAATACATTGTATGGAAATTTATATTAATTTTGTATGTTGAAACTACTCTTGCAATCCTTAATACAACTATATTGTGAAACTATTATCACTACCTCTTCTTATTCCCTTAGCAGCAGAAGTATAAACCTTTCAGTAATAGGAATTCAAATGTGTAATACAAGAAAAGCAAATGTTAGTAAGAGCCCAAGAAATGTGTGCTATGAAGCTTAGCTACACTTATGAAAGAAAGACGATATAAGCGGTTTCATTTCTTAAAAAAGAAGGCATGAGCTTATGTATAAGACCTGCTCTAAGCCCTAAGGTAATAGAATTTACAGCAGTTACTGCTGCTTATTTTATCCCACTATCTTCAGAGCAACAAAAAACATCATCCTTACAACTTGGTCTCCCCTGTTTAAACTGAGCACTAAAGCTATCCTGCAACTAGGGCTTTCTAATTTCTGAGAAGGGGAACCTAAAATGAACAAATTTTGCAAGTTCAGTGAATATTGCCAGCCATTGGGGACTTTCACATGGATTGGTGTTAGTATATATAGGCATGTAGGATCAGGTAATTAGGCCTCAATGACAGCATGCAACTTGGTCACTGATAATGACTTCAATTACCAGTAGTTGATTATTATGATTGTAGGTTCTCTTAAATGAGACGTATAGGTCAATTTAACTCATCTAAAAACTTGTCAAATTAATTGAAACAGTGACCCAACTCTTGACTGTAATTTATCCATGCTGCATGTTTGAATCCAGAATCAAGGGATGGGAAACCAGTGTTGAATTGGGCTAAAAGACACAAGATTGCATTGGGTATAGCAAGAGGATTAGCACATATTCATACAGGTCTTGAAGCACCCATTACTCATGGTAATGTGAGGTCAAAAAATGTTATTGTTGATGACTTTTCTGTGGCCAGACTCGCCGAGTTCGGACTTGACAAGCTGATGATCCCAACTGTAGCTGATGACATAGTTGCGGTTGCCAAAGCTGAAGGCTACAAGGCACCAGAACTTCAAAGGATGAAGAAATGCAATTCCAGGACAGATGTTTATGCTTTTGGGATTCTACTATTGGAGATATTGTTAGGGAAGAAGCCTGGTAAGGCAAGAAATGGTGATTATGTTGATTTGCCTTCATTAGTTAAAGTGGCAGTATTAGAAGAAACAACAATGGAAGTTTTCGACTTGGAGGTTTTAAAGGGGATTAGAAGTCCGATGGAAGATGGATTAGTACAAGCATTGAAGCTTGCAATGGGTTGCTGTGCTCCAGTGGTTTCAGTTAGACCTACTATGGATGAAGTTGTGAAACAGTTGGAAGAAAATAGGCCAAGGAATAGGTCAGCTTTGTACAGCCCTACTGAAACTAGAAGTGATGGTACCCCTTATTAATTCTTGGCATTTTCTCCAAATTTTGGATCAAATATTTTATCTTAAATGGATGTTCCTTTCTCTCTTCTTTTTTCCTTTTGTTTTGTTTTATTCTCCATTGTTTTAGTGCTTGTATATCATGCCAGCATAAGAAGCAAATTCTACAGCCAATGAGATAACAGAATAACTCGTTGCAAATCAAACACATTATTTGCTATAATGTGAAATGGTTGTATTAACTAACAATGGCAGAGATTTACAAGTTCAAACCGGCCAGAGCATAACCAAGTAATTACATTTAACTGAAGGACATGAACAACAAACTTGAAGCTAAACATCTATAACAGAAAAAGTATCATGGATATAAGCTTCTTCATTCTTCTTCTTTTCAAGAACAATGTGTGAATTAAAGACAGGATAGGAGAGAGCGAGAGAAAGCTGACAGAGATGCAAGAAGGGATTATTTTGAGGAGAAATAATGGGTTAACTAAGCAAAAAGAGGTACAACGCTTCCGCACCTGCTCCTGGGGGTTTGCAAATTTTCGACTTGAAGCAGGCCGAGGTTGACAGGCATATCGAATGACTGGACAAGGGTGTGAGAGCGTTGCATGTGATATAAAAGATATGCACTTATCAAGTACCAAAGGGGAACATAGACAGAAAGAGATGCAATGTGATATGGTGGGGAAACTGACCGACTGACTGACTTAAATATTGCTCTATCACGATTGAAAAATGGAAATTTGGATGCTTGTTATCAACTTCCTTTTTGTGTTTTTTTAATTTTATTTTTGTATTTTTGGGGCTGCTTTTTTTTTTTGTGGCTAATTGATGAAACTCAGTTTAGCATTGCCTGCCTCTACGACACGTGAGAGCACCAGCACCAGAGGTAAGAGAGCCCACCAAGGAAGAGGACTTTGCCCCTAAGCTCGAGGCCCTAGCATAGCTGGCTCCAGCTCCAGCTCCAGATGGAGTGAAGTAAGCTCCGTTTAGCATCAGGTCTCCTTCTGATCTCCAATTCCAGTGCCTCCACCTATGTGTATTCTGATCAACTCTCTTGGTTACCTGCATGTTTCACACCATTCGATGAAAAATTGACACAAATCCGTGTTTAATCATTTTCCTTGTCATAGTAACAAAATAATGTTTTTCCTTTTCAGCTGACCTCTTTAGCAAAAGGGTTTGCAGGGGCTAGATATCTGTTGCCTTGGCTGTTAATCGTGGGATCAGCGCTTCCTCCAATTGCATACATCTCCCAGTGAGTATAGTCATTGTTCACCACATGAAAATACCCATGCCTACACCTGCATATCCATAATTCCGAATTAGGATGAGTAAAATCATAGCATATCCTTATCCCAAATGAATATAGGGATTGAAATTAACTCTTGTCAATTTTATTTTACCTTGGCATTCTCTGGATAAGACCCTCTCCAAAATGATTGTAAGCAATTGTCACCTGCATAACCTTATCCCTTGAATAGGAATCACTGTGGCCTAATAGCATCACCTATTCATGATATACAAATTATAAGACTCAGACTGCAATATATCAAAAACTTAAATATGTTAAAAGTATGAGATAAAAATGCAAAATTAAGTACCTCATTGTGGTGAGTGAAGTAATTGTTAGATATGGTAATTGCAGTGGATCCCATGATAGCATCAATGAGGCCATCAGGACAGTTGGAAAGAGAATTGTGATCAATCCAAATGTGGCTTGATCCGAAAATGGAAATGGCATCACCATCAGCCATTGTCCTCCAACCATAATGACTCGGTGAGCTTCTAACCATGGCATTGCCAGTGCGTTTGCAGTCATGGATGTTGAGACCATGAATAATAACATTGGTGATGAATTGGATTGTAATGCAACCCCCATTTGCAATATGAACAGAATGTCCACGAGCATCGATAGTCTTGAAACTGTTCATAATTAACTCTTGCTTTAGAGTGATCACCATGCTTCGTTTGAAGACAATCCACAGAGGCCTGTCTTGGATTACAGCATGACGGAGGGTGCCTGCTCTGGGATTTACAGGGTCATCGTCATTTGGGTTCGAGACCATGTAATACCTGCCATCACGGCCACCAATAGCACCCCGTCCAAAGCCAATGGCACAGTCAGCAAGGCGCTTGGGGTGGCGTTTCCAGTTGCGGTCGCAGCGCCAGCAGTCATCAATAGGATTTCCTGTCCCGCATGAGAAGAAACCCAACTTCCTCCTTTCAGTGCTATTGCGAATGGCCCTGCATTTTTCATACTGTTTAGTATTGAGTGGCATTGCATACTTGTGTTAATCTTCATATTAAAATAATGAAGCATCCTACCATATAACTACACGAGTTTATTTAGGCAGACGATTAGTTTCATGTTTTGTACTTGTGTTATCCCTTCCTTCAAATCAAAAACTTGATGTTTGACATTATGCTAATTTGGACAACATTATTCATAGTTCAGGGTTCACTCCCCAGTAAACAATATGGGCAAACTATTATTAATAATAAAATGTGATTTAAAATTGCAATTCAATGCAACTGGGAGCTTTTAATAATGTACTGTACCAGTACAAGGATCCAAAGCATTCTGTATTATGAGGTTTTAAATATGCATTAGTACGGAAAGATGACTACGGTTCATACGAAAAAAATGGGTAGAGATCTTTTGCTGTTAGAAATAAATGCATGAGGTGGGGTGGGGGTGATGGAGACTTCAATAGATCGGAAGTCATTAATAATAAGATGATGGCACTGTCAGTTAGGCAAGTGCCTACTTAGCCAAACAATTCACGGGACGTTGCCAAACTGCCGAACCCAGATCTGATCCATATGTCCCTTAGCCAGCCTGGAGAGGGAACAAAAAATTATGCGACCTACCCCATCTGGTGGGTACATGGCATTCTGCAATATAATTGATCTAATTAAATGTACCGACTAATTTATTACTACTTGATTTTGATACAATTAATGTGGCAATAACATTCTTGAAATTCTTTTACATCAGGGTTCTTTTGTTTACAAATACAAGCTCCCGTAAGCTTTAGAAAGTATATATCGGATAAGCTTTAATAATCACACATTTAAAAATAATAATAATTTCTTCAATTTCAAATAAAGTCATTATAATATGTCAATTTTAATCCACTGGCTGGTATGTTAATTAATTAACTATATTAATATCTGTTAATTGTCATCAACTACACATTTATATATATAAAATGATGATTGCTGGATCTTTTCTCACAATTTTATATCTTCACCCGTATATGTCCAATATCTCATACTATTAATATATGATTCTATATCTTGATATTTTGTTTTTATAAATAATGGAGTATACGGTTGCAGAGTCATGACATCAATATTAATTAATTAATTAGCTTGATAATATTTCTAATCATGCATCGAACAAATTATTTTATAATTTTATGTTAATATTCATTCTCCTTATTAAGTTCATGAATATGTTATAAGGATACATTAAATGCATGTTTTATAGTAAAACTAAATAAACCCTTCATCTGTTGAGTTGACAAAAAAAATTTACGCATCAAGTTTACTCGGAACCAACCAAAACGACTCAATTTGGCTTGTTATATTTTTGTATTGATATATACCGCTACATAGCTCCCTCCGTTCTAAAATTAGATATACAATTTGATTGTTGAGGTCAAACGACATCATATTAAATTTTAAAATTGGTATGACTTATAAAGGTTTTAAGTGAAATAAGTTTTGTGATTAATATTTTTTGAGTGCATTTAGAGGTGAGGTTAGATTCCAAATACGGCATTTCTAAATTAAATAAATTGCGCTCGAAACTGAGTATGATCTAAAAGTGCATTTGTGAAATGAACAAAAAAAATTATGTATGTTTAGCCTCCAAAAACCTCTAAAACTCAAGCCATTATGTTATTTTTGTTGGGATTTGAACAAAGAAGATTAGAAATTTTTCAAGGAAATCATCTCGAAATGTATACTAAAAGAACCAACCAACATGATAGCTACAAATGTGTGTAGAAATGTGGGAGAAAAAAGATGCATATATAGTAATTAATTAAAGGCGTGATGTGCGGATCTGCATAAGGGCATGTGGGTAGGCCGGCAGCTAGAAGATGGAAGAATGGAAAAGCCAAGCACTTGTCCATTCAACAGTATGAAGAACTTGGGGGACCCCGATTCCTTCTATCTCCTTAGTGAATATCATATTTGTTGCCATATGAATTTACTATGCCATAGGCCATAGCTTCATACTTTAAGAAAGATTTATACTCAATAATAATAAAAGAAAATGATACATATTCTTTATCCCATCCTCAAAAAGCATAAGGGATGTTGAAGCCTCCGGGGTAAAGCTAATAAGTGGGAGGGTGTGGTGTCAATTGATTCATTGAAGAAAATTAATTATTTTATAATATATGATAAATTTAGAAGAAATTTAAGTGTAATGAATAAATTGACTTCGTTGAAATTTTATAAATTTTTTAATATACGGGATCAAATTGAATTTTTTATAACTTTCTCAATAACATATTATTTCTACTCCTTGATGTATGCATTATTTTTAAAATAAATAATAAACTAATTTATATTATTTTTATAACATAAGAAATTTAAATATTTATTAACAAATTTATTATTAGAAAGGCGTATTAGGGGTTAATAAGGGGTGTGTGTATATATATATAATGTTATTACTTGTTATATTAACAATATTATAACAAAATATATGTTGTACATATGTAACTGGTCAAAAAACATAAAATTATCAAGAACTGCACCCTCAATCCCTGCCAAATTATTTATACCATCACAAAATTTTGACCCCATTAAATAAAAATCCGGCTTGGCCACTGGAAGCCTCTAACTTAAACTTAATAGGCATTAGCCAATAAGTACAAAATAAACATTTTCAAATTATGTAATGAGTTTTTAGATAATATAGGCCAATGAATATCAATATGAAAAAGATGATAAATATAGACATCCTATTTTTCAATGTTCACATTCCGGTGCAAGTGAAACAAAATTCATATATAATAACATGAAATAAATAGAAGCCTCACAGTGTTATAGTTCTGGAATAGGTAATTGTTACAATTTTTTTAGTTACCTAGACTAAAAGTTGAAGCCAATTAAATTAGAAAAAATAGTAAATTACACCAATACATCTCATATTTTAACAATTGCCAATTGTCCCTTTTTTTTTTCATTTATCGTTTTTAGTAAATAAATATATAAAGAGGTACTTACGTGTCAACCACTGCAGCAATCGAATCCGGATCGTCTACAGCATGCTCATGCCTGACTTCTGCTTCTTCATTTAATCTAAATAGAGCACCGACAGTGTTATTTTTGTAGTACTCTAGTAGTTTGTTAATAGGACTGGTAAAAGAATAATTCCATCATCTAAAGATAAGCCACATGGCTAGTTAGTACTACTAATTAATTAGTGGAAAAATCCTAATTAAGGTATCATCATAAAGGGAAAGCACGTGAGATGATTCTGTTTGTAATCAATACGAAAACGACAGCGTATGCATAAAAACACACGGTACTCGAGACAATCGGCGTCCGGAAAAACAGAATACAAATGAAGAGATGTTATTGGTTGGAGAGTGCGTTTTAGAACTTAGAACTTGAAAATGCCATTTTGACCTTTTTTTTTCAGAAGAGAATTTACGTAATTAGCCTTAGAATTTCCTGAAAACAAAGGATTAGTCGACGGGCAATATGAGCACCTTAGCGTAGACAAATTCATATGCAGAGAGTAAAGAGAGAGATTGGGCGACTAACATAACCAAATAAACGAACCAGATATTTCAGATCCAATCTGAACGAAAGCTACTTGGACGGTCGGTGAAGCTCAATTGTAAAATGCAGGCGGGATATAGGTGAGATACAGGGAGTACTTACTTATCAGCTGCCATTGTCGTGTTACTTGAGCTCTGCAACTGAATCATTTCTTCATCACTGTACATAATTAGCGCGCGAACATAAATCTCACAGAAATCTTCAAATCCGATAAGTATTTGGTAGGAATAGAGATTGAAAGAAGCATTTAATTGATCGTGAAAATATTAGCTAAAATGTTCGTTGATTTTTCAAATTCGAGATCCTACTTGATCGAGTCCCAAAATCTGTCACGGTACAATTTTAAGAAATGCTCTTGAAACAGAGAATTAATTCAGAAATATATCTATTGCAAAATATGCTTGACGACATTGGATTGTTAGTACCTTGATTTCCAAAGCTTGTCGCTCTCCATAACAGCCTTGACATTAACAAACATTAGCAAAATACAAAGAGTACTGTATACTCTTAGAGAGACCGCCATTGTCTCTTCAGATTTTCTCTCTAGATCTCACAGCAGTTAATATGGTTGATTTAATTTTCTCTCTCTATAATGTCCAGGAAGAAGAACAAACGGTGGAGTCAAATAAAAGCTTCAATGCACTAGTCCTTTTATAGGAGAAATATAAATTTTTATTTTAAAAAACCGCCACTTCTCTTCATTAGAGTTTTAACCGTGGTTAAGTTAGTTTTACAAATTGTTAGTAGTATAAGTACTAGTATATGACTTAACCGCTTTAAGCTGACACCTAACTAACTGTCACTTGTTGGAAAATATAGCAATTAACAAGACGAATAATATAGTAAATTAGAACAACTTAGCTGGAAAATCGAGGCGTAGCGTAGCTACTGTCCTAAAAAGTGATTTCGCCCCCACTGATAATAATCATAGGTACAAATGGGCTGCCGGGAGTCACTCTCCAAGATTCAACGACGAAGTCTCCGATCGTGTGTACTCACGGAAGGGGGCTTTGGACTTATCTATGTGGATTGCCCAATTAACAGAGTATAAGAGTTGAATATATCGAGAAGAATAGGAAACACAGAGATAATATGGAAAAGAAGAATAAAGTTGTTATTGTGTGTATCTTTTTCTTCATGAACATAAACTAAGAAGATGAATAAAATGATTATTTGTTTATGTTTTCTCCTATCCCTTATAAGGAACAAGAAAAGTTGGAGAATTTAATGATTTTAATGAAGCGCTTGGGAGTTACAATTGGGGAAAATAATGCCAATAAAAGCTCATAACTGCTAGGGTATTAAAGGAAATAATAATAATTTTTAAGCATAACCAACAATCCCCCACATGATTCAAAATTATCAAAGATAGAAAAATTAAAAGGAAGTGAGAAGGGCAATGAATTTTAGATACATAACGTCGATACCTTGTGGGTATGAATCGACACTTAGTGGAACAAGCTCATGACTGTAGATTATAGGTGAATTATATTCTTGAACCCATTATCTGTGATACAATCAATTGAACTTGCACACAAATCAAAAAATCTTAAATCCACACAAGTCCGCGATTGAAGCGTGTTACAAGCCACGCTACCATATCCCGATTTTCATAAAGGCTCTAGAGAGTATGCCAAAGACTATCATAGAAGCGGCTACACTTCCACCTTTATATAGTGAACCCATCAAGTGTATCTTGACATACACCACCCTTTGTGGCTATGAAGTTTCATTAAGAATCTAAACGATTCATCCTTTCACAATTTGTCAAGATAAAGCACATACGTATACAAAGAATGGATATAAATAAATGTAGTGTGACGCCCCAAATATAGTCCATTCCATCCAACCCATTCTCGAGTCGCCAAATACATGGTACGTAAATAACTACAACTTTATTAATACATTTTTCGTGCAAAATACGACAACATATATACTATGAGTTTAAATACAATTATTGTCTTTTAGACAATATACATACCCAAATAAATCTCCATCATAATTATTGATACATTATTTTACAAAAATGGTGAGGACTATTAAACAACTCTTTCTAGAACCTTCATTCCATACCCCGACTAGTATTCGCTACATTCTCGCCTCCTGAGAAGAAAAAAATGGAACAAAAAGGAAAAGGGTGAGCTCAACTAGCCCAGTAAAGAATATTATGACTAAGATAATATACAACAAATTATCGTTAGTCTTCAACAGGAAAAATCTAATAGAATACAATAGGCAACCGCTTTTAAATCAACAATCATAGCAATGAAACAACAATTCATTAGAAAAGTTAAGTAGAGAATGCAAACTACTATCTTCTATGTATGAATTTAAAAGTTCATCGTCGATATTTTATCCTCGTAACATCAATCAATATATATCTCGAATCAAATATTCATCTTTGCACTACAGTGCCAAAGATATTCATCACCGGTCATGTTCATCTAAACACTGCTCATCTTTGTACTACGGGCCAAAGATATTAATCAAGAGTCATGTTCATCTCAACACTGCTCATCTTCACACTACGCCAAAGATATTCATCAAGAAATCATTCATCTTTTTTCTACAAAGCCAAAGATATTCAAGAATATCATCATTTAGGACCGAGGATGATGAAAAATGTTTTAAAGGAAACGAATCCAAAGGAAACAAAAGAACAAATATTAAGGATTCGTATTTTAAACAATCCAAGTTCAAAAATACTTCATAGTAATCGAGTGGAGTAAAAAATTCAAGAATGATCAAAACATGGATACAATCAAAGCTAGTATCCATAATAGATATTTTGGACAAAAAGAAGAAATTTCATTTTTCTATTGAATAGTCACGATTCGTGAATAAGTCAGATACGTGAATAAACATCGTCATACGCTAATAAGAACTCAAACACCAAAAGATAGAAATTTCCCAAAAAACATCATCACGCTTACGTGAATAGTACTAAGTGAATAAGTAACTCCGACATGAAAAAGTTCCAAATTTGATAAAAATTTCCAACCAATATTTCTAAGATAATGATATTGAAGAAATAATATCATTTTCGAATAAAATAACATCCCTTACCTCGAAAGACAAGATTTCTTTTAGTTGAAACACGGATATAAAGCTATGACTTGAACTTGCACCGTATAGCAATACTCAAAGTATACTCAAAATACTCACAAGAATACGCCGATAATATAGAGAGAAAAAATTCATTTACGGTGTGATTTTCAATTCTATCCTAAGACACCTATTTATAGAAATTGCTTAGAACACCAAAACAGAAAATTTAATATAATATATTATTAATAATAAATTTTCCTACGCCTCTTTGGAAATCAGCTCCTAACATTTTCCACATGCCAACCTTCTAGAAAAAGTAATAAAAAAAACGTTTTTCATAAAATAAATAATTAAAACTTACAAAAATCAATTATTTCAGAACTTTGGAACTTTAATAATTCACAATAAATAGCCCTTTTGCCAAACAATTCGAATCTCGCGAGTTTTTATAGGAAATTCAATTCTCTACAACTTTACAGAAGAAAGTTTTTTCAAATTCCAAACAGAAATTGACCGAAATCCACAAACCAAGCGATTTTACGTTTATAATCAAATTTTGGTCAATAATTGTGTCCACCAACACACAAAATATGTGTTAAACATTTATTGCCACAAAATACTCTTCCTCCTCATATACTCATATATCCCACATTCATTATAAAATATCATCGTTAATATATTATTAAAATAATATATTTAAATGAATTATTTTATCGTAAAAGATAAAATATTAATTTTCAACAATTGTCACATTAAAATTTTCTCCATCTATATCCACATAAAATCAATATTTTCCTCATCATATAAATCAATAATTAATTATTCACAAATAATATTACAGAATCACAAGATCTTTGTGTGCCGCTCCTGTGAAAGAGGGGCTTTCCAATAAGGATCTCCTTACTTCGCACGCAATTAGGTGACCAAACCTCTCCTTAGATGTAACTTTCTAGACATCGCCAATAATGTTATCCAATAATATTATTCAGATAGTATGAATTATTGTCTCGATAATGTAACATACCGTGTAATGACAATTTATCAAACAACAAAGAATATAAAATATCAATGCAAAGAATTATTGAATCAATAAAATAAAATATCAATAAGAATTATCGTAATAATTATTGAGTAAAGGCTTTCACGTAAGAATCAATAATTGGTGCAATACCGTATGCTACTATTCAACAATGCGATATTAGTGTGTTTTAACCAATTCGGTTTTCCAACAAAGATAATCTGTAAATAACTACGCCGTTATTTATAAACAACTTATATTTGTCATTTTCTTCATCCAATCGCTTTCAAGTTATGGGGCCCACAAAAGATCACAACCGTCGCATTTAATATTCTCGACAAGCATTTAATATTCCACGACCAAACGAATATTCTCCGAAATGATAATGAATATTTTATAACCACTGCTTATTCAAATATTTGCGTATTTTACCCATAACTATTCACATTAATCAAATCAACCCTTACTATTTCAAAATAATAAATAGAGGAAAATAAATTTCATTTATTAATAATTTGGGGTCTTACAACCTCCCTCCTTATGAAATTTCGTCCTCGAAATTGACGTGACGTGATCGGTGTTTTGAAAAGATGAGAATACTTCGCTTTCATTTCCGCTTTCCAACTACCGTGTCATTTCCTCAATAAAGATGGTTTCTCCACAAAACTTTAACTTGTGGTATAACCTCAGACATAGGACATGTTCTTTCCTATCCAAGATCTTGACAGTACCTCCTCGACGTTAAGTCTTTGGCTATCTCGTCTCTCGTTTCTAACTCAATGACGTGGTTCGGTCGTCCACATATTTACGTAACATCGATACGTGAAAAAACGCTATGAACACGCCATACTTGGGGGTAAAACGAGTCTATAGGCCACAGCCCTATTCGATCGAGAATTTCAAATGGATTAATAAATCAAGGTTTGAGCTTTCCTCATCTCACCGATTCTCGCTTTTGAATAACGACTTCTTGATCTTCTTCTTCATATTCATTAACTCCGCCAGTAGCTTGAATGACTTTTAACTTTATCGATTAAAGTCGATTATACTCAGTATATCATCACGTGGGTACCTAGAGTTTTCATCTCCATCTCTATTATTTGTAAATTATACTGAAATGAGTCTTTGATAATATCGTACTTCAGATTTGTATAATGATCTTCTTCTCAACACGCCGCCTACCACGTTCGCTTTTTCCAGATGGCATGGTCGTAACATGTGCTTTGAAATGAGTCTCCTCTTGAGTTCTTCAAGCTCTTCCCACATTCCTTGCTCCATTCGAATTTTGTATCTCTCTACGAGTCACCATGCGTTAATGGAATAGCGATTCGAGAATATCCTTCAACGAATCTCCGATAATAACCAACTAAGCCTCAAAGCTACGATTTCGATTATCGACTTAGGTTGTTCTCAACCATGACTCATATCCCAACCTTGGATAAGACGTTACAATGACACCTATCGCTTTACTATCGCATCGAATATGGTGTCCCCTACGAGAGTCTCGCTTCGTGCATTCCACAAAGGAAGTCACCAGATAAAGGCTCGGTACCAAATTTATAGTTGAATTTTTAACTCCTCGAAGTTCAATAGAGCCATTCGATATGAGATTTTAGAAATGAGTTTTGTAACGGTTCAAAGTCGATACAAAATTTAATATCGCTTTGGGAGTAAGCCAAGAAATTCTTCAGAAATACGTCCAGAAAAATCAATAACAACAGAATATTATTCAAATCAAGTGTCTTTATTCAAATTCATAACATGGACTAAGAAAACTTGACATCCGTAATAAACGAATGACCTCATGGCTTGATATGAAAATGTTTGACTACAATGGTTTGATTGCTTGAATTGAATAACAGTTGCTTAGAATATGAAAACTAACAACCTTACGAAAAGTAATCAATTTCTATATGATGAGTAGTTAACCTTAAAATCACATTAAAAGCAAATATCTCTATAGAAATAAGGTTAACAATGTCATGTGATAGTGCCAACTCGAATCAAGCAAGATTTCTAAACAACGGATGTAATGAAAGTTTCTCATAAAGGAGTCTCCATAAATAGGTCAAAGTCTAATTTCTCCATAATCAAGTTCAAATGTTGAGTGCAAGCAAGAGAGATAAAAGAATGGGTAGAACCCCAGATCTAGTAAGGTATAAACTTCTCAAGAATTTATAATTAACTAACCCGCTAACTTCGTCGTTTCCTCGATTTTAACCGGCCAATTTAAAACGCTTCTTCCAGGAATCGTTGACTTTGACTTTTCTCGACATCCTTTTGAGTCACCATTCTCATTGGATCGGGTTTCGATACCGCATAACTCGAAATATATGTCCTTCTTTTCCACAATTATAGCATACCTTAAACTGTTGTAGGCGCTTTGAATGATATGTCCCTCTTTCCCGCATTTGTAACATACGACCGGTGGTCTTTCTCCTCCTTGAAACCGATTCACATCAAGGCGCCGACGCGTCTTCGTATATGGTCGTTGTTGAATCTCCTCTTTTAAAATCTCCTCCCGACTCGCTTCTTCTATTTTCATGGCCACGATTACCACCAGAGTGGTTATCGCCTTTGTCCGTATTCTTCTTTCTCCGCCGGTTATCGTTATTCGATGATGATCGCTATCTTCTAGATGATGATCCTCGTTATGGTCCTCTCGGTTGAATGTACTCCTTATCTCGCTTTAACAACCGAGCCCTCATTGACAACATCCGAATAGAGAGAAAATTTATGAGAAATGAGATATTGACGTATCTTTGGTTTCAAATCTCTCGTAAACATCCACGCCATAATGCTCCTCATTCTCCACCAAATGAGGTGCAACTCGACAACTCCGCGAACTTCGCCTCGTCATCGGGACACCGCCATGTTATTCTCGCTCCATCTAATAAACTCCACTTCCTTCATATATAGACGAATACTTTCGTGGAAGTACTTGTCATTGAACTGCTTCAAAACGTCTCCCACGACACGCCGAGTCAAATTGGATGGGTACGCCTTCACGATTCCCACCAAATACTCGCCTTCGCCACGAAACATAAAGGTGGCGAATGGAACCTTCTGTTCTCCGCGTACATCCCAAGACATCGAATATCTTGGTAATTTGCTTGACCCATGTTTCCGCCATGATCGGATCCGCTTTCCCTTAAATTCGTGTGCTCCCAACTCT
The DNA here is from genome assembly GCA_020205615.1 of Panax quinquefolius. Taxonomy (NCBI): domain Eukaryota; kingdom Viridiplantae; phylum Streptophyta; class Magnoliopsida; order Apiales; family Araliaceae; genus Panax; species Panax quinquefolius. The sequence goes on along the minus strand of CM035154.1, from coordinate 4,010,472 downwards.
TTGACTCGCTTGGTTTGTGACAAACCGTGAATTGCTATCATTTCCTCCTATATTTTGAACACGAAGTCTCCTCGTCCGATTTTGCATGAACTGCAAAAAGCTTCTAAACATCCCTCGTTCATCATCTCGCTTTCGGTGGGTGTTGTTCACAGGAGGTACATTGCCAACCTTTGCAGTACGCTCTCCTCGTTGGTAAAAGACAGCATCTCCACGATCTCATTTACTCCAATCATTAATATTCTCGACGACATTCTCAAATATCGCTATAAAATAAGGGTTAATTAAGGAAATCATTATATCACATAATTGTTAGGTTTGTAATATTCATCAACGCAATCAAATTGCAAAAATAAGCGGAAGCGTGTAAAATCAGAGTTTAAAAATTTTTTACAAACCATAAACCCGGATCATCCTTTATGCATAATTATTAATTAAACGAAAAGATAAAGAATAAAATCATACCCTCAAGATCGAGCTTCCTCGCGTACAAGTTCACCTCCAATCCTTTTCGCGTTCAATCTTGAATCCACCGGGTTTGGTTCCTTCCTTTGATCAACGTTAGCCACCCAAATGTTTGGCCTCTAGAGGTGATCCACCAAGGAAGAATAAAATTCAAGAAGATGGGTGTTATGGCTAACCCTAGTTTTCTATCTCTATAGAAAAGGCATACTCCCAACAACTTGGAATTATTACGTACTTTGTTAAAAAGTCAACAACCCATACCACCCATAATAAGACTCTCTTATTTATAGATGTGGGCAACCCATCTTAACAATTAAGGAATTGGGTTTTATTTAATTAATTAAATTCTTTTATTAATTAAGCTCCCTAATCTTATTAGGGATAATTAATTAAACTCCTTTAACTAATTTTCCTTCCTAATCCAATTAGAATAAATGAGAGTACTTATATTAAATTAATTCCTAAACTCTTTTAGAAATTAAAATAATAATAATTGTAATAATATTAATAAGACTCTCTTATTAATTTATATTTAATATTTCTAAAATATTAAATAACAATATTAAGCTATTTAATTTATTCTATCACCATAGATTAAATTAAATATACTTAACATATTATTACGATTATGCCATTAACTTCTTAAATAATTATTCTTCCTTTTATGGTGTGACCCTTTAGGTTCTCTATATTAAACCTTGTGAATAAATCAATTAGAACAATTCTAATCTTATTTAAATAAATAAATTAAACAATTAATTTATTTAAATAATATTTATTCTACAATAGGATAAGTTCTCCCAATGATCAACGACTTTCCGGATAATATAGATTTCAACATTAATCATTAAAGAACCTTTGAGTAAATAGTTACTGCATAATTCAATCCTTCCACCATACAATGTCCCAATTAAATATAAGACATGGAATTATCACAAGTCTTATTTTATTTAATTATATGTATTTCGATCCTTAAATGCATTAACTCAAATAATGCAAATTAGAAACTCCTTTCTAATTTCATTCCGCCGCCAAGGACTACTGGGTTGTCATTTATCGAATCACATAGACATTTCTCTTCTTTTATTAGAAGTGGTAGATTCTTTATCGATCATACATTATCTCCACGTATAAACTTATTATACCCAAGCATACCCTTTGATATACCCTAAGGGTCTTAAGGAATAAGTCAAAGTATAACTCATCATACACAAGATACTATGATGATCTCAAGTCCAAGGATTACTTGACTACTATCACTACGAGAATTCCTATCGACAGCAAATAAAACTCCATTAGGTATTCCTTAATGCGAGCCACGCTCGAAGAACTTATTCTCTAATAAGCACCTACATACTTGCTTTTAGTGTCTCCACACAAATGATCATGAGATCAATCATCCTCATCCAATGAAAGAAGTTAACGATGTACCAATCTATCCGGATTCACTAATCCCCAATTTAGTAATCCAACGATTGAGAACTATTTTAGTTTTAAGCTTTCTAAGAATTTAGATCTCATTAGAATGATCATCATCATTATTCTAAAAGCATTGCTTAAAACTATGGGTTTATCACATATTATAAAACAAAGATCACGTAGATAATTAAAAGCCTTTAATAAATTAATACTTTTTATTAATAAATGAATAAGATTGTTACAAAGTATATGCTTTATCATCAAACATGATTGGCTTTGTGCATACTACTTTCAATCTCCCACTTGCACTAAAGCCAATCGCCATGGTATCTCATACTCTTCTTCTCTAAGTGACGATTATCCTCATTGTTGGATAAGCTTTAGTTAATGGATATGTAATGTTGTTCTTGAGAGTCCACTACACATGTTTAGATCCAAGATGAGATTTTAGAACTATTCCTAGACTCATAATGAACTTTCAATCCAAACAATCAACTTGCGAGCTTCATTTATAGCTATATACTTTGTCTTTATCACTAAACCAAAGAACTCTTTCTGCTTGTTTGGAACCTTCCCAATTCATTGCACCAATCGCTCAAGTAACCCTTTACCTTAAAGTGGATTTTTCTCGTCGCCTTGGTCTGTCTCCGAAAAACTTGAGTCTCATTAAGCCCTCTAGTTTTAATTTAGACCCACCATGAATATGATCACATCCTTAGTGCTCGGTAAGCACTTTAAGATGTTTTCACCGCCTTACGTTGATCTTCTCCGCATTATGACCGATCAACATCGTGTCTCGTATATTTCATTGCATACATGATTGTCACTCATGCGATCTCTCTTCTTGGAGTCTATGGGGACTATTAAGAGAGATACACTCCATGGCTCATCAACATGAGACATCTCTTGGAGTTTGCCATGCTAAACGACTTTAGCATCAAATGAATATATGCCTCGGGTTAAGTTGAGCATCCTTTTAAATCTATTTATATAGATTTGCATCCCCAATAATGATACTCTTCCCAAATCATTCATGGAGGATTGTTTAGACAACTTTATCTTTACTTGATTGTAGCATTGGTATGTTATTCCTCATCCGTAGATATCAACATATAATACTAGAAATTTCACGACGCCTCCAATCGACCCTTTTATACACACTAGAAGTCTTACTTCATCGAATGTAACTCGATCATCATCTTCTATGATGTGTACCTCATCATCATCATCCATGATGAATCCATACCTCCTAGGTATCTTCTTGTCTATTCCAAAGATACGATTCAATTCAGTGGTATAATAGCTCTATCTACGTGTTCCTCTTATTCGACTTATAGTGTTTTGTGGTTCTTGAACTTTTCAAGATCTATTATCCTCCCACTAGCCCTTCAATGATAAACACCTTTATCTTAGAAGCGCGCGTGTTTCGTAACAAACACCTTTTGCTAAGTAGAATTATAGAACATATACCCTAAACTTACTTTAGGATGTCCCATAAATCGACACTTATAAAATCTTGTCCCAAGCTTATCCTTTGAAACCTTTTCACATAAGTTGACAACCCCTTTTCTTAACATACTTAAGATTAGGAATCCTCCCCGCCCATAACTTTTATGGAGTCTTCAAATGGATTTTGAGGTTACCATTTTCAGAGATATGCAGCCATTTTTCTAGGACATGATCCTGAAGGATACCGGAATGTCAAGAAAATCATTATGGACCGCACTATGTCCAACAAGGTACAATTTTCATTCGTATACATCAATCAATTATTGCGTGACGATGTTTCCATTATGAGAAAACCATTTGAGATGATTTAGAAACTTATCGCAGCACAAGTATTTATTCCTCGATCTAATCAAAGAATCTTAATACTTTGCCAATTTGTTTCACTTCAATTCTTTGAACCTTTCAAATAATTCACACTTGTATTTCAAAGAAATACACACATTCAACTCTTTCAATGATCATCTCCTTTTCTTATACTAATTTGTTCAATATGCAAAATTATTTTCATGTAAATCAAGTATACAAAATTTATTAAGTAATATTCCAGATTCTATACAAAACATTATTATTATAAATAGAACAACAATTGTTCTTAATTATAATACCAAAGATTTCATCATCCAACAATAAAATGGAAATAATGTTTTCAACGAGAACTAAAATACAATAACAACTTATCGACTTAATAGATTTGCCGTGTAGCAAAGTGCTAAACTATAAGTTTCTATGGCTAATGTTGCAACCTTTGCTTCATTTCCCACACATAGATTACTTATACTTGTTTAGCTTTCTACTTCTTTGGTCCCTTCATAAATCTATATTTATGATAACCAAAGTTCAGATCCAATACCCAAGTAGAACCTCGACTTAAAGAAAAATTATTTTAAATCATGAACAAAATCAGATAGAACCAAAACTTCACTAAGCTTCTTTGGTTAGCCTCGCAAGATGCTTCTCGCAGCTTTCTTTCCAAAGGTCCGTGCTTATTGCAAAGGGAAGCAAACTCCTTTGCTATTCGTATCGCTTTTGTTCTTATTATCCTTTGTTTATGCCTTTCTATTTACCTTCTTTGAATCGCTCTTCTTTCGTAAGATCCTTTGGCCCTACCAAGAAGACTTGATCTTTCTTGGTCGAAAGTGACTCTCAACATTTTTCAATATGTTAAGCAAATCAAATGAGGTCGATATCTAGCTTGTTCATATGAAAAATTCACAACAATTGTGAAAGGAGTCCTGGAGTGAGTGCAAGATCAAATCTTGCTCAACTCTCCATCCATGACAAAACCAGTTGTCCTAATTGATCAATCAAATTGATTATGTTAAGAACTTTTTGTCTGCATTTATAATGCCATCGGCCATTCTAGATCTAAGAGCTCCTTAGATATCTCGATATCTATCATTCCCCATTTCCTCACCATCAACTACTTGATGTGCAGGAATATAAGAGAGCATCCATAGTTTCATGTCGACGCCAAGCTCAAGCACTCATGGATGCTGAACATGATGCATCGAGCCAATCAGGCATCATCTTGCCACTTTCTAAAAGTAGCAATGTCTTCCTCGTAGGCATTGTCTGCAACCATTGCAGGATATAGGCGATATGACATAAGATAGCTTTTCAAATATGAGAACTATTCTCAAATTCCTTAACCAATCCGCTTAATTCGGGCCTCAAGTTAATTTATCATCTAATATGCTTCAGCAATGATAGTAATTTTAGACATTGTAAAATTCTCGTAAATGAATTTGTAATCAACAACATTTTAACATACATTCTTTTATTAATTACCAAAATAAATTAGGTCTTGTTTTAAATTGGTATCTCCCACTATTTTCTTCAAACTATATTACCCTCACTTATATAGTTCTAAGAAAATCTAATTAAAGATTTGCTAAAGAGAATAAGGATCCCATTTCAAATGTATATAGCCTTGTGGGTGACACAACAAACTATATATAAATAAATAGGTAGACAACTTTTGTCAATTACATCAACTATGCAACTCTTGTATTTTGCCTCTTAGATTATTTTGATCAAGTGGTGGCACATCCGAATCAAAATTATCCAAGTTAAGTCCAACCTAGCACTCCATATATTCAAAAAGAAAATATCATCCTTGTGGTGACACAACAAAACAATATTGTTCAATTTTCTTTATAAGCATCAAATGTGATAAATTAACATCTTAAATACTTAATACTTGCCTTGTGGTGACACAACAAACTCATATTAAATATTTAATACTCTATTAATTTTATCATGCTAGAAGGCTTACGCTCGATATTCCAAATATCTTTGAACGCTTAGACTTAATATAAAAAATTGAGGGGTTTGTTATTAATTTGTCTCATCTTGTTTAGCTACAGCATTTATTTATATATATAAAAATACGCGTCATATTAATTAACATACGCGAAGCATGTTTGCATAATATATAATATATATATATAGTATAGCATGCACATATAGAATACTATATTCTACCTTGATTGATTATGGACTTTTATTCTAGCTTGGTTCACTAGAGCCACCAAGTGAACCAAAAGGTCAAACCTTAGGGGTGCATGAAATAATATTTAAATATAACTATTACATTTAAACCCGGCTCCATTACAAACGGTCTTCACGCTTTTCCTTGCTTTCCTTGATCTCCAATTTTTCAAAATTAATTCTAACTATTCCTATTACAAAACTATTTAAAATAAATAAAAACCTCGATCGTTAGCGAAGGGAAGTACATAGGAGGAGATAGAATTTACATTAAGAAAAATTAGAGAAGACGAGGTACGCAGAATTCCCATTTAATAAAACCCATACATTCATGCATCCAACTAAAATAAAATCCAATCATATCAATAATAGTCCATAATCAATCCCATTTATTATCATACACATCACCATACGCATCAATAAATAACATTCATCTTATGAATAATAAACATTTAATATATATATTGATATCATTTAATGGGCAAATTTAGTTAAGATAAAATCTATTTTTGAATCAAAATAAACTCCTTTATTTTAATCCAAATTTAAATCAAAATAAAACTATTTTATTTTAATTTATCCAATTTTGAATAAAATAAACTATTTTATTTTAATCAAAATAAACTCCTTTATTTTAATTAATTATGGAATCCAATTCCATATATATATAAAAAAAATCTTTAATTAAAATAAACTCTTTATTTTAATTAATTATAGAATCCAATTCCATGTAAAAAAAAAAATCTTTATTAAAGGAAACACTTGATATTCTTTCCTATTCACAAATAAACTCTTTTATTTTGAATAATATGAAATCTTATTTCATATTTAAATAAACTCCTTTATTTAAGGAAACATGGATTCTCTTTCCTATTCACAAATAAACTCTTTTATTTTGAATAATATGAAATCTTATTTCATATCTAAACAAACTCCTTTATTTAAGGAAAGATAGATTTACTTTCCCTATTCACAAATAAACTCCTTTATTTTAGGAAAAATAAAATCCAATTTCAACTCCAATTAGTTATTATGGAATCCAATTCCAACTCTAATTAGTTAGCATGAAATTACAATTTTAAAATTAAAATAAACCTTTTATTTTAATATAAAAATAAACTTTTTATTTTAATATTAAAATAAAATTTTATTTTAATAATAAAATTATTAAGAATATTATATATATATATATATAATATATATATATATATATATATACCGTATTATAATATATATTATATATATAAAATTTTACTTATATATTAAGCTAAAAAAACAAAGGAAAGTAATATATATATATATAACACGCCTTTCATTTTTTTTTTTTTGAAAACCGCATCATGTTAAAACAAACTGCACTTTGCAAAAAAAATTTGTCTTCTTGGGATTTTCATGCATGGCTTGAAAAAAACTTGCCTCGATTCGATCGTATGTTTTTTTAAAAGGAATGGGCCACGTTTTTTTGGTTTCCAGCAATTTTTTTTGTTTTTTTTTTTTTTAAATAAATTTTATACAATAAAATTATGCCCAATAAAATTGTTCTAAACACATATCAACATACATATTAAATCAAACAATTAATAATTCGCATAAAGGTTTGGCTTTGATACCACTGTTAGGTTTGTAATATTCATCAACGCAATCAAATTGCAAAAATAAGCGGAAGCGTGTAAAATCAGAGTTTAAAAAATTTTTACAAACCATAAACCCGGATCATCCTTTATGCATAATTATTAATTAAACGAAAAGATAAAGAATAAAATCATACCCTCAAGATCGAAAGCCTCGTGTACAAGTTCACCTCCAAATCTTTTCGCTCAATCTTGAATCCACCGGGTTTGGTTCCTTCCTTTGATCAACGTTAGCCACCCAAATGTTTGGCCTCTGAGGTGATCCACCAAGGAAGAATAAAATTCAAGAAGATGGGTGTTATGGCTAACCCTAGTTTTCTATCTCTATAGAAAAGGCATACTCCCAACAACTTGGAATTATTACGTCTTTGTTAAAGTCAACAACCCATACCACCCATAATAAGACTCCTCTTATTTATAGATGTGGGCAACCCATCTTAACAATTAAGAATTGGGTTTTATTTAATTAATTAAATTCTTTTAATTAATTAAGCTCCCTAATCTTATTAGGGATAATTAATTAAACTCCTTTAACTAATTTTCCTTCCTAATCCAATTAGGAATAAATGAGAGTACTTATATTAAATTAATTCCTAAACTCTTTAGAAATTAAAATAATAATAATTGTAATAATATTAATAAGACTCCTCTTATTAATTTATATTTAATATTTCTAAAATATTAAATAACAATATTAAGCTATTTAATTTATTCTATCACCATAGATTAAATTAAATATACTTAACATATTATTACGATTATGCCATTAACTTCTTAAATAATTATTCTTCCTTTTACGGTGTGACCCTTTTAGGTTCTCCATATTAAACCGGTTGTGAATAAATCAATTAGAACAATTCTAATCTTATTTAAATAAATAAATTAAACAATTAATTTATTTAAATAATATTTATTCTACAATAGGGATAAGTTCCTCCTAACGATCAACGACTTTCCGTATAATATAGATTTCAACATTAATCATTAAAGAACCTTTGAGTAAATAGTTACCGCATAATTCAATCCTTCCACCATACAATGTCCCAATTAAATATAAGATATGGAATTACTCACAAGTCTTATTTTATTTAATTATATGTATTTCGATCCTTAAATGCACAACTCCAAATAATGCAAATTAGAAACTCCTTTCTAATTTCATTCTCCTTGCCAAGGACTACTGGGTTGTCATTTATCGAATCACATAGACATTTCTCTTCTTTTATTAGAAGTGGTAGATTCTTTATCGATCATACATTATCTCCATGTACAACTTATTATACCCAAGCATACCCTTTGATATACCCTAAGGGTCTTAAGGAATAAGTCAAAGTATAACTCATCATACACAAGATACTATGATGATCTCAAGTCCAAGGATTACTTGACTACTATCACTACAGAATTCCTATCGACAGCAAATAAAACTCCATTAGGTATTCCTTAGCGAGCCAATGCTCAAACTTATTCTCTAATAAGCACCTACATACTTGCTTTAGTGTCTCCACACAAATGATCATGAGATCAATCATCCTCATCCAACGAGCAAGTTAACGATGTACCAAATCTATCCTGATTCACTAATCCCCAATTTAGTAATCCAACGATTGAGAACTATTTTAGTTTTAAGCTTTCTAAGAATTTAGATCTCATTAGAATGATCATCATCATTATTCTAAAAGCATTGCTTAAAACTATGGGTTTATCACATATTATAAAACAAAGATCACGTAGATAATTAAAAGCCTTTAATAAATTAATACTTTTTATTAATAAATGAATAAGATTATTAAAGTATATGCTTTATCATCAAACATGATTGGCTTGTGTGCATATACTACTTTCAATAATATCCCTATATACCAACCCACAAATAAGCAACTTATACCAAACCAACAAATAAGAGTAGACACACTAGCCTGCCTCCTCCTAGTTTTATTCCCCGATCTCCGCCGGAGATCATATCCCTAAGCTCGATAATTAACCGCGACGCCCCCAAATAGGTCCATTCCATCCAACCCATTCGAAATTCGCCAAATACATGGTATGTAAATAACTACAACTTTATTAATACATTTGTCGTGCAAAATACTACAAACATATATACTATGAGTTTAAATACAATTATTGTCTTCAGACAATATACATACCCAAATAAATCCCCATCATAATTATTGATACATTATTTTACAAAATGGTGAGACTACTAATCAACTCTTCTCTAACCTTCATTCCATACCCCGACTAGTATTCGCTACATTCTCGCCTCCGAGAGAAGAAAAATGGAACAAAAAGGAAAAGGGTGAGCACAACTAGCCCAGTAAAGAATATTATGACTAAGATAATATACAACAAATTATCGTTAGTTGTGACGCCCCCAAAATTAGGTATACGTCACCCATCTTGGGTCGCCACTTACATGGTACATAAATTCAAATACAACTTACTAATATAACTGTCTGTACAATAATACGACATAAAAATCAGAGTTTGAATACAAATTTTGTCTACTAGATATTATACAAACTCAAAAGGAGTCCTCATTACAAATATTATCACACTATTTCACGTAATAGTGAGGACTACTAATGCTATCCTCTCGACCATTACTTACGTCCCCAGACTGCGTCCCAGCTATGTTCTCATTTCTCAAGAGAACAAAGAAAAAAGGAGAGCTCAACTAGCCCAAAGAAGAAATATTATGACTAAGATAATGCGTAATAAATTATCATTAGCCTTCAATGATGTTAAAGGTTAAACCGATAAAATACAATAGACAACCACCTTTAATCTGCAATGAATAAGCAACCCATTAAAAGAGAGTCAAGTAGAGAATAAAGTCTACTATCTTTTAGGTTTTAAAAGGTTTTCATCAATTTTTATCACCGAGACTCAACAATAAATAAACCACCACATCTAATCATCCCCGTACACTATTCAAGGATTTTATCAAGTTATCAATGGTCACGACTATACCGAATCACCCCGGTCATCATAATCATACCAAAAACTATCCATCATCGCATTACAAAGCCATCGAGGACTTTTGTCACATCATTTATATCAAGTCATGATTATACCGAATGATCCTCCGTCATAATCATACTAAGTTCATCTACGCACGTAAGCCAAAGATAACATAATATAACATGAGGATGATGACAATGACATAATAATTCAATAAAACAAGTTCAAGAATTAATTAATCTAGGAATTATTAACGCCCAAATTGTCAACATAATATCGTTTTGTGAGAGTAAAATTCAAGAATGATCGTAAGAATATTTCCATGAAAAAGATATCGATGAAACGCAAATATCAAGGATATTTCACTAATTTCATGGAGTATAGAAGTCAAAGTTTTAACCAACCGGGTATAATAAAGAATGGAATAACAAAAGAAATCACCACGCATGCGGTACTTGCATGGCATGTTTATTCCAATGTAATAATAATAATCGGAACCAGTCGTGTGAAATTCACAATCGACGGGTGATGTTCCAATGTAATAATAAAGATGGAACTGATCCGTGTAAAACACACGATAGATATTCCAACAAAATGATAAAGATTTTAACCAGTCCTGTAAAAACACACGCATGTGATGTTCCAATGTATAATAAAAATCGGAACCAGTCCTGTAAAACACACGATGTGATGTTCCAATGTAATAATAGAAGAATGTCACCAAGTATAGAAGTGATACAGTTATTCCAATGAATAATAAGCAATGGAATAACATAAGGATTTCACCAAGTATAGGGTATGCCATGATACAAAGTTATGTATAGGTATGCCACTTTTTACAAAAGTTATTCCAATGAATAATAATGAATGGAATAATGTAAGTTCTCTTCAAGAAGAAAGAATAACACCCCTCACCGTAAAAAGAACCTAATATAGAAGTAGTGAAGTAGCAGTAATACTCTTCTTCTTTCTATAATTTTCTCTATAGCTTCTCTCTATAATTTCTCTCTCTGTAGTTTCAATGAATTCGTAAAAAATAATGAAGGAATGAGCTTCTATTTATAGGAAAATGGAATGCATAAGAATTAATCCATGAATCGGTCCAGATTGATTTACTTTAATCTGACGGTCCATATTTAAAGAAAAATCTTTTAAATAAAATATAATATATTCTATTTATATAAAAACATTTTACTATGCAAACACTATGCAATACTATGCAAAACACTACGCAAAAATACTATGCAACACACTATGCATAATAAAATATAATATATTCTATTTATAGAATAACTTTAATAAAGTATTCTATTTTATATAAAAGATGTTTCGCTTTTATTACGTTAATAATACGAATAAAACAAAACGTCATTATCGCTATAATAATTCATATTATTAATCGACAATAATGGAATCAACCGAGTAACTTCTCACATAGCATCAATAATCAATACCGTGTGCTATTATGCAACCACACGTATTATCGTATTTTTTACTACCGAAAGTAGTTCAACAAGATCAACCAGAAAACTTCCGCCGTTATTTTAATAAAATATTTTTGTCGCTTTCTCAATCCGACAATAATTACATTAGGGGTCCACCAATGATTGAGTCGTTGTATTTAATATTCCCGCTAAACCGAATATTCTCACCAATCGAATATAATATAACCACTTGCATACTTTACAAAATTTATAAATACTACCCACAACTATAATATTATCTTAAATTCACATAATAATATAAAAAAATTATTTTGACAAAATTTAAATCTTTATTGATAAAATCTGGGGTCTCACATTAGTCTTCAACAGAAAAAAATCTAATAGAATACAATAGACAACCAGTTTTAAATCAACAACTGCAGCGGAAACAACAATTCATTAGAAAAGTTAAGTAGAAAATGCAAACTACTATCTTCTATGTATGAATTTAAAAGTTCATCGTCGATATTTTATCCCTGTAACATCAATCAATATATATCTGAAATCAAATATTCATCTTTGCACTACAAAGCCAAAGATATTCATCACTTGGTCATGTTCATCTAAACACTGCTCATCTTTGTACTACGGCCAAAGATATTAATCAAGAGGTCATGTTCATCTCAACACTGCTCATCTTCAGCACTACGCCAAAGATATTCATCAAGAAATCATTCATCTTTGCACTACAGCCAAAGATATTCAAGAATATCATCATTTAGGACCGAGGATAATGAAAAATATTTTAAAGAAAACGAATCCAAAGGAAACAAAAGAACAATATTAAGGATTCGATTTTAAACAATCCAAGTTCAAAAATACTTCATAAGTAATCAAAGTGGAGTAAAATTCAAGAATGATCAAAACATGGATACAATCAAAGCTAGTATCCATAATAGATATTTTGGACAAAAGAAGAAATTTTATTTTTCGTGAATAAGCCGATTTGTGAATAGTGTTGTATACGTGAATAAAGGCCAGATATCGTGAATAAGAACTCAACACCAAAAGATAGAAATTTCCCAAAAAAACATTATCACGCTTCGTGAATAAGTACTCGTGAATAAGAACTCATGAATAAGAACCCCGACATGAAAAAGTTCCAAATTTGATAAATATTTCCAACCAATATTTCTAAGATAATGATATTGAAGAAATAATATCATTTTCTTTAATAAAATAACATCCCTTACCTCGAAAGACAAGACTTCTAGTTGAAACACCGATATAAAGGCTATGACTTGAACTTGCAATCAGATAGCAATACTCAAAGTATACTCAAAATACTCACAAGAATACGCTTCGATAATATAGTGAGAGAAAACTTCGCTTCGGTGTGATTTTCAATTCTAACCTAAGACCCTATTTATAGAAAATCGCTAGAACACCAAAGCGAAAATTTAATATAATATATTATTAATAATAAATTTTCCTCGCCTCTTTAAAATCAGCTCCTAACATTTCCCACATGCCAACCTTTTTAGAAAAATTAATAAAAACGTTTTTCATAAAATAAATAATTAAAACTTACAAAAATCAATTATTTCGTAACTTGAACTTTAATAATTCACAATAAATAGCTCTTTTGCCAAAAAATTCAATCTCATGCGTGTTTTATAGGAAATTCAATTCTCTACAACTTTACGTAAGAAAGTTTTTCCAAATTCCAAACAAAATTGACCAAATTCACAAATCCAAGCGATTTTACATGTTATAATCAAATTTCTATTCGATAATTGTGTCCACCAACACACAAAATATGTGTTAAATATTTATTGCCAAAAAATACTCTTCCTCCTCATATACTCATATATCCCACATTCATTATAAAATATCACCGTTAATATATTATTAAAATAATATATTTAAATGAATTATTTTATCAAAAAAGATAAAATATTAATTTTCAACAATTGTCACAATAAAAATTTTCTCCATCTATATCCACATAAAATCAATATTTTCCTCATCATATAAATCAATAATTAATTATTCACAAATAATATTACGAATCACAATCATCGCAACCGTGCCATTCCTGTGAGAGAGGGCTTTCCAATAAGGATCTCTCATTCTTGGCGCAATTAATTAGGTGACCAAACCTCTCCTTAGATGAACTTTCTAGACATCGCCAATAATGTTATCCAATAATATTATTCAGGATAATATGAATTATTGTCTCGATAATGGAAAATACCGTAAATGACAATTTGTTGAAACAACAAAGAATATAAATATCAATGCAAAGAATTATTGAATCAATAAAATAAAATATGAGCGAAAGAATTATCGTAACAATTATTGAGTAGTGCCTTCTTACGTAAAAATCAATAATTGCGCAATACCGCATCTTCTCGCTCAACAACGCCAGACATTAGTGTGTTTTAACCATCGGGTATTCCAACAAAGATTAACGATAACAACTACGCCGCTATTTATAAACAACTTATATTTGTCGCTTTCTTCATCCAATCGCTTTCCGCATGGGGCCCACAAAAAGATCATGGCCGTCGTCATTTAATATTCCACGACCAAAACGAATATTCTCCGAATAATAATGAATATTTTGTAACCACTTGCTTATTCAAATATTTATGATTTTACCCATAACTATCCACATTAATCAAATCAACCCTTACTATTTCAAAATAATAAATAGAGGAAAATAAATTTTATTTATTAATAATTTGGGGTCTTACATGTAGTGCTATAATTAAGTAATTACGTGACTTGTTGTTACCCATTGAACCCAATTCATGGGATCTCCAATCACATGGGTTAGGTTTCCATTGCGTATTACTTACTCAAGATGTTGGCAATAGTCTCATCCCTTTGGATGCTTATTGGACACTCTTTTAATTAATCCCTTTGTAAGCCTTTTCAGACCTCACAAATTCCATGAAAATAACAATTTCTTGATCGATCACCTTCATTATATCTTAAGCGAATACGTCTTTGTTTCCCATTATACACATGATTCATTACTCTTCTAATAGCAGCTTGAGAATCACAATGCAGAGATATAGATGGAAGGAATTGGTTTAGACCACAACGTTATGTCTGCCAATAAAATCCTCAGCCATTTTACTTCTGTACCTGTCAATTCTAATGCAATAAATTCAGATTTCATAATAGATTTAACAGTACAAGTTTGTTTAGAAGATCTCCAAGAAACAACTCATCCACTTAAAGTATACACATATCCACTTGTGGAGCTTGTTTCATCATTAGCAGATACCCAATTAGCATCACAATATCTTTCAAAAACATTAGGATTATTAGAAAAATGTACACTTACATTAACTGTTCCTTTTAAATACCTCATTAGAAGTGACAATGCATCTAATGAATCTGCCAAATCTACAAATGACATATTCAATATCAGGTCGAGTACAATTCATTAAGTACATTACACTATCAATGATTCTGGCATCTTTAATTTTTGCAATACCAATTCCCTTTATTTTTCTTTAAATGCACACACTAGAGTCACAAGGTGTTCCTAATGACTCTTCATTAAAGAAATTAAATTTCTTAAGAATTCCACATAATAAAAATAAACCATATGCATTTTTATTAATTCTCATGCCAAGAATCAAGTTTATTTTTCATGTCAAATTTAGAGAATAAAATTGTTTAATAGTTTTCACAACTTTCTCATCAGTACCAAATATCATCAAATCATTCACATATCACATCACAATTTTCATGCTTTGTATCTCATGCATATATCACATTTCTCATACTTCACATCTCATGTATAATTAGCATTTTATACATTTTCATCTTTCTCATATTGTACATTTATACATACTTGACATCTGATACATGCTTCATAATGCTCAGAGACCCCACATTTTATCAATAAAGATTTAAATTTTGTCAAATAATTTTTAATATTATGGTGTGAATTTGAGATAATATTATAGTAAGGGTAGTATTTATAAATTTTGCAAAGTATGCAAGTGGTTATATTATATTCGATTCTAAATGCAACACTATTTGGAATATTCCAATTTTAGCAGGAATATTCGCATAACTACCAATCATCAGTGACCCCAATAGGTGCGAGACCGTAATTATCATTTGATCGAGAAAACGACAAAATTATTTTATCAAATAATATTATACATGGGTAGTATTTTACCGCAGATACCGCTGAACTACTCCTGGAATATTCTTAGTAAAAGTACAAATCATTGGAATAATGTAATTATTGTCGTGGTCGCATAAGATTATTTTATTACCTGTATTTTACTGGTTATCGATGCTTACGCGAGAAGTCACTCATTGATTCCATTATCACCTGTATTGATTAATAATATGAATTATTATAATGATAATTACGCTTTAATGATAATGACGTTTTATTCAGATTATTAACGTAATAAAATGTAAACATCTTTTTATATAAAATAGAATACTTTATTAAAGTTATTCTATAAATAAATATATTATATTTTATTACGATAAGTGTCGTATAAGTTTTTGATAAGGTTTTTTGATAAGATTGCATAAAGGTTTGCATAGTAAAATGTTTTTATATAAATAGAATATATTATATTTTATTTAAAAGATTTTTCTTTAAATATGGACCGCCGATTAAAGTAAATCAATCGGACCGCTCATGGATTAATTACTACGCATTCCATTTTCCTATAAATAAGCTCATTCCTTCATTATTTTCTTACTTAATTCATCAAACTCTGTAGAGAGAAATTATAGAGAGAAGCTTATAGAGAGAAAAATTATATAGAAAGAAGAAGAGTATTCTCGCTACTTCACTACTTTCTATATTCATTTATTTTTTTTGTAGGTAAGTGGTGTTATTCTTCTTCTTCAAAGAGAACTTCATTATTCCATTCATTATTATTCTCATTGAATAACTCGTAAAAGTGGCATACCCTATACATAACCTCAGATACGCCAGATACCCTATACTGTGAAATCCTTATGTTATTCCATTCTTATTATTCTCATTGAATAACTCAGATACGCTTAATCCCCTATACTCCTATACTTCATGACATTCTTCTATTATTCTCATGAACATCCTCGTCTCGTAGTTTTACACCGACCGGTTCCGCTTTTTTATTATTCCGCTGGAACATCCTCGCTCACAGTTTTTACACCGACCGGGTTCCGCCTTTTATCATTCTCGCTGAATATCCTATCTCGTGTTTTTTACACCGGATCGGTTCCATCTTTATTATTCTGTTGAACATCCCGCTTGCGTGAATTTCACCGACCGTTCCGTTATTATTATTCTCGTTGAATAACCCGCTTATGCGCAAGCACCGCATGCACGGTGATTTCTTTTGTTATTCCATTCTTTATTATACCCAAATGGTTAAAACTTTGACTTCTATACTCCATGAAATTAGTAGAATATCCTCGATATTTGCATGCTTCATCCAAAGATCTTTCATGGAAATATTCTTCCCGATCATTCTTGAATTTTACTCTACAAAACAAAGATCATGTCGACAATTTGACGTTAATAATTCATGGATTAAATAATTCTTGAACTTGTTTTATTGAATTATTATGTCATTGTCATCATCCTCATGTTATATTATGTTATCTTCGCTTACGCAAGATAGATGAACTTAGTATGATTATGACCATCAGGATCATTCTAGATAATCACGACTTGATATAAATGATGTGACAAAAGTCCTCGCGGCCTGTAATGCAAATGATGGATAGTTTTGGTATGATTATGACTGTGGGTGATTCTAAGATAGTCACGACCATCGATAATTTGATGAAAATCCTCGACCGTGGTACAGTGGATGATTAGATGTGGTGGTTTATTTATTGTCGAGTCTCAAATGATAAAAATTGATGAAAACCTTTTAAAACCTAAAAGATAGTAGATTTTATTCTCTACTTGATTTTTTAATGGATCGCATATTCCGCCGCAGCTTAAACCGGTTGTCTATCAGATTTTATCGCTTAACATCATTGAAGGCTAATGATAATTTATTCTCGCATTATCTTAGTCATAATATTTCTTATCGGGCTAGTTGAGCTCACCTTTTCTTTCACCGTTTCTCTTCAGAAATGAGAACATAGCCGGGACGAAGCCTGGGAACGGAGTAATGGTCCAGAGGATAAGATTAGTAGTCCTCACTATTCGTGTGAAATAAAGGTGATAATAGTTGTAATGAGGACTCTTTTCGAGTTTGTATAATATCTAGTAGACAATATTTGTATTCAAACTCACGCTTTATGTCGATTGCATACCTACGCTTATATTAGTAAGTTGTAGATTTGAATTTATGTACCATGTAAGTGGCGACCCAAGACGGGTGACGATACCTAATTTTGGGGGCGCCACAACAGTATCGTAGCTTAGGATATGATCCTCGCCTAAGATGTGAGATAAGAACTAGAGGGAGAGACGGGAATTCCTTCGCTAGTATTTACCTACCTAAGTTTATTTGGTATTTAATTGGTTCTCACGTAGTATAGGATAATATGTTGATATGTTAATTAACCCTTGTTTTGTGACACAAATGTTTGTATTTGACATCCTGAATAGGGCTAAGCATTGAAGCTACGATAATGAGTCAATTTCAAAACAAAAGGTAACGACCAACAACACGATAATAATCATACCGGTGGCAAATCGATTATCGTAACAATGATAACCATCGTGGGAAAATTATCATGCTAAGAATGGTAACCACTTCATGGTAATCATGGCAAAGATAATAGAAGGAAATTTCAAGAAGAGAAGGTCATTTAGCTCAATTTTGTCACACACCAAAGTCAAGTCCAAATTGACTATGGCACCAAAGGCGATACGATAAAACAAAGTCGGTGGTTTCAGAAGAGCTTTTTCACGACTTCAAAAAGTGGGTAACCCGAACGGTTAGCACGTTAGTTAATTATAAATTCTCACAAGTCTATACCTTATTAGATACCGGTTCTACCCATTCTTTTATCTCTTTTGCTTATGCTCAACGCTTAAATTTGACTATAGAAATTAGACTTTGATTTATCTATCAAAACTTCATTGGGAGAAACCTTCACTACCTCCATACTTTTTTAATCTTGTTGTTTCAAATAAACACTTTCACGCTACTTCGTCGATCTTATCTCTTTGAAAATACTTGCCTTTGAGGTAATTTTAGAAATCAATTGATTAACTACTCATTATTCTTTTTGTAAGGTTGTTAGCTTTCATATTCCTAACCAACCCATTATACTTAATTCAAAGTAACCAAACCCTAAAGTTAATCATCATCATATCAAGTCATAAAGTAAAGAGCCCCGATCCTTTCGTTGTTGACTTCCTTGTGTGGAATGCACCGCTTTTACTTTCTCAGAGGCGACGCCATGAATGAAGATGGCAAGTTTATAGGTATCATCAGTGAGAGGTGCTATCTAGTTTAAGGGATGTAAGTCACAACAGTATCAATGTGACGTATTATCCAAGTCTTGGATGAGAGTAATGCTTTGAATGATATTTCTATCATTAATAAATTTCTTGACGATTCTTGAAGATTTCCTAGCCTACCCTAGAGCGTGAAATCGAATTTTGTATCGACCCAAAGATAAAAACCCATTTCTTAAACCTCAAATATTTCTTCAACTAAAAGAATAGCTTACGTGGTTTATGATGAAAGTCATAATAAAAGCATTGAATAATGAAAATCATGGGTATATGAAGTATTAGTAAGTTTTATGATGAGTTATGTTGGTTAGTATGTAAAAACATGAAAGTTTCTTAAAAATCACAAAGAGTTGAAAATCGATTTTGGTGAAAAACGAATATGAAATTCAATCGACCATATCTCCTATTATATTTTGAATTTTTGAATGTGGTCAAGTCCTAGAGTTAGATCTATGAGTTACCTAACTAATCCAAGTGGAATTACTGGAAAAGGTGTTGTAGATTTTGTGTGGACTGATTTTAGCAAAGGAGGCCAAAGCTGCAAAACCGAAAAAGCTTACCTGCCATGATTTTAGAGGGGCTGTTTCGGCCACTTAAATTATGAGAAAAATTCTGGCCTTTTGGGACATGAAGGTATATGGTATAAAGTACTCCTGTCCAAAAATGAGCTCATTCTCGACTTAAAATGAGCAAGTTATGACTATTTCAATATTTAGGTTTTTCCGATTTAAAAATGCTATAACCGAGTTCTATAACTCCGATGACCATGAAAAATTTAAACTAGAAGCTCACGTTAACATGTGTAAGGTCCTGCCAAGATTTGGGAATTTTGGAGTTAAACTTGAGGTAGCTAATTTCTTAAGGAATTAATTAGAAATTGATTTTTGAAAAATAGTAAATGAATTTTAAAAATTTCGAGAAAAATATATTTTCATTATGGGACTATATTATGCTAAATCCCAGAAAAGAAATATTTTTGGGACTGATTTGGTATTTTCATGAAAATAGTTTAGTTACTTAACATATGAAGTTAAATATGTTATGTGAAGTAACAAAGTCGAAAATAGGATTTTATGGCTAGAGAATCCTATATAGAGTATATGCATATTTTTTGAGAGATTTGATAATTGGTGATGATATCTTATGAGTATGGCATTTTTGAATGATTAAATGCATTATATGGTAAAACGTAAACAATTAAGATAAATTGTTTATAAATTTAAGAAGTGATTAAAATATTGTTATAATATTAATGATATTAGATTATGAGATTATTAAGTGATTGATAACATGGGGATATTCTTGAATCTCGGATAAATTATATTATAAATGTTTAATATTTATCCTTTATCTCATTCGATCGATTCTTTATATCATTATCCTCACGCTTATATTACGTCGAAAGTCATCTCGTGGCTTCAGAAGGTATAGATGGACTTGGTATGATTATGACCGTGGATTGTTCTAAGATAATCATAACCGTAATTGAAAACACAATTATCTTTGGCAGTAGTTTGGTGGTGGATAATTTATGGTCGTGATACTAATGAATACACAATTATCTTCGTCAGAGTAATGGATAATTTGTGGTCGTGATACTAATGAATACACATTATCTTTTGTGGTCGTAGTGTATGGATAATTTGTGGTCGTGATACTAATGAATACACAATTATCTTCGGGCAGTAGTGCATGGATAATTTGTGGTCGTGATACTAATGAATACACAATTATCTTTCGTAGTAGTACGGATAATTTGTGGTCGCGATACTAATGAATACACAATTATCTTCGTCAGAAGTATGGATAATTTGTGGTCGTGATACTAATGAATACACAATTATCTTTGGTCAGTAGTGCATGGATAATTTGTGGTCGTGATACTAATGAATACACGATTATCTTCGTCAGAAGTGCATGGATAATTTGTGGTCGTGATACTAATGAATACACATTATCTTCGGGTCGAAGTGTATGGATAATTCGTGGTCGTGATACTAATGAATATCCTCGCCCGTAGCAGTGTGGATGATTCGATGATATGGATTAATTATCGAAATGAGTCTCAAAGAATGAAATATTAATTCATGGATGTGGTAAAAGTCATTCGGTCAGAAGGTATCGATAGACTTGGTATGATTACGACCACGGATTATTCTAAGATAATCACGACCAGAATTGAAAACACGAATATCCTTAGCCAAGAAGGTATGGATAATTCATGGTCGTGATACTATTAAGTCTCTCGGTATTATCCTCAAATATTATTGGTTTTATAAGATGAATTGTTAATAAATATTTTGGCCCCAGAGTGCAAAGATGAATTGTTAATGAATATCTTCGCCGATTGCAAAGATGAATTTAATGTTTTCAACGATAAAGGTATTCAAGGTATCCTCACCTCTTTATCATACCAGTATCGCACTTCTAATTTCGAGGGCTAAAATTCCATAAGGAGGGAGATCAGTGAGACCCCAGATTTTATCAATAAAGATTTAAATTTTGTCAAAATAATTTTTAATATTATGGTGTGAATTTAAGATAATATTATAGTTGTGGGTAGTATTTATAAATTTTGCAAAGTATGCAAGTGGTTATATTATATTCGATTGGCTCTGGGAATATTCTATTAAGCAGGAATATTCGTATAACTACCAATCATCATCAGGACCCCATAATGTAATTATTGCATTTGATCGAGAAAACGACAAAAATATTTTATCAAAATAACTACGAAGTTTTACCGCTGATACCGCTGAACTACTCTTAGAAAAAAAGTACAAGAATACGCAGGTCGCATAAGAAAGACACCAGTATTGATTATCGATGCTTATGTGAGAAGTCACCATTTGATTCCATTATCACGATTATTAATAATATGAATTATTATAATGATAATGACGCTTTTGTTTTATTCGTATTATTAACGTAATAAAATGTAAACATCTTTTTATATAAAATAGAATACTTTTATTAAAGTTATTCTATAAATAAATATATTATATTTTATTACGATATATCGCATAGTAAGTTTTATAAAGTTTTTTGCATAAGATTGCATAAAGTGTTTTGCATAGTAAAATGTTTTTATATAAATAGAATATATTATATTTTATTTAAAAGATTTTTTTTAAATATGGACCGCCGATTAAAGTAAATCAATCTGACCGCTCATGGATTAATTACTACGCATTCCATTTTCCTATAAATAAGCTCATTCCTTCATTATTTTCTTACTTAATTCATCAAACTCTCTAGAGAGAAAATTATAGAGAGAAGCTTATAGAGAAAATCTATAGAAA
This sequence comes from Panax quinquefolius, assembly GCA_020205615.1. NCBI lineage: Eukaryota > Viridiplantae > Streptophyta > Magnoliopsida > Apiales > Araliaceae > Panax > Panax quinquefolius. The sequence goes on along the minus strand of CM035154.1, from coordinate 3,987,803 downwards.
GAAGAAGAAGAGTATTCTCGCTACTTCACTACTTCTATATTCATTCAGTTCTTTTTTTTGGATATTATTTGTCACTCTGTAGTGGGTGTTATTCTTTCTTCTTCAAGAGAACTTCATATTCCATTCATTATTATTCTGTTGAATAACTCGTAAAAGTGGCATACCCTATACATAACCTCGATACGCCAGATACCCTATACTTGGTGAAATCCTTATGTTATTCCATTCTTATTTATTCGCTGAATAACCTCAGATACGCCAATCCCCTATACTATGATGACTTTCTTCGACATTCTTCTTTTTATTCTCGCTGAACATCCTCGTCAGGTGTTTTACACCGACCGGTTCCCGCTTTTTTATTATTCTCTCGCCGAACATCCTATCCTGTCGTAAGGTTTTACACCGGACCGGTTCCGCTTTTTATCATTCTCGCTGAATATCCTATCTCGTGTTTTACACCGGATCCGGTTCCATCTTTTATTATTCTCGTTGAACATCCTGCTTGCGTGAATTTCACCCGACCGTTCCGTTATTATTATTCTCGCTGAATAACTCGCCTATGCTAAGCACCGCATGCACGGTGATTTCTTTTGTTATTCCATTCTTTATTATACCCAAATGGTTAAAACTTCGACTTCTATACTCCATGAAATTAGTAGAATATCCTCGATATTTCATGCTTCATCCAAAGATCTTTCATGGAAATATTCTTCCGATCATTCTTGAATTTTACTCTACAAAACAAAGATTATGTCGATAATTTGACGTTAATAATTCATGGATTAAATAATTCTTGAACTTGTTTTATCAATTATTATGTCATCACATCATCCTCATGTTATATTATGTTATCTTCGCTTACGCATATAGATGAACTTAGTATGATTATGACTGTGGATCATTCTAAGATAATCACGACTTGATATAAATGATGTGACAAAAGTCCTCAAAGGGTCTGTAAATGCAAAGATGGATAGTTTTGGTATGATTATGACCAGGTGATTCTAAGATAGTCACGACCATCGATAATTTGATGAAAATCCTCGACCGTGGTACAGGATGATTAGATGTGGTGGTTTATTTATTGTCGAGTCTCAAATGATAAAAATTGATGAAAACCTTTTAAAACCTAAAAGATAGTAGATTTTATTCTCTACTTGACTTTTTTAATGGATCGCTTATTCCACCGCAGCTTAAACCGTTTGTCTATTGTATTTTATCGCTTAACATCGTTGAAGGCTAATGATAATTTATTCTCGCATTATCTTAGTCATAATATTTCATCGGGCTAGTTGAGCTCACCTTTTCTTTCACCGTTTCTCTTCGTGAAATGAGAACATAGCCGGGACGAAGCCTGGAACGGAGTAATGGTCCGTCCGAGGATAAGATTAGTAGTCCTCACTATTCTCGTGAAATAAAGGTGATAATAGTTGTAATGAGGACTCCTTTCGAGTTTGTATAATAATATCTAGTAGATAATATTTGTATTCAAACTCACAGCTTATGTCGATTGTACACACGCATTATATTAGTAAGTTGATTTGAATTTATGTATATCTACCCAAGATGGGTGACGTATACCTAATTTTGGGGGCGTCCATAGGTCCATTCCATCCAACCCATTCGAGTCGCCAAATACATGGTACGAAAAAACAACTACAACTTTATTGCAACAATTGTAAAATACAACAACACATATGTCATGTGAGTTTGATATTTATATACCAATGTAAGTGGCGTTACAATGACACCAAGGTATAGTCAAAACTGCTTTAGAAATTAGAATCTTTGGGAAGTGCTCAAATATCATTATCTCCACTCGCCTCTAATTTGATATTATACTCCAAACAAACACCAAGATTATATAGGTAGTGCTTGTAAATATACTCAAGAAGTGGATGAGCACAACCATGTCTTATGATAACACGAGTTTGTATGTCATTAGACATCTTGTATGATAGTGACAAAACACCCTTCCAAAGTCAGGTTCGCTTTCACCCTATTTAATTCACCAAAATAACTATTAAATGATGTATAAAATACAACACACTAAAGCCCTCAATAAAATTATTTTCATACTCTTTTAGGGAGAACCTCAACAACTATAGACCACCGCTCTATTCCCTCATTATCCCCGCCAACCCAAATACACTTTTATTACCCGAAAGAAATTGTGAAGTAAAAGGGTGAGCACAACTAGCTCAAGAAAGAATATATTATGACTAAAGATAAATAAATTATCAATAGTCTTCATCAAGAATGAATCGTAGATTTAGAAACATACGGTAGATGATAAAACTTTTCAACCATAGTCATAGCAAAATGAACGAGCAATCCATTAAAGAGTCAAATAGACTATAAAGTCTATTATCTTCTCCACGTTAAAAGTCCACCAACAATATTTTATCCTCAGAACATCAATCAACAGCCTTTCCACAATCATATGAATAACTCATAATCATAATTGTGATTCTAAATTCCTCTTCTCATCCGTGACGAAGATAAATTTTCATCAATTGCCTTTACCCAAACATCAAATATCATGGTTATACCAAATCACGCCTCGCTCATAATCATACTAATAATTTCATCTTTGCACCACGACCAAAGATATTCATCAACAGCCATCTTTACCCTACATGCTAAAGATATTCAACAACAGTCATCTTTGCAGACACGAGCCAAAGATATTCATCAATAATTCATCTTTGCACTACAAAAGCAAAGATATTCAACAACAGTCATCTTTGCATTACGAAAAAGATATTCATCAATAATTCATCTTTGCACTACAAAGCAAAGATATTCAACAACGGTCATCTTTGCATTACATGCCAAAGATATTCATCAATAATTCATCTTTTGTACTACAAAGCAAAGATATTCAATAATGTGTCATCTTTGTATTATAAGCCAAAGATATTCATCAATAATTCATCTTTGCACTACAAAAGCAAAAAGATATTAATATCTCAAAGAAATATATAATCATTTCGTAATTTATATAAACAATTATAGCCATGTTGATCATTTCACCTTTGCACTTAAGCTAAAAAAATTCAATTGTAAATTCAATGGTCATGATCATACCAAATAACAATTCAACTTTTGCACTACATCGGCCAAAGAGAACCTATGGTCACGATCATACCAATAATCTACCCATCTTTACACTCAAGTCAAAGAGAAATATCATCATTGTGGTTATAAGAATGTTATATAAAAAATAATATAATCAAAACATGGTTTTAATTTCAAGAGTAAGATTCATAAATTAATGATAATTTGGTCGTAGAAGAAAAACCAATTTGTCGTGAATAAGACTTCGTATTCGTAGATATAGTACCATAATACGCGCATAAGAACTCTCGATACCTAAAAAGATAAAGTTTCATAATAAAATTCATATCCATATTTATAACACCTTAATCCAAATGTTATAAATCACTTAGAAATCTCATAATCTAATACTATTAATATTACAATAATATTTTAATCATTTCTAAAACTTATAAACAATTTAATTAAATTGTTTACACTTTACTAATTAATGCATTTAATCATCATAAAATGCCAAACTCATAAGATTTCATCACCAATAATCAAAACCCTCATCAAAATCAGATATACCTCATATATGATTCTCAAGCCATAAAATCATATTTTCCAATTTTCTTACTTCACATAACATATTTAATTCATTTACTCATAACTAGAACATTTTCATGAAAAATACCAAATCAGTTCCAAAAATATTTATTTTCTGGGATTTAGAAGAATATAGTCCCATATTGAATATATATTTTTCTCAGAATTTTTAAAATTCATTTACTATTTTTCATATGGCCAAAACCACCGAATATTTAAACATTTATCATAAATTTTACTTTTGTCCAACAATTCTGAAATTAATACGGTATCTTGAAATTATATAGATGTACTCCCAATAAAAATTTCATCAATTTTGGAGTTAATCACAAGGAGTTATAAGCTTATTACTTTTAAAATAGTCTTTTCCGTAAAATTCATAACTCTTAATCTATACATCCAAAAATCACCATTTTGGACACAATCAATAAAACTCATCAAAATATCATTTCAAATTTTTCCAGAATTTTCTGAAGGTCAAAAAATTACGAAACTTAAAATCATAACAACCCTTAAAATCCCTTACTATCCCTTACTATCCCTTACCTCAAAAGAGAAAGACTTCCGACCGGATATCTGATATGACATCAAGGAAACTTGCAACCGATGAATATCAACTCACCAAGTATCTAAATACTCACAAAATACACTCAATAATCTAGAGAGAAAAGAGAGAAAATTTATGAATTCCGTGTGATTTTCAATTCTAACTTAACCTCTCTATTTATAGAAAATGTTAAGACGCAAGCAGACATTTAACTCGCAACTCATATGGGCTTTACCTCGCTATTTCCCACCCACCACATTTGAAAATTCAATTGAGCACATTTCTCACCAACCAAAAGTGGGGCCCACCAATTCTAGAATTTTCCACCAAAATCATTTATAACCTAATTTCTAATCAACACCTCTTAAAATTCATAACAAATTATACGCTCATTTTTAATTCGCTCAAAATTTGTGAACATATACTCAACTTATATATGTATAACATATCCAAAAATTACAACGATCCAACTATTCGGATTAAATATTATAACTCACACAATAAAGCTGTAAGAACACTGATTTTATCTTTTAATACCTCCAATCCGACAAAATACTGATAAAATACCTCAACATTAATTCCTTCATTTATAACCACATAAATAAATCCATCATTTATATCCACATCAAATAAATATTTTCTTATCATATGAATCAATAATTAATTATTCACAAATAATATTATGTAATCACATTTATGACAACCAGCCGCTCCTCGTGAAAGAGGGGCTTTCCAATAAGAATTTCTCCTCATCAAGGCCGCAATTAGGTGACCAAACCTCTCCTCGACGTAACTTTCTAGACATTACCAATAATGCTATCTAATAATATTATTCAAATAATATGAATTATCGATCCGATAATGGGAAATATCGTGCAAAGGATAATTATCGAACAACAATAATATAAAATATCAACACAGTAAATTATCAATCAATAAAATAAAATATTGAACAAGAATTATCGTAAATAATTATTGAGTAGTGGCCTTCTCACGTAAGAATCAATAATTGAAAAAATACTATGCAATACCGTGCTACTATCGCAACAACGCCAGTATTACTTTACTTTACCAACCGTATTCCAACAAAGTTAATCTGAACGACGATTACGCCGTTATTTATAAAAACTCAAATTTGTCGCTTTTTCCATCCGACGCTTATTCCGCTATGGGCCCATTAATGATCAAGCTACGTCGCATTTAATATTCTCCTACGTAAAGAATATTCCACGACTCAAACGAATATTCCCCGATAACAATGAATATTTTATAACCACTCATGTATTTTGAAAAAAAAAAAATCATATATCACCCTTAACTTTAACCTTTTATCAATTTAACCATTTACCTAATAGTAATTATAAGAAAAATTGAATACCTTTATTTCATAAAATTCGGTCTTACAATCTCCTCCTTATGAAATTTCGTCCCCTAAATTTACGCACTGTATTTCAAAGAGTTGAGAATACCTTGCTTTCATTTCGCATTCCATCTTCCCCGTCATCATGATTTCTCCATTGCTCATCTTCTTTATTTCGGATATCATTCTAGAATACAACTTCAAAACAAGGGTTAATTGAACAAATTAATAAATCACATAATATCCCGATATTATGACTAACCAACAAATAAGCTTAGGTAGATACACTAAATAAGGATTTACTCGCCTCTCCTCCTAGTTCTATTCCCGATCTCCGCCAGAGATCATATCCCTAAGCTCGATACCAAATGTAATAACCCCAAAATAGGTTCATTCCATCCAACCCATTCTCGAGTCGCCAAATACATGGTACGTAAAAACAACTACAACTTTATTACAACAATTGTCGTGCAAAATACAACAACACATATGCCAGAGTTTGGATACAAATATATACCAACTCAGAAGACGTTACAATGACACCTTACATAAAGGTATAGTCAAAAACTGCTTTTAGAAATTAGAATCTTTGGGAAGTGCTCAAGAAACCTTCGTATATGGGAGGCCATGCTTTTAGGTTACGGTAGATATCATATGGCCACGTAATTATCCTTGGTCAATCTAATAGACCCCAAAGAAAAACGAGAAGATTACTATCATATTCTTCCCAATGGCGAGTCTTCTTCGACATATCATTATCTCCACCGCCTCTAATTTGGTATTATACTCCAAACAAACACCAAGATTATATAGTAAAGCTTTGTAAATATACTCAAAGAAGTGGATGAGCACAACCATGTCTTATGATAACACGAAGTTTGTATGTCATCAGACATCTTGTATGATAGTGACAAAACACCTTCCAAAGTCAGGTTCGCCACCACTATTTAATTCACCAAAATAACTATTAAATGATGTATAAAATACAATACACTAAAGCCCTCAATAAAATTATTTTCATACTCTTTAGGAGAACCTCAACAACTATAGACCACCGCTCTATTCCTTGTTATCCCCGCCAACCCAAATACACACTTTATACCCGAAAGAAATTGTGAAGTAAAAGGGTGAGCACAACTAGCTTTCAAGAAGAATATTATGACTAAAGATAAATAAATTATCAATAGTCTTCATCAAGAATGAATCGTAGATTTAGAACATATGGTAGATGATAAAACTTTTCAACCATAGTTGCAATGAACGAGCAATCCATTAAAAGAGTCAAATAGACTATAAAGTCTATTATCTTCTCCACGTTAAAAGTCCACCAACAATATTTTATCCTCAGAACATCAATCAACAGCCTTTTCCACAATCATATGAATAACTCATAATCATAATCAGTGATTCTAAATTCTCTTCTCATCCGTGACGAAGATAAATTTTCATCAATTGCCTTTACCTCAAACATCAAATATCATGGTTATACCAAATCACAGCCTCTGCTCATAATCATACTAATAATTTCATCTTCGCACCACTACCAAAGAAAGATATTCATCAACAGCTCATCTTTACCCTACATGCTAAAGATATTCAATCAACAACAGTCATCTTCAGCATTACGAGCCAAAGATATTCATCAATAATTCATCTTTGCACTACAAAGCAAAGATATTCAACAACAGTCATCTTTGCATTACGAGCAAAAGATATTCATCAATAATTCATCTTGCACTACAAAGCAAAGATATTCAACAACGGGTCATCTTCAGATTACAAGCCAAAGATATTCATCAATAATTCATCTTTGCACTACAAAGCAAAGATATTCAACAACAAAGTGATTCAATAATTCATCTTGCACCACAGTCATCTTTGCATTACAAGCCAAAAAGATATTCATCAATAATTCATCTTTGCACTACAAAGTTAAAGATATTAATATTTCAAAGAAATATATAATCATTTCGTAATTTATATAATAATTATAGCCATGTTGATCATTTCACCTTTGCACTTAAGCTAAAAATATTCAATTGTAAATTCAATGGTCATGATCATACCAAATAACAATTCAACTTTTGCACCATCGGCCAAAGAGAACCTATGGTCACGATCATACCAATAATCTACCCATCTTTACACTCAAGTCAAAGAGAAATATCATCATTAGTGGTTATAAGAATGTTATATAAAAACAATATATAATCAAAACATGGTTTTAATTTCAAGAGTAAGATTCATAAATCAATGATAATTTGGTCGAGAAGAAACCAATTTGTCGTGAATAAGACTTCGTATTCGTATACATAAGTCCCGTGATACGCAGCATAAGAATCCTCGATACCTAAAAGATAAAGTTTCATAATAAAATTCATATCCATATTTATAACACCTTAATCCAAATGTTATAAATCACTTAGAAATCTCATAATCTAATACTATTAATATTACAATAATATTTTAATCATTTCTAAAACTTATAAACAATTTAATTAAATTGTTTACACTTTACTAATTAATGCATTTAATCATCATAAAATGCCAAACTCATAAGATTTCATCACCAATAACCAAAACCCTCATCAAAATCAGATATACCTCATATATGATTCTCAAGCCATAAAATCATATTTTCCAATTTTCTTACTTCACATAACATATTTAATTCATTTACTCATAACTAGAACATTTTCATGAAAATACCAATCAGTTCCAAAAATATTTATTTTCTGGGATTTAGAAGAATATAGTCCCATATTGAATATATATTTTTCTCAGAATTTTAAAATTCATTTACTATTTTTCACATGGCCAAAACCACCGAATATTTAAACATTTATCATAAATTGTACTTTTGTCCAAAAATTCTGAAATTAATACGGTATCTTGACATTATATAGATGTACTCCCAATAAAAATTTCATCAATTTTGGAGTTAATCACAAGGAGTTATAAGCGGTTACTTTTAAAATAGTCTTTTCCCCTAAAAAATCATAACTCTTAATCTATACATCCAAAATCACCATTTTTGGACACAATCAATAAAACTCATCAAAATATCATTTCAAATTTTTCCAAAATTTTCTGAAGGTCAAAAAAATTACGAAACTTAAAATCATAACAACCCTTAAAATCCCTTTACTATCCCTTACTATCTCAAAAAAAGAAAAAAGACTTCCGATCGGATATCTGATATGACGTCAAGGAAACTTGCACCGATGAATATCAACTCACCAAGTATCTAAATACTCACAAAATACACTCAATAATCTAGAGAGAAAAAGAGAAAAATTTATGAATTCGTGTGATTTTCAATTCTAACTTAACCTCTATTTATAGAAAAATGTTAAGACGCTCAATCGCACTTAACTCGCAACTCCGATGGCTTTACCTCGCTACTATTCCCACCCACCACATTTGAAAATTCAATTGAGCACATTTCTCACCAACCAAAAGTGGGGCCCACCAATTCTAGAATTTTCCACCAAAATCATTTATAACCTAATTTCCGCAATCACCACCTCTTAAAATTCATAACAAATTATACGCTCATTTTAATCGGCTCAAAATTTGTGAACATATACTCAACTTATATATGTATAACATATCCAAAAATTACAACGATCCAACTATTTGATTAAATATTATAACTCACACAATAAAGTCAGTAACAATCGATTTTTTTATCTTTAATACCTCCAATCCGACAAAATACCGATAAAATACCTCAACATTAATTCCTTCATTTATAACCACATAAATAAATCCATCATTTATATCCACATCAAATAAATATTTTCTTATCATATGAATCAATAATTAATTATTCACAAATAATATTACGTAATCACATTTATGACAACCAGCCGCTCCGTGAAAGCAGGGGCTTTCCAATAAGAATTTCTCCTTCATGCCGCAATTAGGTGACCAAACCTCTCCTCGATGTAACTTTCTAGACATTACCAATAATGCTATCTAATAATATTATTCAAATAATATGAATTATCGATCCGATAATGGAAATATCGTAAAGATAATTATCAAACAACAATAATATAAAATATCAACACAAAGAATTATCAATCAATAAAATAAAATATCGAATAAGAATTATCGTAATAATTATTGAGTAGTGGCTTCTTCGTCACGTAAGAATCAATAATTAAAAAATACTATGCAATACCGCAGCTACTCGCGCAACAACGCCAGACATTTTACTTTACCAACCGTATTCCAACAAGAAAGTTAATTCAGAACGACACGCCGTTATTTATAAAAACTCAAATTTGTCGCTTTCTCCATCCGATAGCTTATTCTCATTATGGGCCCATAAATGATCACGCACTATCAGCATTTAATATTCTCCTACGTAAAGAATATTCCACGACTAAACGAATATTCCCCGACAACAATGAATATTTTATAACCACTCATGTATTTTGAAAAAAAAAATCATATATCACCCTTTAACTTTAACCTTTTATCAATTTAACCATTTACCTAATAGTAATTATAAGAAAAATTGAATACCTTTATTTCATAAAATTCGGGGTCTTACACCAAGTTAGGAATAAGAGTACATGTGTTATTACAACGTAGTAACTTAATTCCAAGCACCAACAATTAATATTTCAAAAATATTAACAAAGGAATTAAATAACAAACAATATTACTCAATTAATATTCTATGCTATAAACACATTAAAATACTTCATAAAATTTACAACAGTATCTTATCAACATTAAAGGTTACTGGAATTTTCTGAAATTTTTCTGAAGATTATGCAAATTATCACAATTAATACTACTCCCTCCTTTCCAAAGTAAGAGATGTTTTAAACTATGTTTTTTTCAAACATATACTAGACATTAGATGGACAATATTCATATTACCATTTTTTGTATAATAAAACCAGCTTGCAATTTATGAAAGACTAGTAATATAAAATCCAATGGGTCCCAAACATATGCAAATATTAATTGTATGTATGTATTATACAAACTTTAATTTGGCTAAATTTTTGCAAACCATTATAGAACTCCTGAGAAAACGCTTTTAAACATAATATGGTTTAATAAGATTACTTAACATCGAATCATGAAAGTTATTACATCCCTAATCGATATAAAAACTAATTCATGGTCGCATATAGTTATTATACTAACATGGAGATTTGAAATATATTAAATAGTACTGGAAAGTGATCAAATATATTCAATATGATATTACTAATGTCTCTAATACCAAAATGTTCCACATGTGATCAAACGACGCCCCCAAAATTAGGTATACATCACCCATCTTGGGTCGCCACTTACATGGTATGTAATTTAAATACAACTTATTAACATAACTCTAACATAACTGCCAGTAGTATAATACGACATAAACTGTGAGTTTAAATACAAATATCGCTCACTAGATATTATACAAACTCAAAAAAAAGTCCTCATTACAATTATTATCACACTATTTCACGTAATAGTGAGGACTACTAATGCTATCTTCGACCATCACTGCTTCCCGACTCGTCCCAAATATATTCTCATTTCAAGAGAATAAAGAAAGAAAGGGTGAGCTCAACTAGCCAAAGAAGAAATATTACGACTAAGATAATGCGTAATAAATTATCAATAGTCTTCAACAATGTTAAACCGATAAAATACAATAGACAACCAGTTTAATCAAGCAATGAATATGCAATCCATTAAAAGAGTCAAGTAGAAAATAAAGTCTACTATCTTTTAGGTTTTAAAAGGTTTTTCATCATCATTTATAGTTGAGACTCACTTTTAATAAATATTCCACATCATCGAATCACCCCGCACTACTACCAAGGATATTCTTTAAGATCACGACCACAATTATTCATGCACTACGCCCAAGAATATTTGTGGTATTCATTAATGGTCATGATCATGCCAACAACTCGTCCATCAATGCACTACTACCAATCGAGGATTTTTATCACATCATTTGTAACATTACTACCATGATTACAATCGGTCAGTCTCTCGTCATAATCATACCAAGTCCATCTATGCACTACAAAAAGCCACGTATGACTTTCAAAATAATATAAACACGAGGATGATGACAATGATATAAGAATTCAATAAAACAAGTTCAAGAATTATTTTATCCAGAATTATTAACGCCCAAATTATCAACACGATACTGCTTTTGTAGAGTAAAATTCAAGAATGATCGTAAGAATATTTCCATGAAAAGATATCGATGAAACGCAAATATCAAGGATATTCTACTAATTTCAGGGAGTATAGTAAGTCAAAGTTTTAACCAACCGGGTATAATAAAGAATGGAATAACAAAAGAAATCACCATGCATGCGATAGATCAAGATGCATGTGTTATTCCAATGTAATAATAAATAATCTAACCAGTCGTGAAATTCACACCGATGTGATGTTCCAATGTAATAATAAAGATGGAACCAGTCCCATAAAAACACATGATGTGATATTCCAATGTAATGATAAAGATTTTAACCAGTCCTGTAAAACACATGCATGTGATGTTCCAATGTAATAATAATAAAGATTTAACCAGTCCTGTAAAACACACGCATGTGATGTTCCAATGTAATAATAATAAAGATTTTAACCAGTCCTGTAAAACACATGTATGTGATGTTCCAAATGTAATAATAAAGAATGTCACCAAGTATAGGTAAACCACTTATACAAAGTTATTCCAATGTAATAATAAGCAATGGAATAACAATAGCTTCTCTTCATGAATAAGAAAGAATAACACCCTTACTTTTGGTAGAGATTGAATATCGCAGCAAGAAGAAGTAAGAATAAAATACTCTTCTTTCTTTCTCTTATTCTCTCTATACTTTCTCTCTAGCTCTTCAATGAATTCGTGAAAATAATGAAGCCCTAGCCCTCTATTTATAGAAGATTTCTAGCTTAAGACCGCCGCAGAAAAGGCAAGTGGCTCGACGAACGTGATGTGAAAAAAAAGTGGGTTCGACGCTCAGAATGTGAAACGACAAGTGGTTCGATCACAGTAATGTGAAACGATTAATTCGTTCGTCAAATATCGAAAGGTAAAGTGGTTCGACGTATTAAAAGGTAATTACTATCGACGGTTGTAATTACTATCGACGAAGGGTAATTACTATCGACAAAGGTAATTACTATCGATTTAAGGTAATTACTATCGACGAAGGTAATACTATTCACGAAGGTAATTACTATTCACGAAGGTAATTACTATCGACGAAGAGACTTTTTATCGACATATGGGCCCCCATAAAATAATCAAACTTACCACAAACGCCCATAAAATAATACAAATCTTTTACCACAAATCATTTTTTTTTTCAACACATATTTAATCTTTCAACAATTATTAATCATTTATAACTTGTCGCCCTCAATTATTGATTTAATACTATAACATATTATACGTATGATAATCGTGACAATAATCAAATCAATAATATAAGAGATATACGATGCAAAGAATTATCAGAGTAATAATCGAGCATAAATGAAAGACTTCTCACGTAAGATCAATAATCAATACCGCAGTGCTACTACGCAACTACGCCAGACATCGCATTTTTTTACCACCGGTAGTTCAACAGCTTTTAACTCAGAATACCTCCGCCGTTATTTTTATAAAAATATTTTTGTCGCTTTTCAATCCGACAATAATTTCGCTTGTGGGGTCCACCAATGATTGAGCCATCAGTATTTAATATTCCCTAACAAAAAGAATATTCCCCACCAAACGAATATTTTATAACAACTTGCATACTTTGCAAAAATTTATAAATATTACCCACAACTATAACATTATATCAAATTTATTCCATAATATTCAAAAATAATATTTATAGAAAATTCATCTTTATTTATAAAAGTCAGGGTCTTACAACCTCCCTTCTTATGAAATTTCTCACTCGAAATTAGGGTACGACTGGTATGTCAAGAGGTAAGGATACCTTGATTTCATTTCGCATTCTAACTCCCAAGTCATTTCTCAACATCGTGGTTCCTCCACAAAACTTTCGACTTGAGGTATAACCTCGAGCGTAGAATATGTTCCTTCTTATCCAAAATTTGAACAGAACCTCTTCATACGCCAAATCTTCCGCTATTTCGTCCTGCCTCTAACTCAATAATATGGTTCGGTCTTTCACATATTTACGTAATATGGATATGTGAAAAACGTTATGAACACGAGACATATTTCAGGTAAAAAGTTTAGTCTATAGCCACGCCTTCCTACTCGATCGAGGATTAAAATGGACCGATGAATCGAGGATTAAGTTTTCCTCTCTTCCAAATCTTGTAACTCCTTTCCATGGAGCAACTCTTAACAACACACGATCTCCTATATCGAATTCCACGCCCTTCGATGAAGATCAAGATAACTCTTTTTGTCGATTTTGTGAGGTTTTTATACGTCATTTGATCGTTTGAATCTTTTCCGTAGTCATACGCATCAACTCCGGCCCCAACAACGCTGCTTCACCCACCTCATCCCAAAGATACCGAGAAATCTACACTTTCTTCCATACAACGCTCAATGGAGCCATGCCAATACTTGCTTGATAACTGTTGTTGAGAAAACTCCACCAATGGTAAGAACTTGTCCCAACTCCCTCAAATCAAGGACACAGTAGTCTTAATAGATCTTCAAGAGTTTGAATAGTCCTCTCCGATCGTCCGTCTGTCTCGAGGATGATATGCCGAAGCTAAATCGTAAGTCTGCGCTCATAGCTTTTTGCAAACTAACCCAAAATCGTGAAGTGAATCTTGGGTCTCGATCGTAAACTATGGATACCGCAAGATACCATGCGCCTTACAATCTCGCTTATGTACATACGAGCAAGACGCTCAAGTGTATAAGTTTCTCGATTTGGTAGAAGAAATGAGCAGACTTGGTCAATCTATCAACAATGACCCAAATCGCATCAACGCCTTGAGAAACCTTAGAAGACCCCAGAATCGAAATCCATGGTAATGTGCTCCCACTTCCATTCTCGAATTTCAAGTGGTTGCAATGGACCTTTTGGTACTTGATGCTCCGCTTAACTCGCTGACAAGTTAGACACCTCGAGATAAACAAATATATCTCTCTCTTTCATATTGCTTCCACCAAAATGTATTTATTTAATATCACGATACATTTTGGTACTCCTGTGATGGATTGCAAATGGTGTGTCAGGCGCCCATCATGATATTATACTTTAAATCGTGGTCGTTAGAACACAAAGTCCGAGTCGACTCAAGTATTCCTTCTTCATCGATTCTTGCTTCCTAAGATAAGACCTTCTCGCACTTTCTTCCTCATACGATCATCCTCCTGTGTCCGTAGCTTCGAGCAGCCTTTAACTTTATCGATTAAAGTCTGCTTACTCAGATACTCGCTATCATCACACGCGTCCCTCGAGTCTTTAACTCTATCTCCATCCTTTGCAAGTCACACAAAATGGGCCTCATATTGACAATATCGCACTCAGATTTCAGATATGATTTTCTACTCAATGCGCCGCCTACCACGCTCGCTTTTCCAGTGATGGTATCGATGGTACGATCATAATCTTTCAATAGCTTCAAGCCAACGCCGTTGTCGCGATGTCGAGTTCCTTTTGAGTGAAGAAATATTTGAGGCTTTTATGATCCGTAAAGATCTCCACTTTCTCCCCATACAAGTAATGCCTCCAAATTTTAAGTGTAAAGATAACAAATGCTAACTCTAGATCATGAGTAGGATAATTCCTCTCATATTCTTTGAGTTGTCGCGAGGCATAGGCTATAACTTTTCCATGTCGCATGAGAACACATCCCAACCTTTTGCCCAAGCATCATCAGAGATGACAAATCCTCCGAGCCGATGGTATCACGTAACAAAATAAATAAGTCTCCTCGAAGTTCTTGAAAACTCTTCTCACATTCTTCGCCCCAACCAACTTTCAGATCTTTCCGAGTCACCGAAATCAATGGAGTAGCGATTCGAGAAAATCCTTCCACGAATCTCCGATAATAACCAAATTAAACCGAGAAAGCTACGATTTTCTATTATCGATTTAGGTTGTTCCCACTTTTTCAATAGCTTCAATCTTTGGCCAATGGTCAATGATATTCCACGACTTGATACCACGTGCCCAAGGAATGCTACTTCTTCAAGCCGTAACTCGTGATTTCTTCAACTCGCATAAAGCTTATATTCACGGCTTTTGAGTGTCACCTTTCAGTGTTGCTTTCACGATCTTCACTACTTTTTGGAATAAATAAGGATGTCATCAATAAAGACGACCACAAAGTGATCTAAATATTCCTTGAATACTTTGCTCATCATATCCATGAAGGCAAAGAGAGCATTAGTCAATCCAAAGGACATGACTAGAATTCATAATGCCCGCATCGAAGTTCTCAAAGCCGCCTTTGAATGTCACGGCTTCTAATCTTCAATCGGTGATATCCTAACGAAGATCAATCTTTGAAAAGAATTTGCCTCCTCAGAATCGGGTCAAACAGTCATCAATACGCGGGCAATGGATACCTATTTTTGATGGTGACATGATTCAACTCCCGATAATCAATACAAAGTCGATACTCCCATCTTTCTTCTTCACGAATAGTAATGTGAGCACCCCAAGGAGAAGTACTAGACTAATAAAGCCAATGTCTAACAATTCCTCGCAATGGGTCTTTAACTCCTCAAGTTCAATAGAGCTATTCGACATGGGCTTTGAAAATAGGTTTTGTACCGTGTTCAAGGTCGATACAAAATTCAATTTCACGCCTGGGGTAGGCCAGAAGTTCTTCTGGGAATACGCCAGAAATTTATTAACAATAGAAATATCGCTCAAAACCGATTTATTTTTGTTTAAATCAGATATGAGCTAAGAAAGCTTGACATCCGCTTTTCAATAAACGAATAGCTTTATGGCTTGAGATGACCGTGATTGATTTTAATGGTTTGGTCGTTTGAATTCGTGATATAATAGGTTGATTAGAATATGAAAGCTAACAACCTTACGAAAAACAATCAATTTTTGCATGATAAGTAGTTAACCAATCAATCCCTAGTAATCACGCCAAATGCAAGTATTTTTAATGAAATAAGATCGATGGTAATGTGAGGGTACCGATTTGAACCAAACAAGACTTATAAACAAAGGATGTAATGAAGGTTTCTCCCAACTGAGTTTCCACAGATAAGTCAAAGTCTAATTTCTCCTGAGTCAAATTTAATCGATGAGCGCAAGTAGAGAAATAAAAGAATGGGTAGAACCCCAGATCAAATAAAGTATAGACTTCATTAGAGTTTATGATAAGCTTACCCGTGATGACCTCATTCGGATTCTCTTGCTTCTTTGGGAGGTCACAACAAACGCCTCCTCAGACTACCGGCTTTTGAATTTTCCGGGACGGCCTTTGCTGCCTCCATCCTAGCTTGATTTGTCTTCTCTAAACGCACAAAATCGAGCTAAGTGACCTTCTCTTCCACAATTATAACACGCTTTGACTCGCATGACGCAGCTTGATCGATGTGTCCTCTCCTCCGTGATTTGAAGCATACGATAGTGGTCTTTCTCCTTCCTTAACAACGGGTGCCAGTGTCGACGCCTTTCCATCATCATTGAATCTCCTTTTCTTGAAATGTCCATTCTTATTGTTTTGGCCCCGATTACCACCGGCGGCGTTACCATATCCGCCCGTTGATTCCTCCACGCTTGTTGTCACCGCTCGATGACTACTCTCACCGGTATTATAATTTTTTGCCACCGCTTCTTTTAGTCATATTGACTCATTATCGCTACTCCACTAATCGAGCCCTATTTACAACATCTCAATACAAACACGCTTTATGAGAAATAAGATGTCGACGATTCTCCCGCTTCAAACCTCTTAAAAACATTCGCGCCATTCTTCTTCATTATCCACCAAGTGGGACGAAAACCGTGATAACTCCGCAAATTTTGCCTCAGATCATGACACCTGGCCATATTGTTTTGTTCCAACTTGATAAACTCCACCTCCTTCATGTGGCTAATACTTTCAGAAAGTATTTGTCGCTGAATGTACCCCGAACTTCTCCCAAGATATCTTCAAGACAAAGAAGTCGAGTACGCTTTTACCGATTCCCACCAAGAATCCGCCTCCGCAAGCAACATAAAGGCTGCAAGAAAGGAACCTTTTGCTCTTCTGAGCATCCCAAGACATCAAATATCTTGGTAATCTGCTTTTATCCATGCTTCCGCCAAGTGGTTTTGGCTTTCCTCCTTAAACTCCGGTGGTCCCAGCCTCAAATTGTTTAATGCAAGACCGCCGAGAGTTTTCCGTGTTTCCACCCCACGCTTTGGACAGAGTCGCTCTCGCCATCATTGTCAGATAAATCGCATAAAAGCTCTCCGAACATTTGATCATTCATCATTTGGTCAAGGTTGTTTGCAGATGAGGATTGTCGCCTCCCGATGCACATTATCCCGATTATCGATATGCTGGTGAATCAACGATCGCCTCATGCTTCCATCATATTCTCAACATTCTCGATGTCATTTTCAGACATCGCCACAAAACAAAAGGTTAATCGACATGTAACAAATTATCCCTATCTTCCGACCAACCAATAAAATAAAGACATAAACTTAGTAGTCATACTAAATAAGGTATTCCCCTGCCTCCCCCTCCTAGTACTATTCTCACATCTTAGCCAGTGATCATATCCCTAAGCTCGATACCAACCGTGACGCCCCAAAATTAGGTATACATCACCCATCTTGGGTCGCCACTTACATGGTATGTAATTTAAATACAACTTATTAACATAACTGCTGTAGGTACAATACGATATAAACTCGTGAGTTTAAATACAAATATCGCTTCTACTAGATATTATACAAACTCAAAAAAAAGTCCTCATTACAATTATTATCACACTATTTCACGTAATAAATGAGGACTACTAATGCTATCTTCAGACCATCACTCGCTTCCCGACTCGTCCCAAATTTATATTCTCATTTCCTCAAGAGAATAAAGGAAAGAAAGGGTGAGCTCAACTAGCCCAAGAAGAAATATTATGACTAAGATAATGCGTAATAAATTATCAATAGTCTTCAACAATGTTAAACCGATAAAATACAATAGACAACCAGCTTTAATCAAGCAATGAAATATGCAATCCATTAAAAGAGTCAAGTAGAAAATAAAGTCTACTATCTTTTAGGTTTTAAAAGGTTTTTCATCATCATTATAGCCGAGACTCACTTTTTAAAATAAATATTCCATCATCGAATCACCCCGCACTACTACCCAAGGATATTCTTTAAGATCACGACCACAATTATTCATGCACTACGCCCAAGAATATTTGGTATTCATTAATGGTCATGATCATGCCAACAATCGGCCCATCAATGCACTACTACCAATCGAGGATTTTTATCACATCATTTGTAACATTACTACCATGATTACACCGAATAGTCTCTCGTCATAATCATACCAAGTCCATCTATGCACTACAAAAAATGCGTATTTACTTTCAAAAAATATAAAATACGAGGATGATGACAATGATATAAGAATTCAATAAAACAAGTTCAAGAATTATTTTATCCAGAATTATTAACGCCCAAATTATCAACACGATATCGCTTTTGTAGAGTAAAATTCAAGAATGATCAAGAATATATTTCCATGAAAAGATATCGATGAAACGCAAATATCAAGGATATTCCACTAATTTCATGGAGTATGTAAGTCAAAGTTTTAACCAACCGGGTATAATAAAGAATGGAATAACAAAAGAAATCACCATGCATGCGATAGATCGCATGTGCATGTGTGTTATTCCAATGTAATAATAAATAACGAACCAGTCCCATGAAAAATCACACATGTGATGTGATGTTCCAATGTAATAATAAAGATGGAACTGTCCTCCGTAAAACACATGTGTGATATTCCAATGTAATAATAAAGATTTTAACCAGTCCCAACAAAACACATGCATGATGTTCCAATGTAATAATAAAGATTTTAACCAGTCCTGTAAAACACATGCATGTGATGTTCCAATGTAATAATAATAAAGATTTTAACCAGTCCTGTAAAACACATGCATGTGATGTTCCAATGTAATAATAGAAGAATGTCACCAAGTATAGGTAAACCACACATACAAAAGTTATTCCAATGTAATAATAAGCAATGGAATAAC
Organism: Panax quinquefolius; assembly: GCA_020205615.1. NCBI lineage: Eukaryota > Viridiplantae > Streptophyta > Magnoliopsida > Apiales > Araliaceae > Panax > Panax quinquefolius. Next base: position 3,968,027 of record CM035154.1, on the reverse strand, counting down.
AATAGCTTCTTCATGCTTAATAAGAAAGAATAACACCCCTTACTTTTAGAGATTGAATATCGCAAAGAAGCAGTAGTAACAAAATACTCTTCTTCTTTCTCTTATTCTCTCTATACTTTCTCTCTATAGCTTCGAATGAATTCGTGAAAAATAATGAAGCCCTAGCCTCTATTTATAGAAGATTTCTAGCTTAAGACCGCCGCCGTGAAAAGGGCAAGTGGCTCGATGACGAATCAATGATGTGAAAAGAAAAGTGGTTCGACGCTCAGAATGTGAAACGACAAGTGGTTCGACGCACTCAGTAATGTGAAACGACAAGTGGTTCGACGTCGTAAAGGTAATATAAGTGGTTCGACGTACTATTCAAAGGTAATTACTATTAACGAAGGTAAATACTATCGACAAAGGTAATTACTATTCACGGGGTAATTACTATCACGATGTAATTACTATCACGAAGGTAATTACTATATCACAACGAAGAACTATCGACTTAGATATGATATAATTACTATTCAAAAATAAATTATCGACAAGAGACTTTATATGATTTTATATACATCAAATAAAAAATCATTACCACAAATCATTTTATTTTTAATCAACACATATTTAATCTTTCAACAATTATTAATCATTTATAACTTGTCGCCTCAATTATTGATTTAATACTATAACATATTATATGATGATACCGTGACAATAATCAATCAATAATATAAGAGATATGATGCAAAGAATTATCGAGTAATAATCGAGCATAAATGAAAGTGACTTCTCACGTAAAGATCAATAATCAATACCGTGCTACTACTACTACGCAACTACGCCAGACATCGCATTTTTTACCACCGTAGTTCAACAGCTTTTAACTCAGAATACCTCCGCCGTTATTTTTATAAAATATTTTTGTCGCTTTCTCAATCCGACAATAATTCGCTGTGGGGGTCCACCAATGATTGAGCCATCAGTATTTAATATTCCCTAACAAAAAGAATATTCCCACCAAACGAATATTTTATAACAACTTGCATACTTTGCAAAATTTATAAATATTACCCACAACTATAACATTATATCAAATTTATTCCATAATATTCAAAAATAATATTTATAGAAAAATTCATCTTTATTTATAAAAGTCAGGGTCTTACAACCTCCCTTCTTATGAAATTTCTCCCTCAAATTAGGGTACGACTGGTATGTCAAGAGGTAAGGATACCTTGATTTCATTTCGATTCTAACTCCCAAGTCATTTCTCAACATCGTGGTTCCTCCACAAAACTTCGACTTGAGGTATAACTCGAGCGTAGAATATGTTCCTTCTTATCCAAAATTTGAACAGAACCTCTTCATACGCCAAATCTTCCGCTATTTCGTCCTCGGCTCTAACTCAATAATATGGTTCGGTCTTTCACATATTTACGTAATATGGATATGTGAAAAACGCGCATGAACACGAGACATATTCACAGTAAAAGAGTCTATAGCCCACGCCCCTACTCGATCGAGGATTAAAATGGACCGATGAATCGAGGATTAAGTTTTCTCTCTTTTTCAAATCTTGTAACTCCTTTCCATGGAGCAACTTTAACAACACACATCTCTCCTATATCGAATTCCACGCCCTTTCGATGAAGATCAAGATAACTCTTTTGTCGATTTTGTGAGGTTTTTATACGCTGTTTGATCGTTTCAATCTTTTCCGTAGTCATACGCATCAACTCCGGGCCCCAACAACGCTGCTTCACCCACCTCATCCCAAAGATACCGAGAACGACACTTTCTTCCATACAACGCTCGAATGGAGCCATGCCAATACTTGCTTTGATAACCGCTGTCAGAGGAAAACTCCACCAATGGTAAGAACTTGTCCCAACTCCCTTGAAATCAAGGACACAGAGTCTTAATAGATCTTCAAGAGTTTGAATAGTCCTCTCCGATCGTCCGTCTGTCTCGAGGATGATATGCGCCGAGCTAAATCGTAAGTCCGCGCTCATAGCTTTTTGCAAACTAACCCAAAATCGTGAAGTGAATCTTCGTCTCGATCGTAAACTATGGATACCGCATACCATGCAGCCTTACAATCTCGCTTATGTACATACGAAAGCAAGACGCTCAAGTGTATAAGTTTCTCAGATTTCAGTAAGAAATGAGCGACTTTGGTCAATCTATCAACAATGACCCAAATCGCATCAACGCCTTGAGAAACCTTAGAAGACCCCAGAAACGAAATCCATGGTAATGTGCTCCCACTTCCATTCTGAATTTCAAGTGGTTGCAATGGACCTTTTGGTACTTGATGCTCCGCTTTAACTCGCTGACAAGTTAGACACCTCGAGATAAACAAATACTATCTCTCTCTTTCATATCGCTTCCACCAAAATGTATGATTTAATATCATGATACATTTTGTACACCCTGTGATGGATCGCAAATGGTGTGTCAGCGCCCATCATGATATTATACTTTAAATCGTGGTCGTTAGAACACAAAGTCCGGAGTCGACTCAAGTATTCCTTCTTCATCGATTCTTGCTTCCTAATAAAGACCTTCTTGCACTTTCTTCCTCATACGATCACCTCCGTGTCCGTAGCTCGAGCAAGCCTTTTTAACTTTATCGATTAAAGTCTGCTCTACTCAGATACTCGCTATCATCACACGCGTCCTCGAGTCTTTAACTCTATCTCCATCCTTTGCAAGTCACACAAAATGGGCTCATCATATTGACAATATCGCACTCAGATTTCAGATATGATTTTCTACTCAACGCGCCACCACCACGCGCTCGCTTTTCCAGATGGTATCGATGGTACGATCATAATCTTTCAATGCTCAAGCCAACGCCGTTGTCGCATGTCGAGTTCCTTTTGAGTGAAGAAATATTTGAGGCTTTTATGATCCGTAAGATCTCCACTTTCTCCCCATACAAGTAATGCCTCCAAATTTTAAGTGTGAAGATAATAAATGCTAACTCTAGATCATGAGTAGGATAATTCCTCTCATATTCTTTGAGTTGTCGCGAGGCATAGGCTATAACTTTTCCATGTCGCATGAGAACACATCCCAACCTTTTGCAAAGCATCATCAGATGACAAATCCTCCGAGCCGATGGTATCACGTAACAAAATAAATAAGTCTCCTCTCGAGTTCTTGAAAACTCTTCTCACATTCTTCGCCCAACCGAACTTTCAGATCTTTCCGAGTCACCGAAGTCATATGGAGTAGCGATTCGAGAAAATCCTTCCACGAATCTCCGATAATAACCAAATAAACCGAGAAAGCTACGATTTCTATTATCGATTTAGGTTGTTCCAAACTTTAATAGCTTCAATCTTTGGTCAATAATGATATTCCATGACTTGATACCACGCGCCCAAGGAATGCTACTTCTTCAAGCCGTAACTCGTGATTTCTTCAACTCGCATAAAGCTTATATTCACGGTTTGGAGTGTCACCTCAAAGTGTTGCTTTCATGATCTTCACTATTTTTGAATAAATAAGGATGTCATCAATAAAGACGACCACAAAGTGATCTAAATATTCCTCAATACTTGGCTCATCATATCCATGAAGGCAAAGAGAGCATTAGTCAATCCAAAGGACACGACTAGAATTCATAATGCCCGCATCGAGTTCCGAAGCCGCCTTTTGAAATGTCACGGCTCTAATCTTCAATCGGTGATATCCTAACGAAGATCAATCTTTGAAAAGAATTTGCTCTTGCAATCGGGTCAAACAGTCATCAATACGCGGCAAATGGATACCTATTTTTGATGGTGACATGATTCAACTCCCGATAATCAATACAAAGTCGATACTCCCATCTTTCTTCTTCACGAATAATAAACAGAGAGCACCCCAAGGAGAAGTACTAGAGACTAATAAAGCCAATGTCTAACAATTCCTCGCAGCTGGGTCTTTAACTCCTCAAGTTCAATAGAGCTATTCGACATGGGGCTTTGGAAATAGGTTTTGTACCGTTCAAGGTCGATACAAAATTCAATTTCACGCCTGGGGTAGGCCAGAAGTTCTTCTTCTGAATACGCCAGAAATTTATTAACAATAGAAATATCGCTCAAAACCGATTTATTTTTGTTTAAATCAGCGATACGAGCTAAGAAAGCTTGACATCCGCTTTTCAATAAACGAATAGCTTTTATGGCTTGAGATGACCGTGATTGATTTTAATGGTTTGGTCGTTTGAATTCGCATAATAGGTCGATTAGAATATGAAAGCTAACAACCTTACGAAAACAATCAATTTTTGTATGATAAGTAGTTAACCAATCAATCCCTTGTAATCACGCCAAATGCAAGTATTTTTAATGAAATAAGATCGATGTAATGTGAGGGTACCGATTTGAACCAAACAAGACTTATAAACAAAGGGATGTAATGAAGGTTTCTCCCAACGGAGTTTCCACAGATAAGTCAAAGTCTAATTTCTCCTGAGTCAAATTTAATCGATGAGCGCAAGTAGAGAAATAAAAGAATGGGTAGAACCCAGATCAAATAAAGTATAGACTTCATTAGAGTTTATGATAAGCTTACCCGTGATGACCTCATTCGGATTCCTCGCTTTTTGGAGGTCACAACAAACGCCTCCTCAGACTACCGGCTTGAATTTTCTCTCGACGGCCTTTTGGTGCCTCCATCCTAGTTGAATTTGTCTTCTAGAAAACGACAAAATCGAGCTAAGTGACCTTCTTTCCACAATTATAACACGCTTTGACTAAGATGACGCAGCTTTGATCGATGTGTCCTCTCCTCCGCATTTGAAGCATATGATAGTGGTCTTTCTCCTTCCTTAACAACGGGTGTCAGTGCCGACGCCTTTCCATCATCATTGAATCTCCTTTTTCAAATGTCCATTCTATTGTTTTGGCCCGATTACCACCGGCGGTTACCATATCCGCCCGTTGATTCCTCCACGCTTGTTGTCACCGCTCGATGACTACTCTCACCGGTATTATAATTTTGCTTACCGCTTTCTTTTTAGTCATACACTCATTATCGCTACCCACTAATCGAGCCCTATTTACAACATCCTAATACAAACACAGCTTTATATGAGAGAAATAAGATGTCGACGATTCTCCGCTTCAAACCTCTTAAAAACATTCGCGCCATTCTCTTCATTATCCACCAAGTGGGACGAAACCGTGATAACTCCGCAAATTTTGCCTCAGATCATGCGACACTTGGCCATATTGTTTTGTTCCAACTTGATAAACTCCACCTCCTTCATGTGGCTAATACTTTCGTGAAAGTATTTGTCGCTGAATGCCTCCCCGAACTTCTCCCAAGATATCTTCAAGACAAAGAAGTCGAGTACGCTTTTACCGATTCCCACCAAAGAATCGCCCTCCGCAAGAACATAAAGGCGTAGGGAACCTTTTGCTCTCTGAGCATCCCAAGACATCAAATATCTTGGTAATCATATCCATGCTTCCGCCAAGTGGTTTTGCTTCCCTTAAACTCCTGTGGTCCCAGCCTCAATTGTTTAATGTGACCGCCGAGAGTTTTCCGTGTTTCCACCCCACGCTTTTGGACAGAGTCGCCTCGCCATTGTCAGCATAAATCGCATAAAGCCTCCTAACATTTGATCATTCATCATTTGGTCAAGTTGTTGTTGTTTGTATGAGGATTGTCGCCTTCCCGATGCACATTATCCCGATTATCGATATGTGGTGAATCAACGATCGCCAAGCGCCCATCATATTCTCAACATTCTCGATGTCATTTTCAGACATCGCCACAAAACAAAAGGTTAATCGACATGTAACAAATTATCCCTATCTTCCCACCAACCAATAAAATAAAGACATAAACTTAGTAGTCATACTAACAAGGTATTCCCCGCCTCCCTCCTAGTACTATTCTCACATCTTAGCCAGGATCATATCCCTAAGCTCGATACTAACCGTGACGCCCCCAAAATTAGGTATACATCACCCATCTCTGGGTCGCCACTTACATGGTATGTAATTTAAATACAACTTATTAATATAACTGCAGTATAATAATACGACATAAATCGTGAGTTTAAATACAAATATCGCTCTACTAGATATTATACAAACTCAAAAGGAGTCCTCATTACAATTATTATCACACTATTTCACGTAATAAATGAGGACTACTAATGCTATCTTCGTGACCATCACTGCTTCCCGACTCGTCCCAAATATATTCTCATTTCAAGAGAATAAAGGAAAGAAAGGGGAGCTCAACTAGCCCAAGAAGAAATATTACGACTAAGATAATGCGTAATAAATTATCAATAGTCTTCAACAATGTTAAACCGATAAAATACAATAATAATAACCAAGTTTAATCACAATGAATATGCAAATCCATTAAAAGAGTCAAGTAGAAAATAAAATCTACTATCTTTTAGGTTTTAAAAGGTTTTTCATCATCGTTATAGCTTTAATAGACTCACTTTTTAATAAATATTCCACATCATCGAATCACCCCCGCACTACTACTTCGCCAAAGGATATTCTTTAAGATCACGACCACAATTATTCACGCACTACGCCCAAGAATATTTGTGTATTCATTAATGGTCATGATCATGCCAACAACTCGCCCATCAATGCACTACTACCACCGAGGATTTTTATCACATCATTTGTAACATTACTACCATGATTACAATCGAATAGTCTCTCGTCATAATCATACCAAGTCCATCTATGCACTACACAAAGCCACGTGTATGACTTTTCAAAAATATAAAATACGAGGATGATGACAATGATATAAGAATTCAATAAAACAAGTTCAAGAATTATTTTATCCAGAATTATTAACGCCCAAATTATCAACATGATATCGCTTGTTGTAGAGTAAAATTCAAGAATGATCGTAAGAATATTTCCATGAAAAGATATCGATGAAACGCAAATATCAAGGATATTCCACTAATTTCATGGAGTATAAAGTCAAAGTTTTAACCAACCGGGTATAATAAAGAATGGAATAACAAAAGAAATCACCACGCATGCGATATAGATCGCACATGCAAAAAGTTATTCCAATGTAATAATAAATAATCTAACCAGTCCCTGCCAGAAATTCACAATCGATGTGATGTTCCAATGTAATAATAAAGATGGAACTGTAGTCCGTAAAAACACACGATAGATTTCCAATGTAATAATAAAGATTTTAACCAGTCCTGTAAAACACACATGCATGTGATGTTCCAATGTATTAATAATAAAGATTTTAACCAGTCCTGTAAAAACACATGCATGTGATGTTCCAATGTAATAATAAAAAGATTTTAACCAGTCCTAAACACGCATGTGATGTTCCAATGTAATAATAGAAGAATGTCACCAAGTATAGGTAAACCACTTATACAAAAAGTTATTCCAATGTAATAATAAGCAAATGGAATAACAACAGCTTCTCTTCATAATAAGAAAGAATAACACCCCTTACTTTTGGTAGAGATTGAATACCGCAGAATAGTAGTAGTAATAAAATACTCTTCTTCTTCTCTCTCTTTCTCTCTATACTTTCTCTCTCTATATAGCAATGAATTCGTGAAAAATAATGAAGCCCTAGCCCTCTATTTATAGAAGATTTCTAGCTTAAGACCGCCGTGTGAAAAGGCAAGTGGCTCGACGACTAATCGGTGATGTGAAAAGAAAAGTGGTTCGACGCTCAGTAATGTGAAACGACAAAGTGGTTCGACGTCAGAATTCGTAATGTGAAACGACAAGTGGTTCGACGTGGGTAATTACTATTAACGACGGGTAAATACTATCGACGTAAGGTAATATCATTACTATAATTACTATCGACAAAGGTAATTACTATTCACGGGTAAATACTATCGACGAAGGTAAATACTATTACATCGAGGGTAATTACTATCGACGAAGGTAATTACTATCGATTTAAGAACTTACTATCAATTTAAGACTCAAACTTAGATGATATACATACGAGCCCCATATAAAATAATCAAACTTACCACAAATCATTTTTTTTTTCATCAACACATATTTAATCTTTCAACAATTATTAATCATTTATAACTTGTCGCCTCAATTATTGATTTAATACTATAACATATTATACGTATGATATATCGCGACAATAATCAATCAATAATATAAGAGATATGATGCAAAGAATTATCGTAGTAATAATCGAAAGCATAAATGAAAAGTGACTTCTCACGTAAGATCAATAATCAATACCGCAGCTACTACGCAACTACGCCAGACATCGTATTTTTTACCACCGGTAGTTCAACAGCTTTTAATTGTAATACCTCCGCCGTTATTTTTATAAAATATTTTTGTCGCTTTCTCAATCCGACAATAATTTCGCTAGGGGTCCACCAATGATTGAGCCATCATTTAAATATTCCTAACAAAAGAATATTCCCCAATAAAAGAATATTTTATAACAACCAAACGAATATTTTATAACAACTTGCTATACTTTAAAAATTTATAAATATTACCCACAACTATAACATTATATCAAATTTATTCCATAATATTCAAAAATAATATTTATAGAAAATTCATCTTTATTTATAAAAGTTTAAAATTCAAAAAACATTAGTGTGAGAAAATACAAGAGCATATTATATATATATGTTACCAAAGAATGAAGTACCATAAGACAACTAATATATATATATTCACTCTTTTGTTGTCAAAGAAAATATATATATATATATATATATATATATATATATATATATATATATACTATATTTGAGCAACAACTCTATCCCTTCACACTTTACCGCTTAACAAAAGATATATATGTGAGTAAGTAATAATCATGCGAAAGATGATATATTATATATAATGACAACAAGAATATATAAGCAATTCAGAATCCAATAATATTGCAATTCGGTAATATAACTTAATATCCCAATAATTAAGCAATTAATATATATTTAACCGCTACAAAATCTCAATATTATAACTCATTTATTTTACACATTAAACTCTTTTAATGGTATATCATCAAAATATATTAATATATTTATTTTTAGTTTCTCTATGTAGTGTTTCGCTTAACAGAATTCATGAGAAGGAAATTAAAAGTCATTAACTCATATTTCTCAAAATCAAGTTTCATGTTGTCAGATAAATGCTTCTGGTCTCAACAATGATCAAGATTAAGGCTATATTGTAGGCAGATACAAACAAACAAGAACCACAAAGAAAATGACGACTTTTGAAACATTTTCCATTATTGAAGACACTTGCAAATTAACAATCACAGATAAATAAATTCTAATAAGCTCTCAGATATTGGAAACCTTGAATAAAAATATAAATCTTCATGGCATTTGAAGAATTTAACTTACACGAATAATTAATACTTTACACAAACAATTTTTACACAGGTTCATATTATAATTATCTGTCAAGACTTTGGCTCCATGACACGAAATTTATTCTAAAATATGCAACTTCTAAAGTACCCAATGACAGAATATATTTACTCTCTCTCTGTCCCACTTGTTAATAGATTAAAATCACTTTTTAGATTGTTGGAAAATATAGCAATTAACAAGACGAATAATATAGTAAATTGGAACAACTTAGCTAGAAAACTGAGGCGTAGCGTAGAAGCTCTTGTCGATTAAGTGAGCCAGAGGATTTCAACGAAGGGGGTCCTGATTATGCATGTAAATTTTTTTTCGACTACCTCTTAGTTCGTTGATTTTTTTTTCCCATATTCCTAAATCACAAATAATTCAACATTCAATGTAATCATAATCCTAAATCACAAGTAATTCAACATTTCAATTAGTTACTCAAATTCAATTGAAATAAAAAAAATCAATTACAAATTGAAACACATTGTTGATCGTATTGAACCCAGAATTAGCATTTAGAACGATTTTGAGTCTCTCTTCTGAGTTCTGATAGTAAAGGCGATAAATCCAACTCATGAGTTCTCATATTCGGAAAATGTCCTGATAATCACTTCATTATCAATGCGCTTAAAATATCTCTCTCGACATAAAGACACCAAATGATCGGTGAGAAAGTCATCTCCCATCTTGTCATGCAAGAAATTTGTCTTAACAATATTCATCGCAGAAAATACTGCTCCACACTACTCAAGCGATTACGAATGTGAAAACTAAAGTCAACTTGATAAGAAGATATACTAAATGAAAAGTAGTGTGATATCCCACCTCAACCATATTAGTTGCAAGTTCTCCGACATTTTCTAGTTTAGAAAATCTTGCATTTTCTCTCATTTCAGAAATCCACATCTTTAGTTGTTCTTTAAGCTCCATTCGATCATCCATTGAAAAGTCTTGTGGATATAGTTCTGCAAGTCAAACTAACTTTGAAAAACTAAAATTGGAGAACGAATTCTTAGGATCAAGACATGCTATGCACAAGAGCAATTCCGTGTTCGTCTCAGTGAAACGATTATCCATCTCTTGACTAATACGATCAACAACCTAAAAAATATAAAATAAAATTACTTCTATATTCAAAAACATAATTAGAAGTATAAATAGAGAAAAACAATTGAATACCTGACAAAATATCTCAACTCGAAAGTGGTGAAAGTATGTGTGTTTGCAACGAAGGCGACCTGGAACATTATCTTCCATATTAGGGATTCTAATATTATGTTCGTAACAAAAACTGCTTACATCTCCTAATAGATCATCCCATCCATTCTCCTCGAGATGTTGCAATTGTCTCTTGGTAAGAACAACCAAATTCATGGCCTCTACAATATTCTCGATCTTTTGTTGCAAAAAACTGTGACAAAATATTTGTCAACCCCAACACTACCTTCATCAAGTGAAGAATGAATACAAACTCATATGTTTCCATCTTATCGATCAAGCCCACAACAATGCCTTTACTTTTGGATTCTGTCCATCTTCATATATATTCAAAGAACTTCAACCATTGATGACCATATAGATAGAAGACGAACAACTATTTTTAGAATATGAACCCCAACGTAAAGACCCGAAAGAGCTAAACTAGTTTCTTGATTCAAACCTCTTCCCCGTGGAAATATCACCCTTTTCTAAACGCTTCCACCATATTTTCATGTTGTCTTTGTGGTGGCGCTTTTGTTATTTAGTAATATCACATATGTAATATGTTGACTTTAGTGGCAATGGGCCATCACACTTTTAGAAAAATACATACGAACACGACTACATGAAAAATATTTTTCTTTGTGTGGGCTAGTTCTGAAACAAGTCAAACAACCCAATCCTAAGTTATAAAAAAAAATTACTTTTTTTTTCTTCCCTTTCTTCTTCTTCTCTAACACTCTCTAATTTCGACTTCCCGAATTTCAAGTTGGACCTCCCTAAGTACATAAAAAAATTCTCATGAATGGTAGGGGCGGGACCCCTTGACCCTCCCCTCCGCCTACATCGTCCTAAAAAGTGATTTCACTTCATCGATAATAATCATCATAGGTACAAAATGGTCACGGCCATTACTCCAGATTCAACGACGAAGTCTCCGATCGTGTGTGTGTCTTTCACTAAGGGGCTTTGACTTATCTATGTGGATTGCACTAATTAATGAAAGATAAGAGTTGAATATATCGAGAAGAATAGGATACACAGAGATAATATGGAAAAGAAGAATAAAGTTGTTATTGTGTGTATCTTTTTCTTCATGAACATAAACTAAGAAGATGAAGAAAATGATTATTTGTTTATGTTTTCTCCTATCCCTTATAAGGAACAAGAAAAGTTGGAGAATTTAATGGTTTTAATGAGGCGCTTGGGAGTTACAATTGGAGAAAATAATCCCAATAAAAGCTCATAACTGCTAGGATATTAAAGGAAATAATAATAATTTTTAAGCATAACCAACACCATTAACGGACTCTTCTCACGTGTCAAACATCGTCGGTCACTCACGTGCCGATCCAATTCGATTCAACTACTTTCATCATTTTATCTCACTGTAATTACTGAACGTTATCCACACTCGCGGCTGCACAGTAGATTTAATACTCGCCGTGCCTTCCGGCCGCGTGTTCACGTGGAAGTAGCCAAGAACAACTAATAATGTTGGGAACCGTACAAGAATTGTCTGGTTCTCTGATTCATCTTTATTGACAGGTGTCAGTTGGACTGATTGGAGGTACTTCCGTATAAACGAACTAGGCCAGCCCGCGATGTCACCGGTTATTCCGGTTGGTGAATGTTTTTTATGACACACACCCCCACCCTAATTATTATGAAATGGAATTAAGCAGTACTCCCTCCTCCCTCCATTCTATAATATAAGTTATTTTAGAGAAATATTTTTATTCTTTAATATAAATTATTTTAAAATTTTAAATAAACATTAATAATTTAATTTTTAATATTATCTCAAATATTAAATATAACTTTAGTTCTCTCATTATTTTCTGTTCAATAAATAACAATCTCTTCTTTCATTAATACAAGAGCAAAATAGACAATTGATATTATAGTTAATGATATACAATTATTTTTTTAATACTTGTGCACAACTCTAAAACGATCTATATTAAGGAACGGAGAAAGTAGTTACTACTAATAATTTAAAAAGTCAATAAATTAAGAGTAAACATAGTATAAAAATATTTTTTAATAAATCTTGTAAATAAGAATTTTTTTGTGGGAAGTGTGAGTAATAATTTATGTTAGAATTTGAGTCGAATACCCACGAAAAGAAAGAAGGTTAATTATTTATTAGGAAATTATTTTCAAAGTAACAATTCCCTTCCGGTATAACTCAAAATTTGCTACGAATTAACGGACGTCCGTCAAAAACAGGTATCACCAATAGCATAAACTTATATATTCTCGATGAAAATGACAATATTAATTTTGGACGAAATTTTCATTAATTCCAAACAAATTATGTCCGATTGAATTCCGTCAAAAATATACTATTAAACCTAAATTACTTTCATCTTCTCCGTTGTTGCATACTCCGTTCCCTACCTCTATCTCCTCTCACTGCGCTGCTCCCCATCTATATATTTCCGGCGCCTTCCCTCCGTTTCCCGCCTCCCCACATTGAGCTCAGCTAGATCTAGCTATGGTGGTAAATCAAATTTCGTAATTAACAGACCACAAAGGAGGAATTAACCCTAGCTTGGCGACGACGAATTCCCAATTTCCCATGTACAGTTTGTTATTTAGGGTTTACTCAGTTTGGAGTTTTTAATTAGGGCTTGTATTAAACTCGATCGATCGATCATTTGAGGATTCATTCATTTTGATGATATTAAACACTGCATGCTGGTGTTATTTGAAACCTAATTTAATCAATTGTGAACTTGTAGTAGTTTTGTTATGAGTTTGATACTTCTTAGTTTGTCACCCTAATTAGTTTTACTAATTAGCTTGATACTATTACATTAATATATATTAAACATAATATGGTATAGCTATACTATAGTACTATAATATAATACAATAAAATAAATCAAGTATAATTTACTTACTTAGTTTATTTTATTAAAAGCTCTTAATTACTCTTGCTATAAAAATATATATAAAATCATTTGAAAATTATGTATAGGCATTTTACCGTCAGATATCTTAATATATACAGAAACTAGAAATGAAAAACTAAAATCGAAGCATCAATTCTTGGATGGAAGGGATATATAAATAATTGTATGTATACGTACAGATGTATATATGTATTAACAGTAAATGAATGATGAGTATGGGTTTTGTTTGTCAATGACCACTTCCCACTTCCCAGGTACGGGCAGTGCATGTGGTTAATATGTAATGTCGGTTGAGAACTACTGTAATTAAGAATATATATATATATATATATATATATATATATTATTTTATCCTCTTATCGAATTAGATGCGAAATTTTAAGAAGTATTAAGAGGTAACAATTATTGTGGACAAATTTATATCTATTCTTCTCCCGCTTACATGCAAGGGCTGATCTGTTTGAGGGCAGCGTAGGCAGTCTTAGCTGAATTTTTTTTTATAGGTATAAGGGCAGGGGTAAATATGTAAGTTAATACATTCAAAGGAGCATATTAATAGAAGAGTTAAATTTGAAAGGTTTAGTTTAGTTTGCTATAATCACTTTACTTCCCTACATCTTACTAATGGACCCTATATATATAATTTTTGGTATTCTGAGTAAATTTTAGATGGTTTGTTTCTCTTATTTCAAGTAAAGTTTATTTTCAACTTGTAAAAAGATGCCAAAATTGGTATATACTTTGAAATTAATTCATGATTTTGTTTAAATATAAAAATCAAATTTGGTTTGAGGCTTTGAGCATTTGAAAAATCATTCGAATTGAAGTATGACAAGTAATCGAAATAAAATTTTAAATTGTATCTAAATATTTTTTATTTAAAATTTATTTTTTAGTTTAGATTATGAATATTTATTACAATTTGTAAATATTATTATGATAATAAATTCCCATGGTAGGAAACATTTGTTTTGCTCATCTTCCCGACCAACTTCCCCTATTTTTGTTGACTGAAAAATAAAATAATTTTAGTTAGGCAAATTGGTGGAAGCTAGTAAGTATTCTTTTCTATTCTACTGTTTTCAAAGTGGGCCAAAATACACATTCCGTCACAGTTGAAGTCACATGGAACCATTCACCGCCAATCAAGCATATGTCATATAGATAAATAAATTATTACCAACTCTAATTCTACACAACACTCAACTCGTAATAATAAAATAGTAATATTATTTTTTTCCTAAAGAAACAAGTTATAATAAAAGAGTGTATTTAATTTAAAATAAAATTTAATATACAAATCGATTTTAGAGTTAAAATTTAGTATAAAAGAGTGGTGATCAATTTCTGTTCAAATTACACTAGAAAGGACTGGACTGACGTTGGTTTCTTTTTAAAATATTGAAATTTGCATACACCACAATTGCAACCTACTAACATTTATCAACTAACTCATAAACCACAAGTACAACCAACCGTCATTTTGGGTGGGTGTTGGGTTGTTCATCCGTTTGTAATTTTAAGGCTTAAATATGAATTAGTATCCTAAACTATAGGTCATATGATAATCCACCTTTCAATTTTATCAATTAGATGATTAAACTATCAATTTTTTCCAATTAAAACAAATTAATCATGCCATGTCAGAAATTGATGACGTAACCCCGCTGACTAGGCTAATCAATGTACACGTATAATTAAAAATTATTATTTTAAATGAATTTTACATTTATTAAATGTCTAAGGGTAAAAAAGTTAAATCACTATTAAATATCAGATTGCTTTTTTATTTCTTCCTCCATCTCCGGCGTCTGTGCCTCCATCTCCGGCTGCTACTCAAAGTGTTTCTGCCATTTTTCAAAATCTTCAATCTCACTCCTCCCAACAAACTGTCAAAAACATCAATGGGAGGGAACAAACAGATCAATTTTTTTCAAACAGATCAATAACAAACTGGGTATTGAGACAAACAGATCAAAAACAAACTGTTAAATCCTAATTGCAAACTCAAACCCAACCATTACTATTAACTGGGTATTGGATCTCACAGCTCTCGAAAAATTCTTCCACAGATTTATCTCCTTCATCACTAACCCAACCATTACTACAGAAATCAAAAAATTCAGAAATTCCAGGTATAAACCCTAAGCAACATAAACAAACACATAAATCCTAATTGCAAACTGAAACCAGCAACCAAATTGCAAACTCAAACCAACAATCAAATGAAACCCAAACCAAAATGAAAGATCAAAAGACAAAATTATTATTAACTGAAATTATAGATTTAAGAAATAAGACAAATTTGTCAAGCCCACTCATCTTCCCTATCACCACAACACATGATCCGCAAGAAATCGTACCAAAAAACACAAAGAATTACACCATAAAAAACCCACAAATTCCACCATCACCATCGATCGAACTACATGACCGCCTCTGTCCATCAAATCTTTCATCCTTGATCATATTTCACTTCTCATATCAACCGCACCCCCAAAATCCACAACCTTTATGCTTCCACAATTGTTGCTAGCAAAAAAAAATCGCCATATTTGAGAAAAGAAAATAAAAAAAGGAGAAGAAAAACCGGTAGTATCAATATTGTCGTTGACCTTCTATTCGCCGACGTGCCTAGCTCCACTTAGGTCGTCAATTTGAGATGCCAAAAATGTCTTTGTTTTGATTTTCTTCTTTCTCGGATTTGGGTATGCAAAGAGGCAAGTTTTGGTTGAGATCTACTAGATTTGAGAAGTCAATGAACATATGAAGTGATGATGCAACAGCGGTTGGGCTGGGGATCTCGAGGGCTAGATCTGAGAAGTCAGTGAACATATGAGATCTGTGAACCATTACAGTGATAAATATTGAGGGGTTTTAGGTAAAAGTAATTCGTTCACCAGATGAAGCGGAAGGTGTCTGTAATGAAGTGAAGATGCATCTGTGGTTTAATTTATTTTTTTGAAGAACATCAGTGGTTTAATTTGGGTATGCAGAGAGGCAAGGTTTGGTTGAGATCGATTGTGATGGTTTGCTGTTTTTGATAGTTGTGTGACAATTTTACCCTTGAATATATTAAAAATATTTAATAGTAAAGTAAAAAATTATTTTTTTATACACATCAGTCAGTTGATTAATTACCACTTCAGATATAAGCACGCGCCAATTTCTCGACGTGATATCTTTAAATTGTTGAAATTGAAAAAAATTAATAGTTCAATCATGTAATTGATAAAATTGAAAGATGAAGTATCGAAGTGAAATATAGCCTATAATTTAGGATAATAAATTATATTTAAGCCTAATTTTAATACAGTATTAACATAGATATCTCTCTGCGTGGTTATATTAATTCACTACACAAATGATCCATCTCACTTTGTGCAATTAATATAATTGTGAGATTTAAATGATCATAAATGTCATGTTACCAATCTACCCCCAAATCTGGGCATCGATTATGGACCAAATAATTACATCCCAACCAAATGGTAGTATGTGTAAATTTGAGATTATCCACATTATGAATGAAAAACATTTTTCCAATATTTCTCTCTTGTCCTTTCTAGCTCCTCTTCCAAGTTCCAATTATGTTCTTCTTCAGTTGGTTAAAGTGGTTATGAAATTGTGAGAATTCATAACAATGGATTCCGTATTTTCTCAAGATCGAAGAAATTATCAATGCCACAGGGGAACTACTTCTCTACAAATATCCATCCATCCATCCATCCATCATGGTCTATATACATAATACATGCATAATGTTCTTGTTGACGCCATATTACATCTCCAGGATGTTGAGGGCATGGAGGAACGGAGTATCTTTTTGCATTATACTGTAATAGATTTTTGATTTTTATAACGAAGAAACCACAAAAAGACATGGCATATTATTGCAATAAAAGAGATGATTAAAAACTACTACTAAAACAATACTCATAATAACACAATGGTCATGTGTAAAGTAAGAGAAAAGGTCTACTTCTTCTACTTAAGTGTCAGTCATTACCCACCACATAACTATTTTGTTGATAAATACTCCACCTTTCACAAATGGAGAGACAAATCAAGCTTTTCATCTTTTTCCCTATCATTTTTCCCACTGCTGACATTCTTATTTTGGGATGAACTTTCCCTGATAAACCCATTTCTCTGCCAGTTCAAGAAGCTCTGTTCATCTTCTTCCAAGTGACATGGATTATTCCCGCGATAAAATACCATGTTATCGAATTTGGGTGCAACCCCATTTGATCCGAACCGATCCGAAAATGGCTGGCCGGGCAATTGACAGAGATTGGCTGCATGGGCGGTTATGTAGAGTGAAGGATTAAAAAGGCCTATCTGATGGTTGGGTGCGAAAAACAGAGGTGGGTGTGGAAGGGTAGAATTGGAAGATGCCCTTTTAGCCTTTCTTGCTGCACTTCTCTCCTTCTTGTGGGCATTTTGATGGCCTCCCAAAGCTTGTGAACTATGAAATTTTCTTGAACAAAATAAACAGGGGAATGATCTTGTTGATGTATCTTCTGCTGCATTATTCGGTGCATGATTATTGGCTATGTTTTCAGCTTCCATAATCTGTAACAAAAATAAATATCAAATATCGACAAAATAACTTTAAAAGGGAAAATTATGAACATGTAATTAAGAAAACCTTGAGGGGCAGAGTGACAGAAGCTTGGAAAGAAACAGAATGAGCCAAAGTTTAAAGAGTTTGAAGTTTGGCTTTTGAAACAGATGAAAATAAGGGTTTTGAAAGAGATTTGGAAGTTGGGAAATGTGAACTGATCAAGGGAGGGTGGGGTGTGTATAATTATTAAAAAGAGTGAATGGCAGAAAGGAGTTAACAAGACAAGAGGGTGTATGGGCTTGGGAACAGAAGATACAAGAGAGAGAGAGAGAGAGAGAGAGAGAGAGAGAGAGAGAGAGAGATAAGTGGGGATGGATGGATGGATGGAAGTATCCTCCAATAAGCTTCATCATGCTGAGGCAAGGAGAGTGATTGGAATGGTGGAAGGAGGGATGCATGAATGAATTGGGAAATGGAATCTCTACCTCTCTGACAGTTTATCTGGTTATATGGTCACTTGGGTTTCCTCTTGCAGGGATTTTAACTCTGGTTCTTTATTTTCACTACTTTGTTTGATTCCATCAATTAAGATCACAATTATCCTTTAATCAGCCCAAGAATCATGGTTTCTTGGCTCAAAATTTCATTTAATCAAGAAAAGGAGGGAGGTTGGAAAATTATACTACTAGGTAATTAGAATATTTTTGCATAATTTATCGAGACAATACTTTGATTAGTTGTAGTGTCTAGCCTGTCAAATGTACAAATGTACCGGACTAACGTCCGGTGCATGTATTAATTTTTTTTATTAGTCCGGTGCATGTATTAATTTTTTTATTTTTTTTTTGGATTTTTACCACAATTATGAGGGGAAAAAAATAAAAAATAATAGAACAAATTTGAACAAAAAATTATAAAAAAAAGTATATTTTTTATTGAAAAAACACTATAAACAATTACATGTACCGGACGGTACCGGTCATTAAGATGCATCGGACCGCCCCCAATTACAGCTCTTTTTAAGAGGGTTATTTGATAAAATTAAATCAAATGTTCTGAATGTATAAAAAATTGAATAAATTGGAATGAAGGATAAAATGATGTGTTTGATAATTGTTTATCTAAAATATCTAAATACGTGCATTATTCTATTTTAACTTTCTAGACCGTTATGAATAAATTTATTATATAATTATAAATAAACAATGTTATCTAGAAAAATTAAATATAAACTTTTGAACAATCTTTGATGAATTATATTATTAAAAATATAATTTTAGGAATAAAATACTAAAAAATAATTTTGAGATGTCCCAATATATAAACTACTTACTATTTATAAAATTTAGTTGGTTCATTATTTTACTTTTATGCCCTTATAATAAATATTCAATCATTACTCTTTTTTTGAAGAAACAACATTCAATGATATTATTTTTATCACCACATTTAATGTTGTTGTATTCTCTTTGGTTAAAGTTCTATGATTATGGAATTTAATGGTCAGTACACGTCAATCAATGAAGTTGGGAGTTCAAGTGTGTTCATTAATTCCATATTAAGGGGTATATATGGAAAATTATGTTAAAAATTGCCACTTAAATTGATTTTCTTAAACTATGTGCCAAAAGAAATCAGCCTATAACTATGAGACGGAGGGAGTATTAATAACATTTGTGAGACCCCAGATTTTATCAATGAAGATTTAAATTTTGTCAAAATAATTTTTTAATATTATGGTGTGAATTTAAGATAATATTATAGTTGTGGGTAGTATTTATAAATTTTGCAAAGTATGCAGTGGTTATATTATATTCGATTGGTGGGGAATATTCGATTTAGCGAGGAATATTCGTACAACGGCTCAATCATTGGTGGACCCCACAATGTAATTATTGTCGGATTGAAAAAACGACAAAAATATTTTATTGAAATAACGGCGGAAGTTTTTACTGGTTGATCTTTGTTGAACTACTCGGTAGTAAAAAATGCGATGTCGTGTGGTTGCATAAGTAGCACACGGTATTGATTATTGATCTTATGTGTGAAGTCACTCACCGGTTTGATTCCATTATTGTCGATTAATAATATGAATTATTATAGCGATAATGACGTTTTGTTTTATTCGTATTATTAACGTAATAGAAACGAAACATCTTTTATATAAAATGAATCTTTATTAAAGTTATTACATAAATAGAATATATTATATTTTATTATGCGTAGTGTTGCGTAGTGTTTTGCGTAGTGTTGCGTAGTGTTTTTGCGTAGTAAAATGTTTTTATATAAATAGAATATATGATATTTTATTTAAAAGATTTTACTTTAAATATGGATGAAAATCAGATTAAAATAAATCAATCTGAGATAGTTCATAGATTAATTACTATGCATTCTATTTTCCTATAAATAAAGCTCATTCCTTCATTATTTTCTTTACAATTCACCTGAAACTACAGAGAGAGAAATTATAGAGATAAGCTATAGAGAGAAAATCTATAGAGAAAAAGAAGAAGAGTATTCTCGGTACTTCACTTTACTTTGATATCCAAATGTCTTTTTACGGGTAAGGGGTATTATTTGTTGTACTCGTAATGGGTGTTATTCTTTCTTATTCATGAAGAGAACTTACATTATTACATTCATTATTATTACATTGGAATAACTTTTGTAAAAGTGGTATACCCTATACATAACTTTGTATATGCTGGGACATACCTATACTTGGTGAAATCCTTATATTTATTCCATTCTTATTTATTACATTGGAATAACTTTGTATCTGTGAATTCCCTATACTTGGTGATCTTCTTCTCATTATTCCATTCTTTATTATTACATTGGAATATCACATGCGTGTGTTTTACACGGGACTGGTTCCATTGTTTATTATTCCGCATTTATTATTACATTGGAATATCTCATGCGTGTGTTTTACACCGACAGGTTCCATTGTTTATTATTCAACATTTATTATTACATTGGATCATCACTTGCGATGTGAATTTCACGACTGGTTAAGTTATTATTATTACATTGGAATAACTTTTATCATCTGAAGGATGCGTATGGTGATTTCTTTTGTTATTCCATTCTTTATTATACCCAGGTTGGTTAAAACTTTGACTTATATACTCCATGAAATTAGTGAAATATCCTTGATATTTGCGCTTCATCCAAAGATATCTTTTCATGGAAATATTCTTACGATCATTCTTGAATTTTACTCTACAAAAGCGATATCTTGTTGACAATTTGGGCGTTAATAATTCCTAGATAAATTAATTCTTGAACTTGTTTTATTGAATTATTATGTCATTGTCATCATCCTCATGTTATATTATGTTATCTTTGGCTTACGTGCGTAGATGAACTTAGTATGATTATGACCGAGGATCATTCGGTATAATCATGGCTTGTTATAAATGATGTGATAAAAGTCCTCGGTGGCACATAATGCGATGATGGATAGTTTTTGGTATGATTATGACCGGGGGTGATTCGGTATAGTCGTGACCATTGATAATTTGATGAAAATCCTTGGCCGCAGTAGTGCGGGATGATTAGATGTGGTGGTTTATTTATTAAGTTTGAGTCTCGTGATAATAAAAAAAAATTGATGAAAACCTTTTAAAACCTAAAAGAGATGGTAGACTTTATTTTTTACTTGACTCTTTTAATGGATTGCATATTCATTGTAGTTAAAGCGGTTTGTCTATTATATTTTATCGGTTTAACAATTGTTGAAGGCTAATGATAATTTATTTTGCATTATCTTAGTCATAATATTTCTTCTTTGGGCTAGTTGAGCTCACCTTTTCTTTCACTTTATTCTCTTGAGAAATGAGAACATATGGTTTGAACGAGTCGGGGAATGGAGTAATGGTCGAGAGGATAGCAATAGTAGTCCTCACTATTACGTGAAATAGTGTGATAATAGTTGTAATGAGGACTCCTTTTGAGTTTGTATAATATCTAGTAGACAATATTTGTATTCAAACTCACGATTTATATCGTATTATACCACGACAGATTATATTAATAAGTTGTATTTGAATTTATGTACCATGTAAGTGGCGACCCAAGATGGGTGGCGTATACCTAATTTTGGGGCGTCACGGTTGGTATCGAGCTTAGGGATATGATCCTGGCTAAGATGTGAGAATAGTACTAGGAGGGAGGCAGGGAATACCTTCGCTAGTATGACCTACCTAAGTTTATTTGGTATTTGATTGGTCGGTCAGAGTATAGTGATAATATGTTGCATGTCAATTAACCCTTATTTTGTGGCAGTGTTTGAAAATGGCATCCGAGAATGTTGAGAATAGCAATGGAGCACAGGAGACTGTTGATTCTCCACAGATCAATAATCAGGACAATGTGCAACAGGATGGCGATAATCCTCCTGTAAACAACAACACTAATCAATTGACGAACGACGGTACGTTTAAAAGGTTTTTAGAATTCATGCAACATCAGGCGAAAGCGACTCCTGTCCAAAACGTAGGTGGAAACACGGAAAACTCTCGGCGGTCACCGCTAAACAATTCAGGCTGGGACCACCGGAGTTTAAGGAGAGCCAAAACCACTTACGGCGGAAACATGGATAAAGCAGATTACAAGATATTTGATGTCTTGGGATGCTCGAAAGCAAAGGTTCCTTTTGCGCCTTTATATTCTTGCGGAGAGGCGATTCTTGGTGGGAATCGGTAAAAGCGTACTCGACTTCTTTGTCTTGAAGATATCTTGGGAGAAGTTCGAGAGTCTGTTCAACGATAAATACTTTCACAAAAGTATTACGCCACATGAAGGAGGTGGAGTTTATCAAGTTGGAACAAAACAATATGACCGTGTCGCAATACGAGGCAAAATTTGCGGAGTTATCACGGTTTGCGTCCCACTTGGTGGATAATGAAAAGAGAATGGCGCGAATGTTTTTAAGAGGTTTGAAGCCAGAGATACGTCAATATCTTATTTCTCATAAACTACATTTTTATTCAGATGTTGTAAATAGGGCTCAGTTAGTGGAGCGCGATAACGAGTCAACGCAACTAAAAGAGAAGCGGTAAAGCAAAATTATAATACCGGTGAGTAGTCATCATCAAGCGGTGACAACAAGCGTGGAGGAAATCAACGGGCTAAATATGGTAACCACTTGGTGGTAATCGAGGCCAAAACAATAAGAATGGACATTTCAAAAAAGAAGATTCAACAATGATGGAAAGGCGTCGGCCACCAAAGACCGTTGTTAAGGAAGGAGAAAGACCACCTATTATATGCTTCAAATGCGGAGGAGAGGATACATCGGTTCGAATGCGCCATGCAAATCAAAGCATGTTATAATTGTGGAAGAAAGGTCACTTAGCTCGATTTTGTCGTTTCTAGAAGACAAATTCAACTAGGATGGAGGCACCAAAGGTTTCATCCCGACAAACCAAAGCCGGTAGTTTAAGAAAGAGCATTTTTTTTTCTCGTGACGAGGAACCTGAATAAAATTATCACGGGTAAGTTAATCATAAGCTCTTACGAAGTCTATACCGTGTTAGATACCAGTTCTACCCACTCTTTTATTTCACCTAGTTGTGTTCAACGTTTGAATTTGACTCCGAAGAAGTTAAACTTTGACTTATTGGTTGAAACTTCGTTAGTAGGAGCCTTCGTTACCGCTACTATTTTTAAATCTTGTTTAATTCAAATAAACATTTTCACGTTACCTGTCGATCTTATCTTTTTGAAAATATTTGCCTTTGATGTGATTTTCGGAATCAATTGGTTAGCTACTCGTCATGCTTTTCGTAAGGTTGTTAGCTTTTATATTTATAACAACCCTGTTACATGAATTCAAAGTAACCAAACCCTAAAGTTAATCATTGTCATATCAAGCCATAAGTGTGAAGAGCCCCGAGCCTTTCGTTGTTGACTTCCTTGTGTGGAATGCACCGAAGCCAGACTTTCTGTAGGCAACATCGTGAATGAAGATGACAAGTTTATAGGTATCATTGTGAGGTGCTATCTAGGTTAAGGGATAAAAGTCACAGTTGGTATCAATGTGATGTACTATCCAAGTCTTGGATGAGAGTCACGATTTTGAATGATATTTCTATTATTAATAAATTTCTGGCGTATTCTTGAAGACTTCTTAGCCTACTTAGGCGTGAAATCGAATTTTGTATTGACCCCGATCAAAAAAACCCATTTCTTAAACCTCAAATATTTCTTCAACTAAAAGGATCTGTTTACGTGGATTATGATGAAAGTCATAATAAAAGCATTGGACTAATGAAAATCATGGGTATACGTGGTATTAGTAAGTGTTATAATGAGTTATGTTGGTTAGTATGTTAAAACATGAAAGTTTCTTAGAAATCACAAAGAGTTGAAAATCAGATTTTGGTGAAAAACGTAACATGAAATTCAATTGACCATATCTCCTATTATATTTTGAATTTTTGAATGTGGTCAAGTCCTAGAGTTAGATCTATGAGTTACCTAACTAATTCAAGTGGAATTACTGGAAAAGGTGTTGTAAATTTTTGTGTGGACTGATTTTAGCAAATGAGTGTAAAGCTGCAAAAAAACCGAAAAAGCTGCTGCCATGATTTTAGAGGGGCTGTTTCGGCCACTTAAATTATGAGAAAAATTTTGGCCTTTTGGGACATGAAATTATATGGTATAAAGTACCTCCTGTCCAAAAATGAGCTCATTCTGACTTAAAATGAGCAAGTTATGACTATTTCAATATTTAGGTTTTTCCGAATGAAAAAATGCTATAACCTTAGGAGTTCTATAACTCCGATGACCATGAAATTTAAACTAGAAGCTCACGTTAACATGTGTAAGGTCCTGCCAAGATTTGGGAATTTTGGAGTTAAACTTGAGGTAGCTAATTTCTTAAGGAATTAATTAGAAATTGATTTTTGAAAAATAGTAAATGAATTTTAAAAATTCCGAGAAAATATATTTTCATTATGGGACTATATTATGCTAAATTCCAGAAAAGAAATATTTTTGGGACTGATTTGGTATTTTTCATGAAAATAGTTTAATTCTGAACATATGAGTTAAATATGTTATGTGAAGTAACAAAGTTGAAAATATGATTTTATGGCTAGAGGATCCTATATAGAGTATATGCATATTTTTTTGATGAGGATTTGATAATTGGTGATGATATCTTATGAGTATGGCATTTTGAATGATTAAATGCATTATATGGTAAAAGCGTAAACAATTGAGATAAATTATTTATAAATTTAAGAAGTGATTAAAATATTGTTGTAATATTAATGATATTAGATTATGAGATTATTAAGTGATTGATAACATGAGGATATTCTTGAATCTGGATAAATTATATTATAAATGTTTAATATTTATCCTTTATCTCATTTGATTGATTCTTTATATCATTATCCTCATGTTTATATTATGTTGAAAGTCATACGTGGCTTCATGATGCATAGATGGACTTGGTATGATTATGACCGAGGATTGTTCGGTATAATCATAACCGTAATTGAAAACACGATTATCTTTGGTAGTAGTGCATGGATAATTTGTGGTCGTGATACTTAATGAATACACAATTATCTTTGGTAGTAGTGCATGGATAATTTGTGGTCGTGATCTTAATGAATACCACGATTATCTTTGGTAGTAGTGCATGGATAATTTGTGGTCGTGATACTTAATGAATACACAATTATCTTTGGTAGTAGTGCATGGATAATTTGTGGTCGTGATCTTAATGAATACACGATTATCTTTGGTAGTAGTGCATGGATAATTTATTGGTCGTGATCTTAATGAATACACGATTATCTTTGGTAGTAGTGCATGGATAATTAATTGGTCGTGATCTTAATGAATATCCTTGGCACGTAGTGCGGGGATGATTCGATGATATGAATTAATTATTGAAATTTGAGTCTCGTGAATGAAATATTAAGTCATGGATGTGGTAAAAAGTCATCTTTGGTAGTAGTGCATTGATAGACTTGGTATGATTATGACCAAGGATTATTCGGTATAATCATGGCCAGTAATTGAAAACACGAATATCCTTGGCGATGGTGCATGGATAATTATTGGTCGTGATACTATTAAGTTAAGGTCTCGGCATTATTGGTTTTATGATTGTATATCTTTGGCTTTAGTAATGCAAAGATGAATTGAATGATCTCTTTGCTAGAATTGCGAAGATGAATTTAATATTTTTAAAGATAAAGGTATTCAAGGTATCCTCACCTCTTTATCATAGCGGTCATCGTACCTAATTTCGAGGCAAAATTCCATAAGGAGGGAGATTGTGAGACCCATTTTTATCGATAAAGATTTAAATTTTGTCAAAATAATTTTTAATATTATGGTGTGAATTTAAGATAATATTATAGTTGTGGGTAGTATTTATAAATTTTGCAAAGTATGCAAGTGGTTATATTATATTCGATTGGTGGGGAATATTCGGTTTAGCGGGGAATATTAAATGCAATGGCTCAATCATTGGTGGACCCTAGCGAAATTATTGTCGGATTGAGAAAACGACAAAAATATTTTATTGAAATAACGGCGGAAGTTTTACTGGTTGATCTTGTTGAACTACTCGGTAGTAAAAAAGTACGATGTCGTGTGGTTGCATAGTAGCCTTACGGTATTGATTATTGATGCTTATGTGAGAAGTCACTCGGTTTGATTCCATTATTGTCGATTAATAATATGAATTATTATAGCGATAATGACGTTTTGTTTTATTAGTATTATTAACGTAATAGAAACGAAACATCTTTTTATATAAAATGAATACTTTATTAAAGTTATTACATAAATAGAATATATTATATTTTATTATGCATAGTGTTGCATAGTGTTTTGCATAGTGTTGCATAGTGTTTGCATAGTAAAATGTTTTTATATAAATAGAATATATGATATTTTATTTAAAAGATTTTGCTTTAAATATGGATGGTCGATTAAAAGTAAATCATACTGGACCGTTCATGGATTAATTACTTATGCATTCTATTTTCCTATAAATAGAAGCTCATTCCTTCATTATTTTCTTACGAATTCATTGAAACTACAGAGAGAAATTTATAGAGATAAGCTATAGAGAAAAATCTATAGAAAAAAGAAGAAGAGTATCCCTGGTACTTCACTACTTTGATATCCGATTGTCTTTTTACTAGGTAGGGGTATTATTTGTTGTACTACTTCGTAATGGGTGTTATTCTTTCTTATTCATGAAGAGAGAACTTTATTCCATTCATTATTATTACATTGGAATAACTTTTGTAAAAGTGGTATACCCTATACATAACTGTATATCTGGCATACCACTATACTTGGTGAAATCCTTATGTTATTCCATTCTTATTTATTACATTGGAATAACTTTGTATCTGTGAATTCCCTATACTTGGTGATCTTCTTACATTATTCCATTCTTTATTATTACATTTGGAATATCACATGCGTGTGTTTTACGGACTGGTTCCATTGTTTATTATTCCGCATTTATTATTACATTGGAATATCACATGCATGTGTTTTACAGGACTTCGGTTCCATTGTTTATTATTCAAAGATTTATTATTACATTGGATCATCCTGCTTGATTGTGAATTTCACGACACTGGTTCCGTTATTATTATTCCGCATTGGAATAACTTTGTCTATCTGATCTGAAGGATGCGTGGTGATTTCTTTTGTTATTCCATTCTTTATTATACCCGGTTGGTTAAAACTTTGACTTATATATACTCCATGAAATTAGTGGAATATCCTTGATATTTGCGGCTTCATCCAATATCTTTTCATGGAAATATTCTTACGATCATTCTTGAATTTTACTCTACAAAAGCAGTATCTTGTTGACAATTTGGGCGTTAATAATTCCTAGATAAATTAATTCTTGAACTTGTTTTATTGAATTATTATGTCATTGTCATCATCCTCATGTTATATTATGTTATCTTTGGCTTACGTGCATAGATGAACTTAGTATGATTATGACCGAGGATCATTCGGTATAATCATGGCTTGTTATAAATGATGTGATAAAAGTCCTCGGTGCTTTGTAATGCGATGATGGATAGTTTTTGGTATGATTATGACCGAGGGGTGATTCGGTATAGTCATGACCATTGATAATTTGATGAAAATCCTTGGCCGTAGTGCGGGGATGATTAGATGTGGTGGTTTATTTATTAAAATTTGAGTCTCGTGATGAAAAAAAAATTGATGAAAACCTTTTAAAACCTAAAAAGATAGTGAGACTTTATTTTCTACTTGACTCTTTTAATGGATTGCATATTCATTGCAGATTAAACCGGTTGTCTATTGTATTTTATCGGTTTAACAACATTGAAGGCTAATGATAATTTATTTTGCATTATCTTAGTCATAATATTTCTTCTTCTTGGGCTAGTTGAGCTCACCCTTTCTTTCACCTTTATTCTCTTGAGAAATGAGAACATAGGCCGGGACGAGTCGGGGAGCGGAGTAATGGTCCGGAGGATAGCAATAGTAGTCCTCACTATTACGTGAAATAGTGTGATAATAGTTGTAATGAAGACTCCTTTTGAGTTTGTATAATATCTAGTAGACAATATTTGTATTCAAACTCACGATTTATGTCGTATTATACCGACAGTTATATTAATAAGTTGTATTTGAATTTATGTACCATGTAAGTGGCGACCCAAGATGGGTGGCGTATACCTAATTTTGGGGCGTCGCGGTTGGTATCGAGCTTAGGGATATGATCCTGGCTAAGATGTGAGAATAGTACTAGGAGGGAGAGCAGGGAATACCTTAGCTAGTATGACCTACCTAAGTTTATTTGGTATTTCATTGGTCGATTGAGTATAGTGATAATATGTTGCATGTCAATTAACCCTTATTTTGTGGCGGTGTTTGAAAATGGCATCCGAGAATGTTGAGAATAGCAATGGAGCACGAGATCGTTGATTCTCCACGGATCGATAATCGGGACAATGTCTGACGGGATGGCGATAATCCTCCTGTAAACAACAACAACGATCAATTGATGAGCGACGATGCGTTTAAAAGGTTTTAGAATTCATGCAACATCGGTGACGACTCACATCCAAAAGCGTGGGTGGAAACACGGAAAACTCTCGGGCGGTCACCGCTAAACAATTCAAGGAGCTGGGACCACCGGGAGTTTAAGGGAGAGCCAAAACCACTTACGGGCGGAAACATGGATAAAGCAGTTACCAAGATATTTGATGTCTTGGGATGCTCAGAAGCAAAAGGTTCCTTTTACGCTTTTATGTTCTTGCGGAGGCGGATTCTTTCATGGTGGGAATCGGTAAAAGCGTACTCAACTTCTTTGTCTTGAAGATATCTTGGGAGAAGTTCCAGAGAGCATTCAACGATAAATACTTTCCCGAAAGTATTAGCCACATGAAGGAGGTGGAGTTTATCAAGTTGGAACAAAACAATATGGCCAAGTGTCGCAATACGAGGCAAAATTTGTGGAGTTATCACGGTTTCGTCCCACTTGGTGGATAATGAAAAGAGAATGGCGCGAATGTTTTTAAGAGGTTTGAAGCGGAGATACGTCGATATCTTATTTCTCATAAACTACATTTTTATTCGGATGTTGTAAATAGGGCTCGATTAGTGGAGCGCGATAACGAGTCAACGTTGACTAAAAGAAGCGGTAAGCAAAATTATAATACCGGCGAGTAGTAGTCGTGAAGCGGTGACAACAAGCGTGGAGGAAATCAACGGGCTAAATATGGTAACCACTTGGTGGTAATCGGGGCCAAAACAATAAGAATGGACATTTCAAAAAAGAAGATTCAACAATGATGGAAAGGCGTCAAGACCAAAGACCCGTTGTTAAGGAAGAAGAAAGACCACCTATCATATGCTTCAAATGCGGAGGAGAGGGACACATCGGTCCGAATGCGCCATGCCAGTCAAAGCATGTTATAATTGTGGAAGAGAAGGTCACTTAGCTCGATTTTGTCGTTTCATCAAGACAAATTCAACTAGGATGGAGGCACCAAAAGGTCATCCCTGACAAACCAAAGCCGGTGGTTTAAGAAAGAGCATTTTTTTTCTCGTGATGAGGAACACGAATAAAATTATCACGGGTAAGTTAATCATAAGCTCTTGCGAAGTCTATACCGTGTTAGATACCGTTTCTACCCACTCTTTTATTTCACCTAGTTGTGTTCAACGCGTTTGAATTTGACTCAAGAAGAAGTTAAACTTTGACTTCTTGGTTGAAACTTCGTTAGTAGGAGCCTTCGTTACGCTACTTATTTTTAAATCTTGTTTAATTCAAATAAACATTTTCACGTTACTGTCGATCTTATCTTTTTGAAAATATTTGCCTTTGATGTGATTTTGGAATCAATTGGTTAGCTACTCATCATGCTTTTAAGTAAGGTTGTTAGCTTTTATATTTATAACAACCTGTTACATGAATTCAAAGTAACCAAACCCTAAAGTTAATCATTGTCATATCAAGCCATAAGTGTGAAGAGCCCCGAGCCTTTTCGTTGTTGACTTCCTTGTGTGGAATGCAAAGCCGGACTTCTCTCGTAGGCAACATCGTGAATGAAGATGACAAGTTTATAGGTATCATTGTGAGGTCTTATCTAGGTTAAGGGATAAAAGTCACAGTTGGTATCAATGTGATGTCTTATCCAAGTCTTGGATGAGAAATGTGATTTTGAATGATATTTCTATTATTAATAAATTTCTGGCGTATTCTTGAAGACTTCTTAGCCTACTTAGGCGTGAAATCGAATTTTGTATTGACCCCAAAGATAAAAAACCCATTTCTTAAACCCTCAAATATTTCTTCAACTAAAAGGATCTGCATTTCGTGGATTATGATGAAAGTCATAATAAAAGCATTGGACTAATGAAAATCATGGGTATCGTGGTATTAGTAAGTGTTATAATGAGTTATGTTGGTTAGTATGTTAAAACATGAAAGTTTCTTAGAAATCACAAAGAGTTGAAAATCAGATTTTGGTGAAAAACGTAACATGAAATTCAATTGACCATATCTCCTATTATATTTTGAATTTTTGAATGTGGTCAAGTCCTAGAGTTAGATCTATGAGTTACCTAACTAATCCAAGTGGAATTACTGGAAAAGGTGTTGTAGATTTTTGTGTGGACTGATTTTAGCAAATGAGTGTAAAGCTGCAAAAAAATTGAAAAAGCTGCTGCCA
The DNA here is from genome assembly GCA_020205615.1 of Panax quinquefolius. Classification (NCBI taxonomy): domain Eukaryota; kingdom Viridiplantae; phylum Streptophyta; class Magnoliopsida; order Apiales; family Araliaceae; genus Panax; species Panax quinquefolius. The sequence goes on along the minus strand of CM035154.1, from coordinate 3,936,743 downwards.
TGATTTTAGAGGGGCTGTTTCGGCCACTTAAATTATGAGAAAAATTCTGGCCTTTTGGGACATGAAATTATATGGTATAAAGTACCTCCTGTCCAAAAATGAGCTCATTCTAACTTAAAATGAGCAAGTTATGACTATTTCAATATTTAGGTTTTTCCGATGAAAAACGCTATAACTTAGAGTTCTATAACTCCGATGACCATGAAATTTAAACTAGAAGCTCACGTTAACATGTGTAAGGTCCTGCCAAGATTTGGGAATTTTGGAGTTAAACTTGAGGTAGCTAATTTCTTAAGGAATTAATTAGAAATTGATTTTGAAAAATAGTAAATGAATTTTAAAATTCGAGAAAAATATATTTTCATTATGGGACTATATTATGCTAAATCCCAGAAAAGAAATATTTTTGGGACTGATTTGGTATTTTTCATGAAAATAGTTTAGTTTCTGAACATATGAGTTAAATATGTTATGTGAAATAACAAAGTTGAAAATAGGATTTTATGGCTAGAGGATCCTATATAGAGTATATGCATATTTTTTGATGAGGATTTGATAATTGGTGATGATATCTTATGAGTATGGCATTTTGAATGATTAAATGCATTATATGGTAAAGCGTAAACAATTGAGATAAATTGTTTATAAATTTAAGAAGTGATTAAAATATTGTTGTAATATTAATGATATTAGATTATGAGATTATTAAGTGATTGATAACATGAGGATATTCTTGAATCTGGATAAATTATATTATAAATGTTTAATATTTATCCTTTATCTCATTTGATTGATTCTTTATATCATTATCCTCATGTTTATATTATGTTGAAAGTCATCTCGTGGCATGGCTTTGGTAGTGCATAGATGGACTTGGTATGATTATGACGAGGATTGTTAGGTATAATCATAACCGTAATTGAAAACACGATTATCTTTGGTAGTAGTGTCATGGATAATTTGTGGTCGTGATACTTAATGAATACACAATTATCTTTGGGTCAGTAGTGCATGGATAATTTGTGGTCGTGATACTTAATGAATACGATTATCTTTGGTAGTAGTGTGCATGGATAATTTGTGGTCGTGATACTAATGAATACACAATTATCTTTGGTAGTAGTGCATGGATAATTTGTGGTCGTGATCTTAATGAATACACGATTATCTTTGGTAGTAGTGCATGGATAATTTGTGGTCGTTGATCTTAATGAATACACGATTATCTTTGGTAGTAGTGCATGGATAATTCGTGGTCGTGATACTAATGAATATCCTTGGCACAGTAGTGCGGGGATGATTCGATGATATGAATTAATTATTGAAATGAGTCTCAAAGATGAAATATTAATTCATGGATGTGGTAAAAAGTCATCTTTAGGCCGTAGTGCATTGATAGACTTGGTATGATTATGACCAAGGATTATTCGGTATAATCATGGTAGTAATTGAAAACACGAATATCCTTGGCGATTAGTGCATGGATAATTAAGTGGTCGTGATACTTATTAAGTTGCGTCTCGGCATTATTGGTTTCTGATTTGTATATCTTTGGCAGTAGTGCAAAGATGAATTGACATCTTTAATGAATTGTTAATGAATATCATAAGATGAATTTAATATTTTTTAAAGGTAAATGTATTCAAGGTATCCTCACCTCTTTATCATAGCAGGTACGTACCCTAATTTCGAGGGCAAAATTCCATAAGGAGGGGAGATTGTGAGACTCCAGATTTTATCAATAAAGATTTAAATTTTGTCAAAATAATTTTTTAATATTATGGTGTGAATTTAAGATAATATTATAGTTGTGGGTAGTATTTATAAATTTTGCAAAAGTATGCAAGTGGTTATATTATATTCGATTGGTGGGGAATATTCGGGTTTAGCGAGGAATATTAAATACAACTACTCAATCATTGGTGGACCCTAGCAATTATTATTATTGATTGATTGAAAAACGACAAAAATATTTTATTGAAATAACGGCGGAAGTTTTACTGGGTGATCTTGTTGAACTACTCGGTAGTAAAAAAGTACGATGTCGTGTGGTGGTTGCATAGTAGCACACCGGTATTGATTATTGATCTTATGTGAGAAGTCACTCGGTTTGATTCCATTATTGTCGATTAATAATATGAATTATTATAAGCGATAATGACGTTTTGTTTTATTAAGTATTATTAACGTAATAGAAACGAAACATCTTTTATATAAAATAGAATACTTTATTAAAGTTATTCTATAAATAGAATATATTATATTTTATTATGCATAGTGTTGCGTAGTGTTTTGCGTATAGTGTTGCATAGTGTTTGCGTAGTAAAATGTTTTTATATAAATAGAATATATGATATTTTATTTAAAAGATTTTGCTTTAAATATGGACCGTCGATTAAAAGTAAATCAATCTGACCGTTCATGGATTAATTACTATGCATTCTATTTTCCTATAAATAGAAGCTTATTCCTTCATTATTTTCTTACGAATTCAATTGAACTCTAGAGAGAAATTGTAGAGATAAGCTATAGAGAGAAAATCTATAGAGAAAAAAGAAAAGAGTATTCTACGGTACTTCACTACTTTGATATCCGATGTCTTTTTACGGTAAGGGGTATTATTTGTTGTACTCGTAATGGGTGTTATTCTTTCTTATTCATGAAGAGAACTTCATTATTCCATTCATTATTATTATTACGTTGGAATAACTTTGTAAAAGTGGTATACCCTATACATAACTTTGTATATGCATGCAGACCACTATACTTGGTGAAATCCTTATATTATTCCATTCTTATTTATTACATTGGAATAACTTTTATATATCTCTGTGATTCCCTATACTTGGTGATCTTCTTCATTATTCCATTCTTTATTATTACATTGGAATATCATATACGTGTGTTTTACACCTGACACGATTCCATTGTTTATTATTCGCATTTATTATTACATTGGATCATCACAGCCGATTGTGAATTTCACGACACGGTTCCGTTATTATTATTATTACATTGGAATAACCTGTACATCACGAAGGATGCGTGGTGATTTCTTTTGTTATTCCATTCTTTATTATACCCAGGTTGGTTAAAACTTTGACTTATACTCCATGAAATTAGTGAAATATCCTTGATATTTGCGCTTCATCCAAAGATATCTTTTCATGGAAATATTCTTCCGATCATTCTTGAATTTTACTCTACAAAACAAAGATCTTGTTGACAATTTGGACGTTAATAATTCCTAGATAAATTAATTCTTGAACTTGTTTTATTGAATTATTATGTCATTGTCATCATCCTCATGTTATATTATGTTATCTTTGGCTTACGTGCATAGATGAACTTAGTATGATTATGACCGAGGATCATTCGGTATAATCATGGCTTGTTATAAATGATGTGATAAAAGTCCTCGATGGCACATAATGCGTTGATGGATAGTTTTTGGTATGATTATGACCGGGGGTGATTCGGTATAGTCGTGACCATTGATAATTTGATGAAAATCCTTGGCCAGTAGTGCAGGGATGATTAGATGTGGTGGTTTATTTATTAAAATCGAGTCTCAAATGATGAAAAAAAAATTGATGAAAACCTTTTAAAACCTAAAAGATGATGTAGACTTTATTTTCTACTGACTCTTTTAATGGATTGCATATTTCAGCTGCGATTAAACCGGTTGTCTATTGTATTTTATCGGTTTAACAATTGTTGAAGGCTAATGATAATTTATTTTGCATTATCTTAGTCATAATATTTCTTCTTAAAGCTAGTTGAGCTCACCTTTTCTTTCATTGTTTCTCTTGAAAATGAGAACATAAATTTGAGACGAGTCGGGGAGCGGAGTAATGGTCCGGAGGATAGCAATAGTAGTCCTCACTATTCTACGTGAAATAGTGTGATAATAGTTGTAATGAGGACTCCTTTTGAGTTTGTATAATATCTAGTAGACAATATTTGTATTCAAACTCACGGTTTATGTCAGTATTGTACACTCATGCTTATATTAGTAAGTTGTATTTGAATTTATGTACCATGTAAGTGGCGACCCAAGATGGGTGACGTATACCTAATTTTGGGGGCGTCACAACATTCTACAGTACATAAGTCAAAACAAAAAAATTACAACAACATTCATTAAATTAGTTATCTAATTTTTTGTTAAACACAAAATCAAAAACAATTTGTACATAACAAAATTAGCTTACAATAGTGTAAACAAAATGAATATTAAATGTAAGTAAAAATATCATTAATCACTACTTCTTACACATTCGATCACAAATTTTTGAATTAATCGTTGAGACACATTTAATATTTAAAAATTATTAAATAAACAATCTGAATAACTTATTCGTTCATATTCAAAACTTATTAAGCTATAGGTATATTGTTTTTTTTTTTTGTACATATATAAATTATATTGGTGCCTTGGTGGAGAGGAGAGAGGTGAGATTGAATAATTAATGAGTGGGCATATGAGGCAGGCAGTAAATGATCTGGGTTGTAATCTGTAATGGGCAATGTGGAAAGATTGGGTAACTTAAAGCTAAAGACAGTCCCCCACTGTAGTCGTTGCCTACACATTTAGCATCATTCTTTTTTCTTATCAAATTCCTTACTTTGCATGCAAATGGCCTACCTCAGCTCAGCTGCCCTAGACTAGACTGGTACTTCCCTTTATTACAATAAATAGTTATGGGGCTAGCACCCACTAGTACTATAAGCATATATATATATATATATATATATCTGACATCTGATCCACCGCCACTGCCATGCAATTTGTCACTTTCCATCTCCTTCCTATTCGTTGCATGCTCTGCTATTTCACATCATTTCTGTCACGTTAAACTCCATCACTTCCATAAAAAAGAATTTTTGTCATGTCACTATTATTAAGTAAGAAATTATTATTTATAAAGATAAAAATAAAACAAAAATACATTCCTAGCATTCGTATAATTTATAAACGGGACTCCTATGGAAAGGAAGGAGTATAACTGTATTAAGAGAGAAGTAGACTCCTTATGTTTCACTCCATGTTCTTACACGCGGCAGGAATGAATATGAAGGGCTCAAAACAATAACACCATCAGAATTCATAACTACTACAACTACATTTGTCAGTTCTCCATGCCCATCTGCCAGCTAATTAATACTAACAGAACCCACAAGGGGAAAACAGTGAGGCCTTCATGGATATGGAAAGTCAAGGGAAGAAGGAGGCGAGAAAAGAAAATCTCACTTGCTGGTATTTTGGCGAACATTGTTTGGACCAAAAGCTGACTTTAGAAAAAGAATAACGTTGGCATGGTGGTCAATTCCTACCTTGACTTTCTTCAGAAAAAAAAAATCTCTTGAATGCACCAAATCGATGCGAGGATAAGGCGTAAGCTGCCTGTTTCAATTAAAACTAAAAAAAATGGACGTTAGAAAAAAGATAGAGATTTGGAAAAGGAAAGAGAATCTTCTCGGAAGTCCTAACAATACCACCTTTTAAGCAAATACGAGTACCACAACATCAAAAATTTATATCAATTGACAGTTCCGAGTGTGCAAATTGAATGACCTAAAAGTGTCCCCGCCAACTCTGGTTCCCACTTACAAGCAAGCAAGTAGAACATTGCATCAGGATAGTATTTTTCCATATAGACAATTACCATGTTGGAAAGTGAGATTAAAAGAGAGAAGGAGATCAGAAAATAATAATAATAACAACAATTCTGCATGAACTTGATGAGTAAATCAATACATGAACTATAAAGGTTTTAATGGCTTTGGCAGATCGGGGAGTGAACTGTAGTCTTGGTAAGAGAGATAACTACTGAAAACGTCGCAAAGAATGCACAAATAGCCGTGGCAATTAATTTTCAACCAAACTTGTAATATTTAGGAACATCCAAAACATTTACTTAGGAAGAATCCTGACGGCACTGGTGTAAGCTCAGGCTCAGTCTTTCTACAAGGAAGATGTTTAAAAAAGGCTTTTACAGCTCCTGCCACCCCATCTTCATCCTCCATCGCCTTTGCAAGTTGTATTGCACTCTCCTTCACCTGCATTGTTTAATTAAACTTTTAACTAACCCCTTGAGGTATAAACCATGGTGATTATCATAAAACATACAATCACATTCTTAAACTTCCTGCATATGCATATGGCTATGGAAAAGGGACATAAGATGATAAAATCAAATCCACTTGTTCAAGATATTTAATAATTACCTTGGGCTCTAGCATGAACTTGATTGCATCAACCAACTTGGGAAGTGAAAATTCATCAATTGGTATGGGTGCAGGTCCTACTCCTCTTGCATGCACTCGTTCTCCCCAAAAAGGTTGGTCGCCAAAGAAAGGTACAATGGTAGTTGGGCACTATATTGCAATAATAAATTAAAATTTAGCCAATGACAGAATCAAATGGAACAACTACAACAGCTAGATTAATCGTTGAAGGCTTGAAGCCATTACCGCAGCCTTAAGACCAGCAGCTGTTGTCCCAGCACCCCCATGGTGCAACTGAAAGCAAAGTATAAAGCCATAAGAATCAACTAAAATAATAAGCAGGAACTACCAATTATAATGCAAATTTTGTGTTACAGAATTATTTACACAAAAACATTGTGTACTATATTTTAAGGTTACAATACTCTCGAAATAGAGACTAATTACATAAATTACAGGCTTCTCCTAGATTTAAAATTATAACCTACCACATCCAGATGCAGTCATGAATATTAAGGCTTCGCATCAAGCTTGCTCCGGTTTAAACTTTTAATATGCCAGTTAACAATATTTTAAAGATTTTTAACTTGGCCTTAAGCCTAAAACCTCCCAAATCCCACTGAAAACCAACCTTGAACATATGTTGTTACAAACACAACAGAGAGTCGCAGACCAATATATACACTACATTACCACATATACACATGTACTATATGATGGAAAACTCGTGCAAACTACTTCAAAGGGTCTTCAAGTTTGAAGTGCAAATCTACAGAAAACATGATCATGCTAATCTGGTGGGTAATGCCAACAAGTCCTCACATTATGCCACACAGGTTTGCTCCAGTTTAAACTTTTGCTACATCAGTTAAAGATATTTTTAAAGATTTTTAACTTTGCTTGAAGCCTAAAACCTCCCAAATCCCATAGAAAATAAACTTTTAACATATACACTCTATATTATGCAAAACATTTTGCAAAGTACAAAAGGGCCATCAAATATGAAGCAGCTCAAATCAAAAGAAGGAAAGGTCATGCAAACCTGGGCTTGCTGGATCATGCCAACAAGTCCTCGCATTATGCCAAATGGGCATACTAAGGTTGGATTGTAAAGGCTAGAAATTGTTTGAAAATTAGTAGTATACTATATACTAAAAATCAGTACACTCGCTGAAAGTAACAACTATATGCTACCAATGTTTTTGGATGTTTAATAGCAAAAGGGAAATTATGAAGCCTCACCACAGCTGCACATTGTAAGAAAAGCCAGTCGTGAGGGACATTATCAAGTGAGTAAATGGTGTCCTTCGGTTCTGCCACTGAGAAAACATATATTTAACAATATTAAAAATAGATTCCACTGCAGAGGCAGATTGAAGAGGTAAATAATAAGACTTTTGTAAAGAAGTATGTATAGATGCAGAAGAATGTGATTCAGAGAAAGAACAAAATACTTACAGTTACCAAGGCCGCCCCAGCCTTTGTTAATGATGCCCCTTTGTCCAGTAATTTCTAGAGCTTCAACAATTACTTTTGTCATTTTCTCTGGATCTTGAACAGGCTGAGATGGAAGAAATAAGTCAGAAACTTAAAATGGATTGAAACTGAACTTCAGAAAGAAAAAGGTTAGCAGTAAAAAGACAGGACTACTAGGAAGCACAACCACAGTTTACATCTGTTTCCTCATGCTATCAAGTTTTAACATTGAAGCCTTGAAGGTATGCAATTGTAATATCCTCATCCCTAATGAAGGGCCCCTCTTTGCATGGTACATCACTTAAGAAAGGGGAGTAATGTTGAAATAGAAAGGGTATAACCAGAGGTGATCAACGTCACATATTTGTGGAATCTATTAATAGATACAAGTATCATTTCCCCAGCTTTTTCACTAACTACACTCCAATTGAAAAATGAATTGCTTTGTTTTAATACTTCATATAAGATCATTATAATGGAGGACGACTAATAACTGACCTTAACTCTAGAGAAACAAGTAACAACATAACAATTTGAACAACCAAACAATAGGAGAACATTCCATTTAATTTATGCTTTATTGATATGCACAACAAAATCAGTCACATCCAGTGAAAATATAATCATAAAATATGAGTATGAATGTATACTCTCTTTTGCATGGAAAAATAAATCTAGATGGGAACTAAAAAGATAACTCACAAGGCTACCAAACCCAATATAAATAGGCTTTGTACCACCATTAAGCCAGTTTACAAGTGATTCAGGAGGTTCATAACTTGATGCAAGATCAAGGAAGCAAAATCCCACAACATCAACCTTGGGTCCCCAATCTGCAAAACAAGCGATAAAATAAGCTTTTACGCAGCCTTTTGACAAAAAACCTTGCAACCATCTTTGAATATAAGAATAGCAAAAGAGTAAGAATTTATCTGTGAAAAAAGAATTACTTTTAGTTTTATTAGTTTCAAGTAAACAAGAAACCAAAAACAAAAATTATTATGTAAGAATGCAGGTACAAGGCTGTATCTTTACTTCAGCATTGAAGAAACAGCAAAAGAGGATTGAACATTATGGTCACAAAATTAAATACAAGAATACTTATCAAAATAGTATAAGATCCAAGAAACTCCACAAAATATATCCACTTAGCAGTCCCTTAGCACTATGCAACATTTTTTACTCCCTAAATGCTTTTTACAGAAAATATAGCCTCATTATGATAGTCATGGTAGAGTAAGTGGTCATTGCATGATAAGTTGTTAAGGTGAAATAGAGCCCTCGTCATATTATTCTCTCTTAGAGGACAAAATTTACCAAGTGATTTCATTTGACATGGAACTTGAAAAATGAATGCTCTTTACTCCTCAGTAGAAGAGTTATAATATCCAGCGAGTAAATTGTATAACAGACTTTATATGTCAAACACCAACTGGAGTTCTTATTGCACTATAGAGGCATTAAGAAGTTTAAAACACCAAGATATGTGCATAGCTTCCACACGTATAGATCATGATTCTTTTGGTGAGACTTAATTTTCTTATTGAAGGATGAGTAGTACATGTCTTTTCAATTCGTATCTCCTCAACACATACAAGAACATTCATACTGATACTGCGACGAGAATAGGCACATACAACAACTATGCAAAAAATAAAAATAAATAAATCCTGGCCATATCCCCAACACCAAATTCAACAACATACAATATTGCATTTCCACTATTCATTTACCAAGGATGTCATCCTAGCCAAGAACATACAACAGTAAAAATAATTTACCCCACTACTTGAACTTCCTTCAGTCAACTATAACCTTCTATTCAAAGCAATTCTTTTAACCAAGAGAATGGTCATATAAAACAAGGGGTGGTTATGGAAGAGGTAGAGCTGAAAATGAATTATGAATAACCACCAGACATAAAATATCTTAATATTAAGAGATATATTCAGGGAAATAAAGAATTTTGATTGGATTTGCATGCAACTTGGCACTCATTTATTTCACAAAATGGGCTATATTTGTAACTGTTCCCATATGATCAATGTAAATCTGAAGTGATCACCTTTTGGTTTAGGAACAAGGTGAGGACTCCAAATATATCCATATGGCACATCAGCATCGGAGCCTTGTGAACCACTTAAATATGTGATCGGTCGTAGCTTCAGCTTTTTCTTCCTAACATCATTTATCATGTCTCGAATTCCAAGCCATATCAAAGTGTCCACTATTTGATAAGACAGCTGCAAAGTTCATTGAAGATCGCAATTAATTTAGGCCAAAAATTGAGAAGGAAACAAACATAATGTCCTATTTGACAAGATCACCGGATGATGTTGCAAAGGAAACAAACATGTACGTATTGTACTCCCTCTGTTCCACTAAATGAATCCTATTTGTTATTTTCCCCCATAAAAAGAGTCCTCTTTTTAATGGTGGTAGTATAAAATGACATCATGTCCTCAGTTTGCCATCATAATTTCATTATCATACCACTACTACTAAACCTTTATACTTGGGGGGGGCATTAAACAAAAGTACATCTTTAATATTTACAAATTTCGGAAATAAGACTCTTTTGTAGTCCAGAGAGAGTATTATGAGTAAATTGGTTTGGTTTGGTTTGCTTCCTCTGTCACAACTTGACTTTCCATAGGTAGCCCATGGCAAAAGGAGGGAAAAAATATTAATTACAAAACAAAAGGATAATTTTTAAAATTAGTTAAATTTGACAACCATATAAGACTTTGTTTATTTCAAAGCTATAATAGAACTCGCGTCACTCGTGTACAACCTTAGTATTATAAGATGCTAAAGCAAATCATCCAATGAACTTACTCTATATCCAGCCGGTTGCTTAACACGTGACAAAGGATGTGGAAATTCACTAGTTGGCCTGGTAGGAAAAGATAAGTGTTATTTTGCAATGCAATTCAAGATTCCTGATCAAGCGGCATAATAAAAAGAGATTAATACAAGACAAGAAGGAAAAAGGCAAACATAAGCACAAGGTAGTGAATGGATAATGCTATAGTATTTCAAGTAAATCCATTATCCAGACAAGACTTACGTCCATGGCATTGTAAAAAATACATGAATGGGTACTTTCATTGCCTCAGCCACATGTGTATGTCCTGAAATGGTATTTATCAAGGTTAGTAATTCAACGATGGCCTTCCATAATAGTACTGGTATGTATCTTAGTAATAAAACCACCTATGAGTTGGAAATATGGAATTAGATAAAATCATACACACTAATAGTTTATTAAAAAGTTACAAAGATCAGTTAGCAAAAGAGAAATACCAAATACATTGAAGAAAAAAAAACAATTATCTCAAATCTAACCATATGCTGGGGGATTGGCAATAATTGCATCAGCTTTAAAAGGTATCCCAGTATCAACATCAGGTTCTTTGCATGCAGGAAGCAAAGAATGTATTATATCCTTTAATTGATTCCTTTGCACAGGTATTTCTGAAGGTCCTGATGGCAAAAATCCTTTGTTTTTTACCATGTCTGCAAGGAAAATGAAACAAGTCGCAAGATAATTACAGAAGTTAACATTTAAGAACAAGATCTTAATTAATTCACAAGGGAAAAAAACAATACGTATTTGGAATTATCTAATTCCATTAACTTATTTTATTTTAATTAGTTCCTATTAAAATGATTAAGCAACAATATAAGGTCAAGCAAAAAGGCTACTAAAAAATCTTGTAATAAGAGGTACACAGTTTCTGTCAAACAAGAGAATATATGATGGAACATTTAAGTTTTCAATTGAGAAATTTTAAAGTGTAAGCTAAATAGTTTTTCACATTAATCCCATATTGACAACACAGGATATATTTTGATTTCAAATTATTAGTATGAAAGCCCTCTTTTAAAGAACAAAGAGCTTCCACCGAAAAGTTGTAAAGTTCATTGAAAAGAAATGTCAACTGTGGCAACACAAAATTCAGGGTGAAGCAACTCCCTTTTCTTTTATCTTTTTTCCTTTTGGGTGGTAAATTATGCAACATTATTTTGAAGTGAAATTTTGTATATAGATATATGGAGAGTTAGAGGATAACACAATTCAGAAACATTTAGTATGAGCAGACAACTTTCATAATCAGGTTAACCATTTATTTCACAAAGACAAAAGGGAGGAATCATCTCCTATACTCAATTAATTTTAGACAAACTAATTATCAAAATAAAACAATCTTTATGTGGTAATCTATTAAATAAGGTTCAAGGGCATACATCTAACAATGGGTATCATGTCTCAGTATGTCCCAGAAACTCGGTTAAAATTTGAGAACACAACTGATTGTATTAAGTGATCCAGTTACTCCATCTACAACTGTGTACTTCAGCCACATGTAAAGCCATTGCTTACAAAACACTCGGTCAAAAGAAAATAAATAACTGTCATTCAGTTCATACAATATCATCAGGTCAGCTTAAAACGAGAGAAATTTAAGAAACATACATCCAGCAAGAATCTTTGGATCTCCACCTAGAGGATAGAACTCCAACCCAGCAGTCAAAACAAACTCTTTGAAATTCGAATGAGTAGCCAGTCTAACACGATGGCCATAGTACTGCACAAAATGAATCCTCATTAACTAGTAGACCCAAGTATAAAGTTCAAACGATTTATCTATCTATCTATACATATATATATGTGTGTGTGTGTGTGTGTGTATTTAACCAAAAGAAAATTTTCAAAGCATAAAGAGATTAACAATAGATCACTTTCATCTCCACATTAAATGCCATTTCGATGAATCAAGTGTTAATCCTAATCCCAAAGTTAACAACACTTGAAAAATCATAAATTGATTGGAGGAGCGAAAACAAATGTACCAGATAGTTAAGGTATAGACTATAATGGAAACATCTAGCAGACATAACAAAGGTGAAGGAAACTTAAGTTGATTCAGGAAATTGCTGATATTGAAATTGCACAATCTATCACGATACCAGTATACCAAGAGACACAAGCTAGTAATGACAATTGAACTGAAATTTTTATTGATCTTGGAGCAGATCCAGGTTATAGAAGAAACATAGTATTAATAGGAAACTTAACAGGATAGTAATATACATGACTTCAGCAAAGCTCCAGACTTAATGAAACCGACAGCTTATGTTAATTGAATCAGGGGAGCAGTGGTACTTGGTTCAAAATAGAATACGAGTATTACACATCCTTTTCAAGTCCAGCTCCAATAGACCTACCTATATAGTTATCAAAAGCGTACGACGTAGGATATGATATGATACAAGGAGACAATTTGATATGGTATCACCGGTGTATTAGAAATGGCATCTTATTGCATGTATCGGTTACTATACGCTTATAAAGTTAACAATGTACTTGAGGAAAAAAATTGGAGATCCAAATGGGTTAAAACAAGACTTTAAAGCCTTTTACCATTTCAGCAGAAGAGGTTTTTAAGTATGCACACATTCTATACAGGTATATGAGACACACTTTTTAGAGTTTCTTATCTTCTTCTGCAATATGTCACTTTATTATTCTCATTCCACTTTCCATACAAAGAAACATAAATACATAACTTTAGAATCAACATTTTTCCCTCCACTTGGTAAATCAACATCTTTGGGTTTTATATTTCAACGGTGAAGCTAAATTTTCGTTCTCATGTTATTCTATAAATGTTACTTGGATAATGTTGAATATTAATTAATACTTGAATTTAGAGTCTTTTGAATACTATTTAACTAGTTAAAGTTTACTTCTAGGCTATTATAATATTTATTTGGCCACTTTTACATTATAGTCAAGCAAATATGCTTTATTGTCCATAAATTGAGCTTTTTGTTTAGATAAATATTATCACATTTTCATTTCTTTTTTATTTCTTACGATATGATTCATGATAAAATATGAAACCTGATATGGGGTTTTCGACACCATAAAATTCACAATTTGACAACTATGTCTATAGTAATCAGTGTAATATCTTTTCCATAGCTTTAAAAATTATAATGTTAAAAACAAACTTGTATTCGTTTGATACTTATGCTTTTTCCTGGAAGTGTTAATCCACCTTTAGGTCCATCCTGCAGTGAACTGTAAAGTGAACACTTCTTACAGCTTTCTACAAAACAAGGATAGTCTCTACTTCAATTCTTCTGAAAAAAGTTTGTTCCACAGATGATAGTTTTCACTGAAACTGATCTAAAGAGGAGCCCTACTCAGTGAGCAAGCAATCTTGATCAGAGGCACTCGAAATAACTCGAGTAATAAAATCATTACATGAGAAAAATGCATAACCTAGCAAATTTACAAACCCAAGATTGTAAGTTGTATAGTTTCTTCCACTTGTACTTGAAAATGACGTGTGCTGAAAATTTTGTTTTTTATTTTTATTTTTCTGGTAGGTAACTAGTATAATATATGCACAGATACTCGAAGAAAGCTATATTTGAGGAAAAGATGCAAGAACACTAAGATGGCAAGCACCATGTATATAAAACAAAGAAATACACAATCAGGTGATTTGAATCCAGAATCCATGTGGAAAGTTTGGGTCAAATATCTAGAGATCAAGGAGCAAGTATACAGATGTCAAATTCAGGGAAAATATATCATCGCTAGATTTCAACAGCAAGAGCTCACTGTGGACATTTTAATATTTTTGAAGGCTAAATTAGTTGATATAACTATGACACATGGCATACTATTTTTGAAGGCTAAATTAGTTGATATAACTATGACACATGGCATACCAAAGTATCAACACAATTATGTAAGAGGCCATCAAAATTGACTAATTAAGTCGTTCAACAGAAAATTCACTAATCCCTCTTCATAAGATTAAACATAAGTGTCTACAGCCAATATGTAGCTAAATATCCAAATGATGATCACAGTTAAGGTGAACAACAAAACAAGTAGTTCACATTAACACATTTAAATAGAATACACACTTGCAAATATGAACAATGTCACAACACCTGTAATCGTTTGCCAATTGCAATAAAGGGCTGCACATCACCACGTGTACCGACAATAAGGATTACTATTTGCAATGGCGGAATATCTTGAAGTTCGGCAGCATCAAGAGGATCATCATCAAGTTCATTATAAACATTTTGAGGCCGAACACCAAGTGCTTGGGGTTCAACATCTCCGGGGACTTCAAATTCTACCGTTCCATCATCTTTAACAGTAGCTATTCTCTTCAACAAACTGAGCTGCAGTTGTTTACATGTTTAATAGAAATCCGAGACATGTAAGTAAACCAAATTTTAATACATCACACAAGTGATCACACATTAACATTATTCATAAAGAGTAACATGAATGATATAAGGAGTAGGAGTTTTGCGTACGGAACCATAGGTGAAGATCAACAGAAATCCGATGACAATGCCCAAATAAATTAACTACATCATTAAACAACTGGACAGAAGAGAAAACTGATTGCCTCAACAACTACAGAACAGTAACAAATTTCAAATCCTAAAACTGTGTCCCACGTCGAATGTGGGAAAGGAGAGTTCAGATCATCTCAAAAATAATAAGTTTGATTTGTTTTTTTTTACCAAGAATAAGCAATAACCAATACGCTATGTTCAAGTCATTTATAGCTCCAGTATAAAATGAAAATTTAAATACAAATAGATTGTACAAAATTCTATGGATAAGCTCCTCTTAACCGCATGTTGAGGAGGCACAAGTGCTGTACTTGAGCTCAAATTAGTGATGTTGGAGTGTTTTTCATTTGGCTTCATGACGTGTTTAATAGGACCATTCGTGCTTCATTCTTTGTAGGTTTTGGGATATTTTTTATCGGGAGAGGATATGTCTCCCAGGCAAGTCCCTTACATTTGGAGGCTTTAAATTGAATTTTACTAATTATAGATCAAAAAAAGAATACCTTAAAAAATAATAAATAAAGGCTTTCTAGTAAGTACTAAGTAGTAACATCAGAGAAGAGCCACAAGAACCAAAAAGTTTCGCATTAAATATGATAGATAGACAAACTCGCATCAAAAGAATACATGAAGTTTACAATAAGGACCTTGATAGCATCAAAAGGGGATGTCATCCTAGTACATGCAAAGAAAACATGGACACCATCCCAGAGAACCCAACAAACAGGTATCGCAGCCCAAACATGATTTAACTTTGGTTTATCACCATGGAATAATTGTTAAAACTTAAAAGGAAAAATGTATTTACTTGCGAATGTTGTTAATCATTTGAAGTAAAGAGTAAAGAAACTTCTCGCATGGACCAACATGAAGATATAAATATATGTATGCATGTATGTGTGTGTGTGTATATTTATATATACTTTTTATTTTACCTTCTCTTTGATAGGAATTTTATCATCAAAAATTTGTGCAGCATCTTCAGCAAATATATTATTATGTCGACTCTCAGTCTTTGATCTTTCCAACTTAAACTGGCTTGAAGGTGGCATAAACTTGTCAGAGCTCAAAATCTCTGGCGGCAAAGTATTTACTCTGGGAAAATTTCGGTTGGCATTGCCTGTCACATTGATTGTAATAACCCGAATTTTTGTTAATAATTAAATATTGATTTTATTTTTCCTAAAAGCATAAATGAATTAAAAAGGTAAGTTACTATTTTTTTTTGTTTCTTCCATTTTTTGTTTGGAAAGTTAAATTCTTTTAATATAATTAAATTGAGGAGTCCATTAAAGTTTTGGTAACTCCTGTTGTTTTGGTAATCCTATTCTAATTTGATTAGTTGAATTCCCGAGTTGAATTCTTATACGCACTGCAGTCTATTAGAAAAATCATAATTAATTCCAAAGCCTATTTTTTCAGTTTTTCGTTCTCTACAATTATGAAGAGGAAGAGAAGTTATTTGACGTCATCTTCATGACTTAAATTACTAAAAAACCGCAACCTATCCTGATTTTTGTCACTATTTTCAACTCTAGATTTAAAAATTCGTAATTCAGCCGTATTAACTCCAAATCAAGTGACTCTTGAGCCTGTATTTTTTTAAGAGTTACAATTTTCATGAAGAGCTTTTAAAGACTTTAGAAGACCCGGAATTTAGATTCTTTAGTGTTGCGTATAGAAGATTGATGAATAAGGAAGGTAAAATATTATTTCTTATTTTGATTTTAAGTTTAGTTATGAGGGTTTTTAAATTAGAAATTATTTTTAAATAAATATAGACATGGAATTAGATATCATAATAATCGGAAAGAGGAGATAAATTTATATAAACAAATATAATTTGATTGAATGTAAACGTTAAAATTTGAACATTAGTTTTTATATTTTAAGGTATATTGCGCGAGTTATATCTCTTAATTCAACCGTTGGATCGTTATATTTTTTTTGGATATGTTATAGATATATAAGTTGGGAATATGTTCACCAATTTTGAACCGTTAAAGATTAACGTATGATTTGTTATGAATTTTAAGAAATTGCTGATCTAGAATTTTTGTCGTAAATTTTCAGCAGTGAGTTTTAATATTTAAAAATATATAACTTAATGATTTTAAACCCGATTTAGGTGATTCTTGAGGCTAAATTGGAGTATTTAAAGTTTAGTTTCTGTTTATAATTTTAGTTTTAGAAAATAAGTTAAATATGAGGGAATTTTGGCAAAAATAGTGACATGAGGTCTTGATGATATTTGGACAGATTTGGGAATTGAATGTTTAAGATTTATGATTAATTATTAAAACACTAATTATGCAGAAGAGTGTTACGAGATGAAGTGGTAATTGATTCTCTGGTTGAAACGACGTTTTGTATCACAAGATTAATCTTTTGGACACTTGTACAGTAAGTGGTTTTCCGAACTATTTAGTGTTTTTAAATTATCGTTTACTTTTATGTATGCCTTAATAATTACTCGGATGTCTAAATATATGGTTTCAAAATTTGTCATGTTTTATTTAAAGTTTCCATTTAAATTGAAATGTTATGTTCTTCTATTTCAAATTCGAATTAAGTATTTATTTTTGAATTGCTAAATGGGATTATAAGATTTTGAATTGTGAAATAAATATAGTTTTGAATATCGATGAGATTATGAAGCATTTTGAAATCCTCAATCCGAATATGTATAGAATCCGTTAGTGTTTACGTTTAGTTCCAGAGTTAATATAGAACCTACTAAGCCGCACACCTTTTAGATGCCCTTCGGGGAGTGTGCACTTTATAGATACCTTAGTAGGGTGTGTAATCATTGACATTATCGAACTTTTGTGCCGTGTTACAGGGTTATTGTAACCGTAGTCGCTAGGGTTGTGGATTAAAAGATGTATATCATTTTTTAATATGAATTCGCTTTGTTATTAATTGTTTTCGTTTTGAAAGCATACCTACTATTTTTATTGAACAAAAGTTATTTTGAAAAAGTATTTTGCAAATTGTATTTTATCTAGCTAGATAGGAAGGATTGCTACTTGTTGAGTTTCATCGCTCATCCCTTATAATATTACAGGTTAGCTTATTTCGAAAGTTGGGACGCCATGGGTCAAGTCAAGGATAAACATGAGATGATTAATTTCAATTTCGGTATAGTATTATGGTATGATTTTGTTGGACTTTGATTTAGAGGAATTGCAGTACCTCCGTTGGTATTGTTTTAGGCTCAAGATTTTTGCTTATTTGATAAAAATTTATTGAGGTTTTTTGATAGTTACATTATTTATTTGGTTTTGTAATTATTTTGAGTTGCGCAATTGGATTTTAGTCGCCTTGCGGGGGCCTTTGGGCTTGCGACGTGTAGCACTTCATGCCTTACATTGATCATAAACAGTTACAGATGAGCAAATTCAGAAGGTTCAAAACTTAACACAGCAAAGTTAAATAGCATGTTAAGTTACCAACTTATATGAAAGCTTAAGCTGTTGGTGAAAGTCTATATCAAGCTAACATACAACTTTAGTGTAGAAGTAGACTCAACGTATAATTTAACTTCCTGCACTTCACATTTTGTCAGTAGTTTGTAATTTAGTTTAACTCCTACGTATTGAATCATTACGATTGGTTTCCAAAAGAAGTCCTTTTTCAAGCATTGAATTCACTATTGCCAGATTTATCTCAACTATTTTTGTTTACAGTGTCATTACTTTAAACAACTTTTGACTATTGTTGAACTGAAAAACTAATTAAGAGTTTTGTCCACACACAAACATTTATACACCTGATGAAGCCACAACTAAGAATAGATACACAGTATTAAGTATTTTCCATTTCAACTCCCGTTTTGATTGCTAAAATACATTCAAACAAGAGAAGCTGCACTTACCGAGAGAGAAAAATGCTTTGTTTGATATCCAGCATATTCAAAAACTCTAATGTGCTAAGATTAAAAAAATTCTAATCGTTTTCCACAATTTCTCGCCGACCAAATAAAATCCAATTGCAAAATGGAAAGTTTAGTGAAATTCACAAACCTGAAGAATTATTGGATAGTGAACCAGCAACAGCTTGTTTACTATCCAATTCACTACCACTAGTACTTCCGCGGCTAACTTCCTTGACAGTAACTTCACCGGAACTAGTGGCGTTGTTCTCCGGCATCGGTGGCTTCACCGACTCGGGCAAACTGTGTCCCCCTTGCTGTTGGTGATCCAGATCTGCGGAACTTTCCACAACTTTATATATGCGTGTGTTGGGACTCAGGAAAGCTTGCTCAGGAGAGAGAAAGTATAGAGAATAAAAAGAAGCACGTCGAAGCAAGAGAGCACGGGACACGCCATAAGCGCAAGGAGAGATCGCATGTATTATAGTAGTAATTATAAGGGTAGTTTGGTAAACTCAACTCATCCGGTGTTGTCACAAATCACAATTCACAATATATATATATTAGCCGGGTCTCATGACTCTGGCACTGTATAGACGATGAGATTTATTTCAAACTTTGAACGGCCCAGATGATTTATTGAGTAAGCGGAAAATTCAAAATCATTTGTATTTTATTAGATAGAATAGATAGATAGATATATTAGAATAATTTCCGTGCCTCCCAAGACTATGAATGAGATTTATCTCAAACTTTGTATTTGCCTAGATCAGTATAACTCTGTTTTTGTATATGTATCCAAATTACACCTAAAACACTATTTTATAAAAATTTCTGTTGGAATAAATACTATACATATTTTGAGTCACCGGTTAAAAAAAAACCTGAAAATGTCCAATTTTCCTGTCCTTAAAATCGGTCTGCAAAGACTTATTGTGTGTGTGTATATATATATATATATATATATATATATATATATATATATATATATATATATAATAAAATACAAATAATTTTGAATTTTCCGCTCACTCAATAAATCATCTGGACTGTCCAAAGTTTGAGATAAATCTCACCGTCCATACAGTGCCGGAGGCACGGTACGGTATATATGTGTCTTCAGCGTGACCGTGAAGGCGTCAGCCTTCGGATTTCATTTTCATCGAGCGGTTTTGTTGTTGATCAACATCAAGAGAAATCCTACTTGCACATTTTCTCTTTTTCGGGCCATTTTATAAAAAAAAAAATTAAAAAGGGTCAAAGGGAACTTAACGACCACTATGTGACCTTAGGGACATAGAAATATATTTCTACGAGATTGTAACCTCTTGTAGTTGTATACTTGTATGGCCAAAAAAAAATATTATTTGTCAATAAAGTTCACAATAAACAGATACTCGAACTCTCACATAAAAAGTTATTATATTCTAAGATTTTATATAAAACATACTCGTTTTGATGATTTTATATCAACTTAAAAAAATAAAATAGAAGAAAAATATATCTTTATAATTTTTAAATGAAAATTTTATACATACTTATCCGTTGTAAAATAATATATATATATATATATTTTGAAATGACAAATCATTTAAAAATTACTTTTTTCAAACGTATTCCTAACATTTGATAAATAAATAGTTCTGGTGGAATTATAATATTCAATATTCCTATAAACGTGTGAATTATAATTTAATAAAATCAAAATATATTTTTAATTTTGAGACCAATAAAATTACCATATCCCTAATTTTATTTTTAAAATAGGAATAAAGTAATTTGGTTCAAATTTTAAAATGTGTGACAAAGAGTATTAAGTTGATTAAATTTAATTCACAAAATTTATCAGTGTAAAATAAAACTTCATTGAGGTTTGTTTAGTTACCGAATCGAGCCCAAACAGTTTAAATTTTTTGAACAAATATAATCCGAATATCAATAAAAAATTACAATTTAAAAATATTCAAATAATTTATCGAACTTTAAAATTTACTCATATTTGAATCATTTATATTTGAAGTCTAGATCGAATCAAACTTTTAGTCAAACAGTACAAATCAAAATCAAACTGTTTGCTCATTTTACGAGCTTAGTTGTACCTCTGATTAGACCAACTATAATAATGTGTGAACTTTCTGCATTTTTTACTCCACCACTAGATTCCCACTATCCCTATTGACAGCTACCAATCAATAACATAAAACAATTCTACCTTAAAATCACTTTTCATTTGGTGCAACAAAAGTTTCATAGAGGAGCTTATCAAAGTTTGAAGGCATTTTCAAACAATTACTTGTACATTATCATTGAACTAGCTAATAACACCAATAAATAATAATTGCATAAATTCCAGAAAATTAAAAACTTCTCAACAAAATATACTTGTACACGTCCCGCAGAGTAAAGTAAAGATGACATCCATTCCTCTCAATATATAAGATTTGTAGCAGAAAGAATAAAGAAGGAAGTGGCTCTTTCACCATATGTAAAGCCTGCAGAAAATTTTGAGTACATCAAATTAGACAGATCCGCGTGAACGTAATTCAAGAATTTAAATCTCATAAGTTAGTAAACATATCCCTTCTCAAGCAAAAAGCTAGCAAGACAAGTTATCAAAGATAATATTTTTCCACTCTCCAAATCATAAACTCTTTTGCTCTCTCTTTAATACCACCTATAAAATTTAAAGCTCAATATGAATAACGGGCTGTCTGGTGAAAATGCAACTCAACTACATAAGCAATCATAATTCAAAGAACCGAATATTGAAATATGGAAACTTCAAAGAGGATACTGATCAATGTAGAAATTAAAATCAATTAAAGCTGATAATTCACTAGGTTTATTAGGTGTTAGTTCAAGAATTTTCTCAGTTCATAGAGATTGCTGCTTTTGCATGATCAGAAACAAGGTTCCAATTTTTAGCACTTTGAAGGGATATATTCATGCAGAACCAACTTCTGCTAAATATGCCCAGTCTTTTCTTTAGGGTTTCAATCGACTTGATCAACTTGGTCATACCAAAGATCTTTCTTTTTTCTTTCGTGCAGATTTTGGGGCATTTATCGTAGAGTTTGGCAGTGCTTAGTCTAGCATTATATCTTTACATTTTACAAATAAATTAGCATTATTCTATTTCAACTTAAACAATAAATCAAAATAAAAACATATGGGTTCTTAACTAACAATAGATATTGGGTGTGGCAGTTACCGATGGTATCTCCGAAGACACATTTGAAATGGCCGGTTTTTACAGAAAGGGTTATCAAAGAAATCACTGTAATATCAATTATAAAGTGAGAATGTGGGAGGACTAGAAAGGCACAGGGTATAAGAATTTCTTTATCATTAAACAATAGTACCAGAGTAAAAAATAAGAAACAAAATTGAAACATTACGAGTAGTAAATACATTACTTAACGCATAACATGATAACATACTACTATGATCCAATCAAAATAACAGTAGTATATAACAATAATGCAAGAAGAGTTTAATTAAAGAAGTAATAGCAAAAAGTTTGCATATCCATAAATAGTAGAACCTCATCAGGAGGAAAAGTAGACCAAAATCCACCTTCTACACATCTTTATACAACAACTGGAACTTTGGTATCCGCTCTGGGGGCAGTGGGCAATTTACTATAAGCTTCCCTTTCATGGCACCTCTAAATATTTCCTGCAAAGGAAAATGGAACAAGTATCACACATTAATGCACCATAACAAACGCCAACACTTGAAGAAAGATCATTCATTAAGAATTTGAAACTTCTGGTTCTCATCAAAACTTCTAAAGCGAGGTTGATATAAAAAAGTATTGTGATCAAGTGATAAACACAGATGCCGAATATCTTTCAGTAATGGCCAAACTGTAAGAATAAAAGACAGCAGCATAGATCCAACAGGGAAATAGTTGAACTTCTTTTATTCTCAAATGTTTAGCCAGAATTAAATGGGACTATTTTTCCAACTTATTCCATGCATAATTTTCTTAAGTCTACCCTAATCAGTGACGAAGCCAAGAATTTTATTTAGTGGAGTCAAAATATTGTGAAGCTATAAATAATTTAGCGGGAGTTCGGGGACAGTAGCCAATTTTTTTGGATAATTTTGCACTTCCAATTGCATATAACATGAATACATATCCAATGCATAATTTTCTAAAGTCTACCCTCATACACTTTTCTAATCACAAATTTGCTCATAAATACTTAATTCTTGTTTTAAAAAATAATATAAACTATATTATTATTTATTTTAAGAATATTAGAGGAAAATGCATATATAAAGGAGTAGGAGTGATATGTGATTGAGAAGTTATAAAAATTTAATTTGACCCTGTATATTAGAAAATTTATAAAATTTTAGTGGGGCCAATTTGTTTATTACACTTCAATTTTTCTAGAATTATCAAATATTATAAATAAATAAAATTCCCAGTGGAGTCAATTGACCCCAACCTCAATGTGTGGCTTCGTCCCTGACCCTCATTAACTTTAAAATTCACCACCCCCTGTGTCATGTAAGAAATATAGTAAAAATAGTAAATTAGAAAAACGATGAAATTGAATATGCAATGTTTCAAAGGGTTCGCGTATTGAGGGATGTTCTAGAAATGAATAGACCTCTAAATTTGGGATGAAGGGAGTATATCTACATTGACAGACTCACTTTTATTATGCATGAAAAAACAGTAAAAACAAAAAAAAACGAATATATGCATATGGCATCCAGCAAAACAATGACTGCGCTACATCTAGCATATCAGCATCGAGCCCCACCTCTACAACATCAATGAAGTCCTGTTTTCTGTGAAATGCACCGACCCACTTAGTGTGATCTGCACTCCTGAATAAAGAGATGACATAACAAAGTTAACTCAAAATTTTCCCAGAAGAAGATATGATATCCAAGAAAACAGAAACATCATGTGATTCATCATAAACGACATCGTGGACAAACAGCATAGAACCAACACAGCAGTACCACATGATTAAGGTCACAACGTGATGCTCATAAAACAGTGTTTCGTTCATCCATAAATTAACCCACCAGTCCGCTTTAGGAAAGAGGATGAAAACTTCCCAGTATTCCTAATTTGGCTCAACCAGGGAGAAGACAACAGAAATAGGAAAGGAAAAGGGATAAACAGAAAACACCTCTCCAGCCAACCTACACTATCACCTCAAGATGAGTTGTTTTGTGCTGATCTAAAAAGAAGGAATTACTAAAAGTATAAGATTTCATGAGCCACTTTGACTAACACCTCTAGAAACAAACTATTAAGCCTAATTAAGTTCTTTCCGTTGTTCCATTCTTTTCAAAGTCTCTTTTGTCTTCTTAAGTAAGAATGCAGGTAAAGTGACTTGTCAAAAAATAAGACTAATGCATCAAACAGCAATTTGCTGAGATTCTTTTGAGTTATGTTTATCTATGATATATGTTTGCTCGACAATAAAGTCGTATAGTTTATAATATTAATGCCTGAATAAATTACAATGGATAAAATTCCCAAACTTCAGTGGAAGAGAAGACTAAGGAACTTCCCCACACAAGTGATCAGAAATGGCCCAGCAGACAAGATTGCAAGCAGCCTGATTACAAAGCCTAGGGGTTTAAATAAGGACCAACCCTAGAACCTTTTGAGGTCTGGAGAGGCTTCATTGACGATTGGGTCCAATTTATGATAAACTTCCTATAATCCTAAAATAAACATAGTGAGCACTAACTAACATTTGGACTATCCTATCTGAGTTGAAGAGAACCTTTCTATAATGCTAGGTTTGGATTGAAGGAATGGAATGGAGGAAGGAATGGAAATATTTTTAGTATCTCAAGTGCATGTTTGGTTGTTGTTAGTAGTGGATGGTGTAGTAGGATGACATTATTGTGACATACATTCATTCCATTGGAATGAGTCTCATTCCACCACCCACACGGAATGGAAATCAAGGAAATATAATGAATTTTCATTACATCGGAATGGTTTATCTGTCAAATATCATCAAATAAACTATTTTTCATTGAATTCCTTTATCCATTCAATTCCTTCAATCCAAAAGTAGCATTAAGGGTGTTAACACATCAAATTGACAAATCCTATAACACTTGTAAACAACTATTGGTCTATCAATATCAAAACAAGATACCTATCACATAAATATCAACACGGTCATAAATGATTCATTTATCATGGTAAGCATTAGCCGAACAAATGCAGCTAAAGTACCATTATTTTTCAAAATAGGGAATCCTATAATAACCAAAAAAAACAACATAGACACGATGGAATGTTCAAAGGAACTACCAATTAATAGCAAGATTAGAAGCAGTACCCTGAATCCATCTTCATGTGGTGAGCATTAAAGAAAAAAATTGTGGACGGGATAAAGGTAATGTCGAAATACTTGACATAAACTTGAATTTCCTCAGAATCAATATCTACTAAAGCTACAGTTCCGAACTTGGACACCTCCCTCTCGGATTTAGAAAGCTGTGTTCAAACCAAGACAGACAGACAGTGAAAGTTATTAAATATGAGTAACAGTAGAAGAATATAACCCCATACAACCTTCAATTCATTCAACTTGGGAAAAAGTAAATTAAAAGAAAGGAATTAAGACCCTCATGCTTAAGTACGGAAATTTAATGTCATATACAGATGCAAGTGAAATCTTGTTCTTTGTAAACTATGCTGAATCAGTGAAATTGTTATATACCGGTTGAAAAATTATAGGGCCCGTATAAGGGACCAATGATTCAAATTAAGGGTTCGCATTCAATCTAATCCTCTATCGGACTAACGTCAATCATAGAGAATATTAGTATCGGATTAGGAATTCTTTCACGATAAAAAAATATTAGGTGTTCTTTGTGATTAATCTCGGAGTTGCATATATATACTGTTAAACAACATTTAGTATGGAGAGAGGAGAGAAAAAATACGATGTCATCGAGGAGGAGACAGGCGGAGTCGGAGGCTCTGCCGAAACGAAGGACAAGTACTTTATCAATGGTGTCTCTGATGATGGAGTCCACTTCTTCCTTCTTCCTCAGCGTTCGCAATACATAGCTCATCTTCACGCTCTCTTTCTTCTTGCTTCCTTCTGCCGATCACCGGCACCGTTTGCCCTTCCCAGATTCACCGGCAAAAGTCCCGTTTTCTTCTACAGTGCCTTCCTTTATAGGGGTGTGATTATGAATTGGGGGAAAAATTGAGTAAAATAAAATAAAAAACCACGTGTGATTTTATTAATTCAATCAAATTTCTTCCAGCATGCGACGTGGAAATACTCTTTTTGTTTCAAAATTCATAGATACATTTTTTTATTAAAGATAGAAAGATTTTGATTTGTCAAAATATATTCACTATTATTTTTAAAAATATAATTATGGGAATATTATAATTAGAATAAACTCTTTCTTTGAGGTATAAAATTTTGTGTCCACAAAAGAATGATTTAAGATACATAAAATAAAATGAGAAAGTGTAAAAATATTATTTAGTGGGTTCTCAACATTTCTATAATCGTGTGGAGCCTATAAAGATAAATTTAAATTTGTTTCTTTACTCTTTTCTTAATATATATAAAAAAATATTTATTCATTTTTGAGAACGAAAGAAATATATGGTCTATACTGCTTATTTTTAGTCTAAATTAAAATTTTATCTCTACTTTTTCTAGATTGTTATAATCATATAAATAAGTACTTTTTGCCAATTTAAATTTATTTATTTTATAAAATTATTGACACACATCACTTAACAATATAAAATTTATTGTTTTTACATAGATTAATTAACATAAGCTAACAAGAATAGTCAACAAAAACCGACATATCAAGACAACCTACAAATTAAAAAGTTTTCAAAAATGATTTATATATCAACAAATCTGAAATTATTGCAACAAAACTATAAGCTATAAGCTATAATAGAATATAGATATCATTCTTAATTCATACCTATAAAAACATCTCTAACAGTCTCTTCAACCACTTTGGAATACTCAAATAAAAATTCCCTCCAACAGCCTCTTCAACCTTAGTCATTGCCTTCTCACTCTTCAAATCTACAATTAAAGACTAAAAACATTTATTACGCTTGATGAATTTGATGTAAAACTCTTTGAATTGAAGAGTCTTATAAGACAAAATATGAAAGTAACTCTTCAAATTGACATGCATGTCAACAAATTGTTGACATTTCAATTTGAAGAGATTTTTTTTGCTACTTTTGAAAATGCTCCAAGACTGTTATATCCGCAAGACTCAAAAGTGTTAAAAAGTGAACCTAAAGGGCATTTTAACTGTATATCCTCAAAGTGGAAATCTGCATTTAAAAGCATGGCACTTCCTACTAACAAATCCATGAAACATATGGCATGCCTACGATTTTAAAGTTTGTTGATTGATATTTTCACACAATCATTGCATAAATAACAAGTGGATTCACCCCAATTTTTGCAAGAGATAACTTTGTGAAAAAACAATTCCCATAATATTTTTAATGACATTAGTACATTAATTAATATAGCAAATTATTCACAGAAAGAATGCCTCTCCAAACACACGAGGCAGGCAAGACAGCAAAACCCATGTATAACATGAACCAATGCAACAGTTTTCTTTGAAACCGCAATGACAACTGCACCAATTGAGATTTAAAGGGGGAGAAAAATAAGACTGATATGAGAGATGACATTAAACCTAACAAGTTTACAATGACTACAACACAACAAACTCAAAGTCGATGGAAATTTACATAGTTTTGGAGCTAATACTCCCAATGAGTGCGCGACCAGACCAAACAGTTGTGTTTCTTCTCTACCCCTATAAGAAGACATAACTCCTGAACTTCACGGAGACATCCAATCAAGTTAAATTGTCTCCATGATACAGCTAGAAGACATGGATTTCTAAAACCAGGTCCTCACCTCAGGTAAAAGGTCCTGATTGCGTATTCTGCACAATAGCAGAACATTGTGATAAATACCAAACAGGTAATTCTACATTATTATTCCTGTAGGTAAAATTAATTTAATGTCCAGAAACAGGGAATCTACCAGATTGTGCAGTGCTTGGTTATGACTGATCTTCGTCAGATCGATATCGTGTCAAACGTCGATGTCTTCTTGGGACTGGAGATGCATCTTCATTCGTATCACTTAATATATTCACGTCCAGGTCATCGTCATCATCGTCGTGCGCTCCAAGCAAATTCCGACCCCACAAGAACCGACGTCCATGAACGGCCCCTGTAGAGCGTCGATGTCTGGTTGAAGAAGCCCTAGACCTCCCAGCCCTTCGCTCAGCAGCTGGATCCATTGAGCCTAGCATCTGAAACAAGAAAAAAGTAGTGAACCATGGTCCATCACGTTCAGCTGAACCCCTTACCCTTTCACCAGATGCTCCATCTCCATTTTCAATTACATAGTCCCCAAGCACAATAGCTCCTGGCATGGCTGTACGAATGGCACTGACAATATCACCATAATCTCTCTGGTGCTCAAGGTGCCGCCATGCTCGTTCTCTTGAAGGGTCAATGTCAGAAGGTCGTGCTGATGGGTGAACTCTCCTGGCATGCCTACGCAATTCTCTGTAGCTACCACTGAATGAGCATGATTCACGAGAGCAACTTCGAGACTTTGAGTTGAGATATTTTCTGACCTCTTCAACCACCTCCCAGCCAAGTACATTTCCACGGCATAAAGGGCATCTCAAACTTGATCTTCCATCTGAAGAATTCTCATCATTCATTTCTGCAGGATCAATCCTTTCAGATACCTCAGAATCTCCGATTTCCAGATTTACTTCTTGCATATCAAAGTGCCTACTAGCAGCACGGATGCTATTCTCATTCAGTCCTCCAGGCAATTCCACAGAATCTATAGTGTCATTTCTAATTAGATCGTTTAAATGAACTTCGGTAGAATCACTTGTAGTTCTAAAACCAGAGTTCCTCTCTGAAGGAATGAAAGATCTGTGCTGGCTTCTGGGTGACAATCTGGGTGGTGAGGGGCTGTTTTTGTTGTCTGCTCTCAGTTTTTTGAAACGGTCCAAGCAATTTGAATGCCTGTAACTTGTGTCACAAATGTAAGATCTGCACCCCTTAACGTGCGAACTGCACAAGAGAAGAACAGCATTGTGTGGGTGGTCCATGCAAATGGGGCATGATGCGTCATCCCATTCCTTGTGGAGGGCGCTATTATCTGCATCATTTGATAAGCTTCGTTTTCTACTAGCCATCTACGTTCACTGTAGTATGTTACTCAAATATCAAAATGATCAGAACAGTAGTACTAGTTCAGCAGAGAATGGAACAATGAACTGAATGCGTATTAAAATATTAAAAAATAACTTTTTAGTGTACCACTGGACACAGGAGAATCCTCAAATTAAACCTGGCTTCTCCATTAGTAAAGAGAAGCGAAATTACTCAATGAACCAACAGTCTAGACAAACTAACTAACTACATCCTGATGCTTTGAATAATGTTACAAAACCATCTCACTAATCCATTGTTTTATGTGAGAGAGAAAAGGGTATTTGACATTTAGGTGGAATGTAGTCTGTCGGTGTGTCTTTTTTTTCTTTCGTTTCTATGTTTCGTTTTTAAGATCAATAATCTGAAATATGTCATTACAATTCATTTTGTAATTATCCCTTAAACCAAGTTCCAAAGAGTAATGTACGATAATTAAATTAGTAAAATACAATCACGGCCAATTGCAATTACCATCCATTTAATGTATTTTGTTCAGAAGACACCATAATAATCCTACAGGTTTCTAAAAAATTATCACTATCACCCAATCGCCCAGGCCAGCACACGTAAATGAAATTGGAAAACAATGAAAGAGGAGAGAGAGAGAAAGAGAGAAAAAAAGAGGGGGAGAGAGGAAAGTAAAGGAAGGAACCCCGTACATTAGACTAAGATTCATTAACAAAATCGAATATATTTCCTAATTGAACACGTCTACCAGCCAAATTCTATAACCATTTTAAAATGAAATTTAATATTCTGAGATTCACACATTCTCCAGCTAAATATTGAAATGAAACACAGAAATGCGTGCATGCCACACATCTGAAAAAGTAAAGTTGACTATTCACAGGGAAGAAAGAACACTCAAAACGAACTGCTTCATCTTTAGAATTACCAAAATCCAAGAAACTTCTCAATAACTGGCCAACATTAGCATCAAAAGGATAATGAATAGAGACCTAAAGGCTATGTTTGTTTGCAAGGATTATACTTGGGATAAGACTATTAATCCCAAGTGTCTTGTTTGTTTTCAAATTTAAACTTAGAACTATTAGTCTCAGGATTATAAAATGGCTTAATAATCTTGACATTATAATTATAATCACGGGATTATAATCCTAGGATTAATAGTCTTGCATAGTCAAAAGGTACACATAGTTTTAAGAAATAGCAAGCCAATTTAATAAAAGAGTAATGCCATGTATAATGCAAATGTATAGCAAAGTTATTCCTATAGAGACTACAAAGAAATCTAATTCTAAATAAACCAACCAAAACCCAGAGGTGAGAAGATCGAATACACCAAAAAAAGTAACACCAGCAGCTCTTTACCAATCGAACCCACGATACTGGAGCCTTACCACCCAAAAAGGTGAGTTCTGACAACCAAATATTTCTAGACTAAATTCAAGAAAAAACTTCTACAATACAAACACATCAACAAACTCTAGATTGGGAAGGGAAAAGAAATAACTGTAAATTTTTTTCAACAAAAACTACAACTGTTGAAGCTACAGATACCACCTCTTGTGTTCCAAGATCTCAGTTGACAAATAATTTCTTCTAAATCACTCAATGATTGCACAAGCCATTATCACCATGCAGTAAAGGAAACAGCCTTAACAATCATTATAGCCTCATATAACATATTTCACTAGTTTAATGTACCCTTTCGAGAAACCAAAATCTTATCATCGGATTAACTGTCAAGTGAAGGAGAGCCCAAAGTCTCAATGTTAGCGACATAAGGTTAAGTTGAGTTACCTTCACTATCTGTAAGGGATGCAAGAAGCTGCGTCAGATAATAAATCATTGCTACCCATAGCCTAATAAATTGTTGACTTAATGTTAACCCATATTTCTGACAAGCACGTAGAAACAAACAACTATACAGCCTGCACTCTCAGCAACCCAACGGAAACATGAGAAAAACAATACCTACACCACGAAAGAACAGTCTATCTACCAAAAATTCAATAAAGGCAGTCACATTCAATAATTAACAAGATACTAAAAGTCTCAATAACAACTGCTTTGATTAAATATCCAGCAATTTTAAATCTTGCTTTAACCTATGTTACACGGACTCTTCACTTTGCTCTAAGAACCCATATCCGACACTTGACACTGGACAAGTTTATGGGTACTGGATACTTTATTTTAGTGTTAAAAATGGGTAAAATTGATGAGTACATGTGGCAGACTCTTCAAAATACGTGTCCAGCCATTCCGTATAACATAGGTTTTAACCTATCATCACCACAAAAGACAAAAAGGAACCATGTACTGACCTCATAGATCATTCATTAAAAGCGAGACTAAACATTTCGATTAAACTTTCATTTGCATATAAGGGACAAGTCTAGAAGCACATAAGTGTAATCAATTTACACAAACACTCACCAAGAGAAGGCAATCTCAGAATAATTCCCAACTAGGAGCTTCTGAATTTTGATGACACTGATCAGGGTTAGCACATAACAAAAACAGAATCCTTATGCAACCTTATAGTATATCCAAATGCAAGTCCACAATGCTCCAAAGCATCAAACAGACAATCGAGTAAAGCACAGTCCTAGAATCTTGAACGAATAAAGCCTTGAACAAGTATTTATAGATTCTATCTTTTGTCAGTCACCAACAAGTCTTAAAACCTGCACTTGTACCGTAGAATAGAAGCGATAGTCATGCACATAGTACCTCAATCCAGAAATCCACTACTACATATATCACAGAAATTTTTTCAAATTAGTCAACTTTATCTCAGAAGGATATGTTGTGCAAGGGTTCATATATTATGAGAAGATTATTGCAGCTAGGACTTGATAAGCATAAGTAAAAGCAGAATTCAAAGCAACAAAATGACATCTGTCACCACCCAAAAAATAGCCACTCAAAACTACAAATCAGACGGAACACAAAGATATTATACAATCATTTCTGAGTAAAGATCAAAGTACACACTTAAGTGACATTCATTATTAGAATATTATTCCCAAAAGAAGATACAAAATCTCCTCATCTTGCACAATATCCTTGTAAAAACCATAAAAACAGTAAAATATCAAAAATTATCTGCTGTGACACGGATTAGTTATTCGGTACAGATACTACGGTAAATGCTTACACAGTTCTCCGCTTATGTCTTTTACCAATGGTACTGAGTTCTAACAGACGAATTGTATTATTTGTATATAAATACATAGTAAATAACCTTTACTACACAACTATTGATTTGCACGTGATGATAATTCAATCACATTAAGAACCCTACAATGATGTCTTGCCTCTACAACAACAAATAAAATTGGAAGTCTGAAAAGGGTAAATCAGGACAAATCTTATCCTGTTTAATTTAACTTTGTGAAAAATGTTGACTTAAAAAAAGATCATAACATGATTTGGAAAGAAAAATATAAAAGGACTGCAATTATGCTAAAATTTCAAAAGCTCTTTTTGTTCATTCAAACAGATATAGAGAAACTAAGATCAGATAAACACGAACAACAATTATTCAACCTACTCGCTAAGGCGCTAACCAATAACCCTAACCCTAGTTCTACCTTTATCCACACATAAGATAAAAAAGATCATTCCTTTTATTAGGGAATCAATGAATGATTGCATATACATGTTCACATATGTCATAATCAATGTAATTGGATCAATAAAGATGAATATTATTTCACAATATTCATAAACCCGATATGAGAATTAAGAAATTGAAGTCACGAAATTACAAGAATTTTTGTTCTTCACCCTCTGTCTCTACGAGATTGATTGAGGAAGAATTGCTGACTGAAAAAATTATAAACATTTGTGTGAAAATCTGAGGTAGCGTCCGATGACAGAGGGTTGAATAAATAGAGAACAACGTTTTTAAGTTAAAAGGAAAAATGTTTATTATATGTCATTACTATATATATAGAGAGAGAGAGAGGGGCGGGGGGGTTAAATATTTTTACATCACTGATAAACTTATAAATATCTAACTATATTTTTTTTAACCTTCAACTAATTTAATTTTTATTTTCTAACAAAACGTTACAAATAATCGTTAAATTAGTTTAACTAAATATGTGCTTTATTAACTCGTTTATAAAAAAAACTAATTAATCAAAGCAAAAAAACAAATTATTACTCATTTCTCTCTAGCCCATCGGACAAACTTGAATCCCACAAAAATTTCATCTTCCATTTTTAGATTTTTAAAATGGAGAGAAAATTAAGCATAATCTATTTGAATATAAATATTAATTAAGTAAAATAAAGAAATTAATTACGTTTTTAACCTCTATTCAGCATACAAAAAAAATGGTCCAAGAAGATGAAAAAGTCATACCTAACGTCCACGGTATTAAACTGCGGATTGATAATAGGTATTTTTGACAATTATCGCGATCGCAGTATTAAACTGCGGGTGTAACGACCCCAAAATAGGTCAATTTCATCCAACTCATTCTGAGTCGCAAAATACATGGTACAAAAAACAACAACTTTATTACAACAATTGTCGTGCAAAATACAACAACACATATGTTGTGAGTTTGGATACAAATATATACCAATCAGAAGACATCACAATGACACCTTACATAAAGGTATAGTCAAAAACTGCTTTAGAAATTAGAATCTTTGGAAAGTGCTTCAAGAAACCTTCGTATACGTGGGAGGCCATGCTTTTAGGTTATAGTAGATATCATATGGCCACGAAATTATCCTTGGTTGACCCGATAGACCCCTGAAAGAAAAACGAGAAGATTACTATCATATTCTTCCCAATGATGAGTCTTCTCTTGACATATCATTATCTCCACTGTCTCTAATTGGGAATTAAACTTCAAACAAACACCAAGATTATATAGGTAGTGCTTGTAAATATACTCATCAAGTGGATTAGCACAACTCTGTCTTATAATGACACGAAGTTGTATGTCATTAGACATCTTGTACGATAATGGCAAAACACCCTTCCAAGTTAAATTCACCTCACCTCAACATCTATAGAATACACGTTCTATTCCTTGTTATCCCCCCTCGACCCAAATTTACACTTTTATTACACGAAAGGAATTATAAAGCAAAAGGGTGAAAGACAACTAGCTTCAAGAAAAATAATATCATGACTAAAGATAAATAAATTATCAATAGCCTTCAACGATAATAAATCGTAGATTTAGAACATATGGTAGATGATAAAACTTTTCAACCATAGTTGCGTGGAATGAAGCGATCCATTAGAAGAGTCAAATAGTATAAAGTCTATTATCTTCTCCATGTTAAAAGTCCACCAACAAT
This sequence comes from Panax quinquefolius, assembly GCA_020205615.1. Lineage (NCBI taxonomy): Eukaryota > Viridiplantae > Streptophyta > Magnoliopsida > Apiales > Araliaceae > Panax > Panax quinquefolius. Next base: position 3,902,196 of record CM035154.1, on the reverse strand, counting down.
GTTTTATCCTCAGTAACATCAATCAACAATTCATGTCCACAATCACATGTATAACTCATAATCGTAATTGTAGTTCTAAATTCCTTTCTCATCCAGAACAAAGATAATTTTCATTACTCAAACATCAAAGATTATGGTTATACCAAATCACGGTTTATATGTTCATAATCCTACTTAATAAATTCATCTTTGCACTACTACCAAAGATATTAATCAACAAGTCATCTTTGCACTACAAAGCCAAAGATATTCATCATTAATCATGTTCATCTAAACACTGCTCATCTTTTGCACTATGGGCCAAAGATATTCATCGAAATCATTCATCTTTGCCACTACAGACAAAGATATTCGCTTATATCATCATTTAGGGTAGGATGATGAAAAATATTTTAAAGAAAAGCGAATCCAAAGAAACAAAAGAACAAATATTAAGGATTCGTACTTTAAACAATTCCCTGCTCAAAAATACTTCATAAATAACCGAGTGGAGTAAAATTCAAGAATGAAGACCAAAACATAGATCCAATCAAAGATAATATCCGAATAGATATTTTGGACAAAAAAGAAGAAATTTCATTTTTCGGGAATAGTCTTAGTATCGTGAATAAAGTAATCTCAGACACCAAAAGATAGAAATTTCACAAAAAACATCATCACGTTTAAGTGAATAGTACTAAATGAATAAGAACTCGTGAATAGTAACCCATGAATAAGAATCTCATGAATAAGAACTGAACATGAAAAAGTTTCAAATTTGATAAAAATTTTCAACCAACATTCGGCATAATGATATTGAAGAAATAATATCATTTTAGAAGAATATATGTGAGACCCCAGATTTTATCAATAAAGATTTAAATTTTGTTGAAATAATTTTTTTATTATGGTGTGAATTTAAGATAATATTATAGTTGTGGGTAGTATTTATAAATTTTGCAAAGTATCACAGTGGTTATATTATATTCGATTGGTTGGGAATATTCGGTTTAGCGAGGAATATTCGCATAACTACTCAATCATTGGTGGACCCCACAATGTAATTATTGTCGGATTGAGAAAACGACAAAATATTTTATTGAAATAACGGTGGAAGTTTTACCGTGGTTCTTGTTGAACTACTTTCGGTAGTAAAGAGTACGATGAATACGTGTGGTTGCATAGTAAGCACAAAGATTGATTATTGATGCTTATGTGAGAAGTCACCGGTTTGATTCCATTATTGTCGATTAATAATATGAATTATTATAATGATAATGACGTTTTGTTTTATTCAGTATTATTAACGTAATAAAAGCGTAAACATCTTTTATATAAAATAGAATACTTTATTAAAGTTATTACTATAAATAGAATATATTATATTTTATTATGCATAGTGTTGCATAGTGTTTTGCATAGTGTTTTTGCATAGTATTGCATAGTGTTTTGTATAGTAAAATGTTTTTATATAAATAGAATATATTATATTTTATTTAAAAGATTTTTCTTTAAATATGGACCGTCCGATTAAAGTAAATCAATCTGGACCGCTTCATGGATTAGTTACTATGCATTCCATTTTCCTATAAATAGAAGCTCATTCCTTCATTATTTTCTTACAAATTCATTGAAACTCTGTAGAGAGAAATTATAGAGAGAAGTATATAGAGAAAGTTATAGAAAGAAGAAGAGTATTCTCGCTACTTCACTACTTCTATATTCGGTTCTTTTACTAGTAAGGGGTGTTATTCTTTCTTCTTGAAGAGAACTTCATTATTCCATTCATTATTATTCATTGGAATAACTTTTGTAAAAGTGGCATACCCTATACATAACCTCGATACGCCAGATACCCTATACTTGGTGAAATCCTTATGTTATTCCATTCTTTATTATTCTCGTTGAATAACTCAGTATCACGCTGGTTTACCTATACTTGGTGACATTCTTCTATTATTACGCTTGGAACATCCTGCTGCATGTGTTTTACACCGACCGGTTCCGCTTTTTATTATTCTCATTGGAACATCCGTGTCATGTGTTTTACACCGGACTGGTTCCGCTTTTATCATTCTCATTGAATATCCTATCTCGTGTTTTTACACCGGATCCGGTTCCATCTTTATTATTCTGTTGAACATCCCGCTTGGTGTGAATTTCACCGACCGGTTCCGTTATTATTATTCTCATTGAATAACTTTGTACATCTGCAAGCACCGCATGCATGGTGATTTCTTTTGTTATTCCATTCTTTATTATACCCAAATAAGTTAAAACTTTGACTTCTATACTCCATGAAATTAGTAGAATATCCTTGATATTTGCGTTTCATCCATATCTTTTCATGGAAATATTCTTCCGATCATTCTTGAATTTTACTCTCACTTAAACAAAGATCATGTTGACAATTTGGACGTTAATAATTCATGGATTAAATAATTCTTGAACTTGTTTTATTGAATTACTATGTCATTGTCATCATCCTCATGTTATATTATGTTATCTTTGGCTTACGTGCATAGATGAACTTAGTATGATTATGACCGAGGATCATTCGGTATAAATCATGACTTGATATAAATGATGTGACAAAAGTCCTCGGTGGCTTGTAATGCGTTGATGGATAGTTTTGGTATGATTATGACCAGGGGTGATTCGGTATAGTCACGACCATTGATAATTTGATGAAAATCCTTGGCCGTGGTTGAGGATGATTGATTGTATGTGTGTTTTATTTATTAAAATTTGAGTCTCAAATGATAAAAATTGATGAAAACCTTTTAAAACCTAAAAGATAGTAGACTTTATTCTCTACTTGACTCTTTTAATGGATTGCTTATTTCACTGCAGCTTAAACCGGTTGTCTATTGTATTTTATCGCTTTAACACTTTGTTGAAGGCTAATGATAATTTATTTTGCATTATCTTAGTCATAATATTTCTTCTTGGGCTAGTTGAGCTCACCTTTTTTCTTTCACCGCTCTCTTGTGAAATGAGAACATAGGCGGGACGAGTCGGGAACGAAATAATGGTCCGAGAGGATAGCATTAGTAGTCCTCACTATTCGTGAAATAGTGTGATAATAGTTGTAATGAGGACTCCTTTTGAGTTTGTATAATATCTAGTAGACAATATTTGTATGCAAACTCACGCTTTATGTCGTATTGCATACCGGCAGTTAGGTTAATAAGTTGTATTTGAATTTATGTACCATGTAAGTGGCGACCCAAGATGGGTGACGATATACCTAATTTTGGGGCGTCACAGTTGGTATCGAGCCATAAGTGTGAAGAGCCCCGAGCCTCTCATTGGTGACTTCTGTTGATGAAATGCAAAAGCGCTTTCTCTCCGTAGGGGACGCCGCCTTCTTCGGTGGCAAGTCGATAGTACTAATGTGAGGTCTTGACACAAGTTGGTGTCCAGTCAAATATTAATTGTATCGAGCTTAGGGATATGATCCACAGCTAAGATGCGATATAAGAACTAGGAGGGGAGAGACGGGGAATTCCTTCGCTAGTATGACCTACCTAAGTTTATTTGGTATTTAATTGGTCGGTCAGAGTATAGGGATAATATTTGATATATTAATTAACCCTTGTGTTGTGGTAGTGTTTGGAAATGGCAGCTGAAAATATTCACAATGGAGTGAATGTGACCGTTGTGACACCTTTAATCACTAATCGGAGTTAATGCAAAGGTCGATTTGTGAACAAATTAGAGATATCCACGTAGTAAATGAAGAACTAATTGTTGCACCCGAGCTAGTTGCAGAGGTAGCAGCTGAAAGTGAGGAAGAAGAGGAAGAAGAGGAACCTGAGGAGAATTGGTTAGAAGAAATTTATGATCAAAACTTAGAATTACAAAATCGTGTTCGTGAGCTAGAAGAACAGGTTGAAGAACGGCAAACTATCAGGTGGAACAAAGGGATACAACAATTCAAAATTGGGTTACCCGATATGTGATGCTCGAACAAAATCACGCTTTGGCGGTGTGTAAGATATTAAAGTTGGAATCGAGAATTTAAAAATCAAAGATCAAATGAAAGAAGAAACAATCGAACGAAGGAGAATAGACGATGCATGGGTAAAAGCCGGACAACGCGTTGATAGTGTAGAAAAAGACGTCCAGATCCAATAAAGCCAAAATAGATGAAATGGACTTTGCTTTTTGGACAAAGAATTGGAAGAACCCAACATCGAATTCGGAATTACCTCTGCATGCATAGCGGTCAACCCGAATTCGATATGGATCGGAGAATAATGATTCAAATCATGGATCGAGAATGTGAAGAAGCACTTAAGGGTGGAATGTACCCTATAGTAAAAAGTCAAACTTCGGTAATTTAAGCGAGGCGCTTGTTTGAGAAACCGAACGGGTTATTACGGGTAAATTAATTATTACAAGTCTATACTTTATTCAATACAAGTTCTACCCACTCTTTTATTCTACCTAGTTGTGTTCAATGTTTAAATTTGACTCAAAAAAAAAAATTAGACTTTGATTTATCTATTGAAACTTCGTTGGGAGAAACCTTCGTTACCTCCAATCGCTTATTAATCTTGTTGTTTCAAATAAACACTTTCACGATCTTATATCTTTAAAAATTCTTGCCTTTGAGGTAATTTTTGAAACGATTGATTAACTACTTATTATTCTTTTTGTAAGGTTGTTAGCTTTCATATTCCTAACCAACTCATTATCTGAATTCAAAGTAACCAAACCCTAAAGTTAATCACCATTATATCAAGCCATAAGTAAAGAGCCCGATCCTATCGTTGTTGACTTCCTTGTGTGGAATGCACCAAAGCCGGACTTTCAGAGGCGACATCGTGAATGAAGATGGCAAGTTTATAGGTATCATTGTGAGGTGCTATATCTAGGTTAAGGGATGAAGTCACAGGTTGGTATCAATGTGACGTACTATCCAAGTCTTGGATGAGAGTCACAGCTTTTGAATGATATTTCTATTATTAATAAATTTCTTGGCGTATTCTTGAAGACTTCCTAGCCTACCCTAGGCGTGAAATTGAATTTTGTATTGACCCCAGTATAAAACCCATTTCTTAAACCCTCAAATATTTCTTCAACTAAAAAGTTTACGTGGTTTATGATGAAAGTCATAATAAAAGCATAGGACTGATGAAAATCATGGGTATATGAAGTATTAGTAAGTTTTATGATGAGTTATGTTGGTTAGTATGTGAAAACATGAAAGTTTCCTAGAAATCACAAAGAGTTGAAAATCGATTTTGGTGAAAAACGTAACATGAAATTCAATTGACTATATCTCTTATTATATTTTGAATTTTGAATGTGGTCAAGTCCTAGAGTTAGATCTATGAGTTACCTAACTAATACAAGTGGAATTACTGGAAAAGGTGTTGTAGATTTTGTGGGGACTGATTTTAAAGGAGGCCAATGCTGTAAATTTCGAAAATGCTACGCTGCCCAGAAACTTTAAGGGACTGTTTCGGCCACTTAAATTATGAGAAAAATTCTGGCCTTTAGGGACATGAAGGTATATGGTATAAAGTACCTCCTGTCCAAAAATGAGCTCATTCGACTTAAAATGAGCAAGTTATGACTATTTCAATATTTAGATTTTTTCGATTTAAAAACGCTATAACCCGGAGTTCTATAACTCCGATGACCATGAAATTTAAACTAGAAGCTCACGTTAACATGTGTAAGGTCCTGCCAAGATTTGGAAATTTTGGAGTTAAACTTGAGGTAGCTAATTTCTTAAGAAATTAATTAAAAATTGATTTTTGAAAAATAGTAAATGAATTTTAAAAATTCGAGAAAAAATATATTTTCATCATGGGACTATATTATGCTAAATCCCAGAAAAGAAATATTTTTGGGACTGATTTGGTATTTTTCATGAAAATAGTTTAATTCTGAAACATATGAGTTAAATATGTTATGTGAAGTAACAAAGTTGAAAATAGGATTTTATGGCTAGAGAATCTTATATAGAGTATATGCATATTTTTGAGAGAGATTTGATAATTGGTGATGATATCTTATGAGTATGACATTTTGAATGATTAAATGCATTATATGGTAAAGCGTAAACAATTAAGATAAATTGTTTATAAATTTAAGAAGTGATTAAAATATTGTTATAATATTAATGATATTAGATTATGAGATTATTAAGTGATTGAAAACATGGGGATATTCTTGAATCCTGGATAAATTATATTATAAATGTTTAATATTTATCCTTTATCTCATTTGATTGATTCTTTATATCATTATCCTCATGCTTATATTATGTTGAAAGTCATCTGTGGCCTGTAGTGCATAGATGGACTTGGTATGATTATGACCAGGGATTGTTAGGTATAATCATAACCGTAATTGAAAACACAATTATCTTTGGCCGTAGTGCATGGATAATTTGTGGTCGTGATACTAATGAATACACAATTATCTTTGGTAGTAGTGCAATGGATAATTTGTGGTCGTGATACTAATGAATACACAATTATCTTTGGTAGTAGTGCATGGATAATTTGTGGTCGTGATATCTAATGAATACACAATTATCTTTGGTAGTAGTGCATGGATAATTTGTGGTCGTGATACTTAATGAATACACAATTATCTTTGGTAGTAGTGCATGGATAATTTGTGGTCGTGATCTTAATGAATACACAATTATCTTTGGTAGTAGTGCTTGGATAATTTGTGGTCGTGATACTAATGAATACACGATTATCTTTGGTAGTAGTGCATGGATAATTTGTGGTCGTTGATACTAATGAATATCCTCGCCTATAGTGCGGGATGATTCGATGATATGGATTAATTATTGAATGAGTCTCAAAGAATGAAATATTAATTCATGGATGTGGTAAAAGTCATCTTTGGGTAGTAGTGCATTGATAGACTTGGTATGATTATGACCAAGGATTATTCGGTATAATCATGATCAGTAATTAAAACACGAATATCCTTGGCGTTGGTGCAATGGATAATTAAGTGGTCGTGATACTATTAAGTCGCGTCTCGGCATTATTGGTTTTATTTGTATATCTTTGCTTTGTAGTGCAAAGATGAATTGTTAATGAATATCTTTGGTAGGATTGCAAAAATGAATTTAATGTTTTCAACGATAAAGGTATTCAAGGTATCCTCACCTCTTTATCATATCAGGTACGTACCCTAATTTCGAGGGCGAAATTCCATAAGGAGGGGAGATTGTGAGACCCCAGATTTTATCAATAAAGATTTAAATTTTATTGAAATAATTTTTTATTATGGTGTGAATTTAAGATAATATTATAGTTGTGGGTAGTATTTATAAATTTTGCAAAGTATGCAAGTGGTTATATTATATTCGATTGGCCTGGGGAATATTCGATTTAGCGTGGAATATTCGCATAACTACTCAATCATTGGTGGACCCCACAAATGTAATTATTGTCGGTTGAGAAAACGACAAAAATATTTTATTGAAATAACTACGGAAGTTTTATCGTGGTTCTTGTTGAACTACTCGGTAGTAAAAAATACAAGAATACGTGTGGTTGCATAAGTAATAGCACACGATATTGATTATTGATGCTTATGTGAGAAGTCACTCATTTTGATTCCATTATTGTCGATTAATAATATGAATTATTATAGCGATAATGACGCTTTTGTTTTATTCGTATTATTAACGTAATAAAATGAAACATCTTTTATATAAAATAGAATACTTTATTAAAGTTAGTCTATAAATAGAATATATTATATTTTATTATGCATAGTGTTGCGTAGTGTTTTTGCATAGTATTTTGCATAGTATTGCATAGTGTTTGTATAGTAAAATGTTTTTATATAAATAGAATATATTATATTTTATTTAAATGATTTTTCTTTAAATATGGTAATATGATTAAAGTAAATCAATCTGACCGTTCATGGATTAGTTACTATGCATTCCATTTTCCTATAAATAAAGCTCATTCCTTCATTATTTTCTTACGAATTCATTGAAACTCTAGAGAGAGAAATTATAGAGAGAAGCTATAGAGAAAGTTATAGAAAGAAGAAGAGTATTCCTACTTCACTACTTCTATATTCGGTTTTTTTACTGTAAGGGTGTTATTCTTTCTTCTTGAAGAGAACTTCATTATTCCATTCATTATTATTCTGCTGGAATAACTTTGTAAAAGTGGCATACCCTATATATAACCTCAGATACGCATACCCTATACTTGGTGAAATCCTTATGTTATTCCATTGCTTATTATTACATTGGAATAACTTTTGATACGCCATGCTTACCCTATACTTGGTGACATTCTTCTATTATTACATTGGAACATCCATGCATGTGTTTTACACCGACTGGTTCCGCTTTTATTATTCTCGTTGAACATCCATGCGTGTGTTTTTACACAGACCTCGTTCCGCCTCTTTATCATTCTCATTGGAATATCCTATCTCATGTGTTTTACACCGATCCGTTCCATCTTTATTATTCTTACGTTGGAACATCCTGCGGTTGCAAGAATTTCACCGACCGTTCCGTTATTATTATTCTGTGGAATAACTTTGTCTGCATCTGCAAACTGCATGCATGGTGATTTCTTTTGTTATTCCATTCTTTATTATACCCAGTTGGTTAAAACTTTGACTTCTATACTCCATGAAATTAGTAGAATATCCTTGATATTTGCGTTTCATCCAAAGATTTTTTCATGGAAATATTCTTCCGATCATTCTTGAATTTTACTTTCACGAAACAAAGATATCATGTTGACAATTTGGACGTTAATAATTCATGGATTAAATAATTCTTGAACTTGTTTTATTGAATTACTATGTCATTGTCATCATCCTCATGTTATATTATGTTATCTTTGGCTTACGTGCGTAGATGAACTTAGTATGATTATGACCGAGGATCATTCTAGTATAATCATGACTTGATATAAATGATGTGACAAAAGTCCTCGATGGCTCGTAATGCGTTGATGGATAGTTTTTGGTATGATTATGACCAGGGGTGATTCGGTATAGTCACGACCATTGATAATTTGATAAAATCCTTGACCGTGGTTCGTGGATGATTAGATGTGGTGGTTTATTTATTAAAATTTGAGTCTCGTGATAAAAATTGATGAAAACCTTTTAAAACCTAAAAGATAGTAGACTTTATTCTCTACTTGACTCTTTTAATGGATTGCTTATTCATTGCAGCTTAAACCGGTTGTTTATTGTATTTTATCGGTTTAACAACGCTTGAAGGCTAATGATAATTTATTTTGCATTATCTTAGTCATAATATTTCTTCTTGGGCTAGTTGAGCTCACCTTTTTCTTTCACCGTTCTCTTGAAATGAGAACATAGGCCGGGACGAGTCTGGGAACGAAATAATGGTCCGAGAGGATAGCATTAGTAGTCCTCACTATTACGTGAAATAAAGTGTGATAATAGTTGTAATGAGGACTCCTTTTGAGTTTGTATAATATCTAGTAGACAATATTTGTATGCAAACTCACGGTTTATGTCGTTTTGTACACCTACAGCTTAGGTTAGTAAGTTGTATTTGAATTTATGTACCATGTAAGTGGCGACCCAAGATGGGTGACGTATACCTAATTTTGGGGGCGTCACAATATAACCTTCCTTACCTCAGAAAGAATAGTACTTCTGACTGGAATACTGAATATAGTGCTAAAAGAACTTGCACCGTATAGCAATACTCGAAGTACTAAAATACTCACAAAAATACGCTCGATATTATAGAGAGAGAAAGAGAGAGAAATCTGTAGTTTCTGGTGTGATTTTCAATTCTAACCTAAACACCCTATTTATAATATATATATATATATATATTAAATTCCTACGCACACTTGACTTCTGAATTTCAGCATCTAACAACACATGGGCCAACAATAAAATTGTTTTTCTAACAAAAAATATTTAAAACTTCCAAAAAATGATAATCAATTAATCCGGAACTTCAAAAATTCATAATAAATAGCCCTTTTATCAGAAAATTCAATTCTCGCGAATTTTTATAGGAAATTCAATTCTCTACAACTTTGCAGAAGAAAGTTTTTCCAAATTTCAAACAGAAATTGACCGAAATTCATAAACGGACGATTTTACAGGCTATAATCAATTTTCAGTCAAGAAATGAGGTCTACCGACATGTTTAACATGTTTTAAACATCTTTTGCAACAAAAATATTCTTCCTCCTCTTATACTCATATATCTCACATTCATTGTAAAAATATCACCATTATTATATTATTAAAATATAATAATATATTAAAATGAATTATTTTATCAGAAAAAGATAAAATATTAATTTTCAACAATTGTCACTTTAAAAATTTTCTCCATCTATATCCACATAAAATTAATATTTTCCTCATCATATAAATTAATAATTAATTATTCATAAATAATATTACAGAATCACAATATTGACAAACTGCATACGTTCCAAGAAAGAGGGGCTTTCCAATAAGAATTTCTCCCTACCTGGCGCAATTAGGTGACCAAACCTCTCCTTAGATGTAACTTTCTAGACATTGCCAATAATGTTATCTAATAATATTATTCAGATAATATGAACTATTAATCTGATAATGGAAAATACTGTGTAGTGATAATTATTGAAACAACAATAATATAAAATTTAATGCAGCAATTATTAAATCAATAAAATAAAATATTGAGCAAAGAATTACTTTAATAATTATTGAGTAAAGCCTTCTTACGTAAGGATTAATAATTCAAAAATACAAGGTCACAATACTGGTGCTTCTCGCGTGCAACAACGCCAGATTACTTTACTTTACCCACTAGGTATTCCAACAAATTGTTAATTCAGTAACGATTACGCCGATTATTTATAAAAATTTTAATTTGTCGCTTTTCTTCATCCGACAGCTTATTACATTATAGGGCCCACAAATGGTTTAACGCCATCGTACGAATATTCCCCGACAAAAAGAATATTCTACGACCAAACGAATATTCCCCGACAATAATGAATATTTTATAACCACTTGCATATTTTTGAAAAAAAATCATATATCACCCTTAACTTTAACTTTTTATCAATTTAACCATTTACTGAATTGTAATTATAAGAAAAATTGAATACTTTTATTTCATAAAATTCGGGGTCTTACAATCTCCCCTCCTTATAAAATTTCGTCCCCGAAATTTACGTATCTGGTATTTCAAAAAGTTGAGAATACCTTGCTTTCATTTCAGATTCTATCTCCCGGGTCATCATGATTTCTCCATTGCTCATCTCTCGTGATAACTTCATTTGGGTTCCTCATTTGTTGGGAAGTCATGACAATCGCTATCCCTCGAACTACTCGGCTTTGACTTGTTTGGGGCAACATTTGGCGTCATCACTACCGTTGGAATATACTTTTCTATAGGGCATATTCTTCCCTCAACTGTAAGACCCCAAATTATTAATAAATGAAATTTATTTTCCTCTATTTATTATTTTGAAATAGTAAGGGTTGATTTGATTAATGTGGATAGTTATGGGTAAAATACGCAAATATTTTGAATAAGCAAGTTGTTATAAAATATTCATTATTGTCGGAGAATATTCGCTTGGTCGTGGAATATTCAGCTCGTCGGGAATATTCGTATAACCACAAGCGATTTTTAATGGGCCCCATAACCTGAAAGCGATTGGATGAAGAAAACGATAAATATAAGTTGTTTATAAATAACGGCGTGGTTATTACCAATTATCATTGTTGGAATACCCTTGGGTTAAAACACACTAATACGCGTTGTTGAATAAGAAGACACTGGTATTGCACCAATTATTGATTCTTACGTAAGAATGCACTACTCAATAATTGTTACGATGAATTAATGCTTCAAGATTTTATTTTATTGATTCAATAATTCACGTATTGATATTTTATATTACCGTTGTTTCAATAAATTGTCATTACACAAGATGTTCTATTATCTGAGCAATAATTCATACTATCCTAATAATATTATTGGATAACATTATTGGCGTTCTAGAAAGTTCACATCAAGGAGAGGTTTGGTCACCTAATCAAGGCGCCAAGAAGTGAGAGATTCTTATCGAAAGCCCTCTTCCTGGGGAACTACCACTGGTTGCCGCGATTCTGATTACGTATTATTTGTGAATAATTAATTATTGATTTATATGATGAGGAAAATATTGATTTTATGTGGATATAGATGGAGAAAATTTTTAATGTGACAATTGTTGAAAATTAATATTTTATCTTTTCTCGATAAAATAATTCATTTAAATATATTATTTTAATAATATATTAACTATGATATTTTTTATAATGAATGTGAGATATATGAGTATATAAATAGAAGAGTATTTTTATGGCAATAAATGTTTAACACATATTTTGTGTGTTGGTGGACACAATTATCGAATCAAATTTGATTATAAATTTAAACAGAAAATCAATTCGCTTGTGGATTTCGGTCAATTTCTGTTTGGAATTTGGAAAAACTTTCTTCTGCAAAGTTGTAGAGAATTGAATTTTCTATAAAAAATATGTGAGATTCAAATTTTCTGATAAAAGAGATATTTATTATGAATTATTGAAGTTTCGAAGCTCCGAAATAATTGATTTTTGGAAGTTTAAAATATTTTTAATATGAAAAACGTTTTTGGTGATTTGAGTGTGGTTCTTGCATGTGTTTTAATAGCTGAATTTAGATTCTTTGTGCGTAGGAAGTTTTATAAAATAATAATAAATATTTAAATAAATTTTCTACTTTGGTGTTCTAAGCATTTTCCTATAAATAGGGTGCTTAGGTTAGAATTAAAAATCACACCAGAAACTGAAGTTTTCTCTCTCTATATTATCGAGCGTATTCTTGTGAGTATTTTGAGTATTGCTATACGGTGCAAGTTCAAGTCATAGCCTATATCCGGTGTTTTAACTAGAAGTACTGTCTTTCGAGGTAAGAGATGTTATTTTATTCGAAAATGATATTATTTCTTCAATATCATTATGCCGAAATATTGGTTGGAAATTTTTATCAAATTTGAAACTTTTTCATGTCGGGGTTACTATTCACGAGTTACTATTCATGAGTTACTATTCACGAGTTACTATTCACGAGTACTATTCACGAAGCGTGAAGATGTTTTTTTGTGAAATTTCTATCTTTTGGTGTCAGATTCTTATTCACGTGTACTGCACTATTCACGAATCTGATCTATTCAATCAAAAATGAAATTTCTTCTTTTTGTCCAAAATATCTATTATGGATACTAGCTTTGATTGTATCCATGTTTTGATCATTCTTGAATCTTACTCCACTCTAATTACTTATGAAGTATTTTTGAACTTGGATTGTTTAAAATACGAATCCTTAATATTTGTTCTTTTGTTTCCACCGGATTCGCTTTCCTTTAAAATATTTTTCATCATCCTCAATCCTAAATGATGATATTCTTGAATATCTTTGGCACCGTAGTGCAAAGATGAATGATTTCTTGATGAATATCTTTGGCCCGTGAGTGCAAAGATGAGCAGTGTTGAGATGAACATGACTCTTCGATTAATATCTTTGGCCCAGTAGTGCAAAGATGAACAGTGTTTAGATGAACATGACCAACCTGATGAATATCTTTGGCTCAGTAGTGCTAAGATGAATATTTGATTCCAAATATATATTGATTGATGTTACAGGATAAAATATCGACGATGAACTTTTAAATTCATATAAAGAAGATAGTAGTTTGCATTCTCTACTTAACTCTTTTAATGAATTATTATTATTCATGAAGATTGATTTAAAAGCGGTTGTCTATTGTATTCTATTAGATTTTTCCTGTTGAAGACTAACGATAATTTTTGTATATTATCTTAGTCATAATATTCTTCTTACAAAGCTAGTTGAGCTCACCCTTTTTCTTTTTTTTCCATTTTTCTTCTCGGAGGCGCGAGAATGCAATGAGTACTAGTGGGGTATGGAATGAAGGTTCTAGAGAGTTGTTTAGTAGTCCTCACCATTTTGTAAAATAATGTATCAATAATTATGATGGGGATTTATTTGCGTGTGGATATTGTCAGATGGCAATATCGTATTTAAACTCACGCTTATATGTTGTAATAATAAAGTTGTAGTTATTTCGTACATGTATTTATTTGGCGACTCGAGAATGGGTTGGATGGAATGGACTTATTTTGGGGGCGTCACGGTTGGTATCGTAGCTTAGGGATATGATCTCCATGGAGATCGTGGAATGTAGAACTAGGAGGGAGAGACGAGTAAATCCTTCGCTAGTGTGTCCTACCTAAGCTTATTTGTTAGTTGGTTAGTATATAGGGATATTATGTGATATATTGATTTCCTTAATTAACCCTTGTTTTGGCTGAAGATGTTGAGAATGTCTAACGAGAATATTAACAAAGGGAAATGAGGCCGTGTAGACGCTCTGATCTTACAACGAGGAGAACGTGTAACAGTCGGTGGCAATGTACCTCCTGTGAACAACACCACCGAGCGAGATGATGAACGAGGGATGTTTAGAAGCTTTTGCGATCATGCAAAATCGATTTGAGGAGACTCGTGTTCAAAATACGGAGGAAATGATAGCAATTCACGGGTTGTCACAAAGCCAAGCGATTCAAAGAGTTGGGACCACCGAATTTAAGGGAAAGCCGGATCCGATCATGGGCGGAAACATGGGTCAAGCAAATTACCAAGATATTCGATGTCTTGGGATGCACGGAGAAACGAAGGTTCCATTCGCCACCTTTATGTTTAAATGGCGAGGCGACTACTGGTGGGAGTCTGTAGGGCGTACCCATCCAAACTTGCACGGCGCATGTCATGGGAGACGTTTGAAATAGTTCAATGACAAGTACTTCCAAGTATTATTGCGTCGTATGAAGGAAGTGGAGTTTATTAGACTAGAAGCGAGAATAACATGGTGTCCCAAAGACGATGGCGCGAAGTTTGCGGAGTTGTCCGTGTTTGCACCTCATTTGGTGGAGAATGAGGAACGTATGACGTGGATGTTTCCGAGAGGTTTGAAACCCAAAGATACGTCGATATCTCATTTCTCATAAATTTTCTCTCTATTCAGATGTTGTCAACAGGGCTCAGTTGTTAAAGCGAGATAAGCAGTACATTCAACCGAGGGACCATAACCGAGGATCATATCAAGATAGCGATCATCGAATAACGATAACCAAATGAAGAAAGAAGAATACGGACAAAGGCGATAACCACTCTGGTGGTAATCGTGGCCATGAAAATAGAAGAAGCGAGTCGGGAGGAGATTTTAAAAAGAGGAGATTCAACAACGACCATGTGAAGACGTCGGCGCCCGAAGAGTAAATCGGGTTCCAAGGGAGGAGAAAGACCACCGGTCGTATGTTACAAATCTTGGGAAGAGGGACATATCACCCCAACCGCCTACAACAGTTTTAAGGTATGTTATAATTGTGGAAAAGAAGGACATATCGCCGAGATTATACGGTATCGAAACCCGATCCAATGAGAATGGTGACTCAAAAGGATGTCCCGTAAAAGTCAAAGTCAACGATTCTCGGAAGAAGTTTGTCGTGACCAGGTCAAAATGCGAGGAACCTGAACGAAGTTAGCACGGGTTAGTTAATTATAAATTCTTGAGAAGTTTATACCTTACTAGATACCGGTTCTACCCATTCTTTTATCTCTCTTGCTTGCACTCAACATTTGAACTTGATTATGGAGAAATTAGACTTTGACATATTTATGGAGACTCCTTTAGGAGAAACTTTCATTACATCCGTTGTTTAGAAATCTTGCTTGATTCAGGTTGGCACTATCACATGACCTGTTAACCTTATTTCTATAGAGATATTTGCTTTTGATGTGATTTTAAGGTTAACTACTCATCATGCCGAAATTGATTACTTTCGTAAGGTTGTTAGTTTTCATATTCCTAAGCAACCTGTTATTCGAATTCAAGCAATCAAACCATTGTAGTCAAACATTTTCATATCAAGCCATGAGGTCATTCGTTTATTACGGATGTCAAGTTTTCTTAGTCCATGTTATGAATTTGAATAAAGACACTTCAGATTTGAATAATATTCCTGTTGTTATTGATTTTTCCTGACGTATTTCCTGAAGAATTTATTGGCTTACTCCCAAAGCCTGATATTAAATTTTGTATCGACTTTGAACCCGGTACAAAACTCATTTCTAAAATCTCATATCGAATGGCTCTTATTGAACTTCGTGAGTTAAAAATTCAACTATAGAATTTGGTACCGAGCCTTTATCCGGTGACTTCCTTTGTGGAATGCACCGGCCGACATTCTCGTAGGGGACACCATATTTGTCGCGATAGTAAACCGATAGGTGTCATTGTAACGTCTTATCCAAGGTTGGGATATGAGTCACGATTGAGAACAACCTAAGTCGGTAATCGAAATACGTAGCTTTCTAGGCTTAGTTGGTTATTATCGGAGATTCGTTGAAGGATATTCTCGAATCGCTATTCCATTAACGCAAATTGACTCGTAGAGATACAAAATTCGAATGGAGCAAGGAATGTGGGAAGAGCTTGAAGAACTCAAGAGAGACTCATTTCAAAGACATGTTCGACCATGCCATCCTCGGAAAAGCGAACGTGGTAGGTGACGTGTTGAGTAGAAGATCGATATAAGCAATCTGTACGATATTGTCAAAGACTAATTTCAGATAATTTACAAATAATAGAGATGGAGATGAAAACTCTAGGTACCCACGTGATGATATACGAGTATAATCGACTTTAATCGATAAAGTTAAAGCTGTTCAAGCTACACACCGGAGCTGATGAAATTTGAAGAAGGAGGTGCAAGAAGTTGTTATTTCAAAAGCGAGAATCGGTGAGGTGAGGAAAGCTCAAACCTTTGATTTATTATTCCATTTGAAATTCTCGATTTAATAGGAACTGTGTCCTATAGACTCGTTTAACGCCAAGTATGACGCGTATTCATAACGTTTTTCACGTATCGATGTTACGTAAATATGTGGACGACCCGAACCACGTCATTGAGTTAGAACCGGACGAGATAGCCGAAGACTTAACATACGAGGAGGTACCTGTCAAAATCTTGGATAGGAAAGAACATGTCCTATGTACCGAGGTTATACCACAAGTTAAAGTTTTGTGGAGAAACCATGTTATTGAGAAAATGACCTGGGAGTTGGAAACGGAAATGAAAGCGAGGTATTATCATCTTTTCAAACACACCAGATGTCGTCGTCAATTTCGAGGACGAAATTTCATAAGGAGGGAGGTCAGAAGACCCCAAATTATTAATAAATAAAATTTATTTTCCTCTATTTATTATTTTGAAATAGTAAGGGTTAATTTGATTAATGTGGATAGTTATGGGTAAAATACGTAAATATTTCGAATAAGCAAGTGGTTATAAAATATTCATTATTGTCGGGGAATATTCGTTTGGTCGTGGAATATTCGTCGCTTTGTCGGGAATATTAAATGCATGACGACTAACATCTCTTTTGTGGGCCCCATAACGGAAAACGATTGGATGAAGAAAACGACAAATATAAGTTGTTTATAAATAATTGCAGCGTAGTTATTACAAGTTATTATCTTTGTTGGAATACCCGTTGATTAAAACACACTAATACGCGTTGTTGAACAAGAAGACACGCAGATTGCACCAATTATTGATTCTTACGTAAGAAGGCACTAATCAATAATTGTTACGATAATTCTTATTCAATTATTTTATTTTATTGATTCAATAATTCTTTGCATTGATATTTTATATTACCGTTGTTTCAATAAATTGTCATTACACGTGATTTTCTATTATCGGAGTAATAATTAATATTATCCTAATAATATTATTGGATAACATTATTGGCAATGTCTAGAAAGTTCTGCATCAAGGAGAGGTTTGGTCACCTAATTACGCTACCAAAGAAAGATGGAAGACCCCAAATTATTAATAAATGAAATTTATTTTCCTCTATTTATTATTTTGAAATAAATAAGTAAGGGTGATTTGATTAATGTGATAGTTATGGGTAAAATACGCAAATAAATATTTTCAAATAAGTTAAGTGGTTATAAAATATTCATTATCGCTTGAAATATTCGTTTGGTCGTGGAATATTCAGATCGCTTGGGAATATTCGCATTTACTGCCAGCAGCCTTTTGTGGGCCCCATAACTAAAAAGCGATTGGATGAAGAAAACGACAAAATATAAGTTGTTTATAAATAACTACAGAAGTTGTTACCAAGTATCATCGTTGAATACCCGGGGTTAAAACACACTAATACGCTTGTTTAACAAGAAGATACCAGATTGCACCAATTATTGATTCTTACGTAAGAAGGCACTACTCAATAATTGTTACAAAGAATTACTGCTCAAAGATTTTATTTTATCGATTCAATAATTGTCGCATTGATATTTTATATTATCGTTGTTTCAATAAATTGTCATTACACAAGATTTTTTATTATCGGCAATAATTCATATTATCCTAATAATATTATTAGATAACATTATTGGCAATGTCTAGAAAGTTCGCCTAAGGAGAGGTTTGGTCACCTAATCATGCTACCAAGAAGTGAGAGAATTCTTATCGAAAGCCCCTCTTCCTGAAACTACCGTCACAAGATCGTGATTCTCAGTAATATTATTTGTGAATAATTAATTATTGATTTATATGATGAGGAAAATATTGATTTTATGTGGATATAGATGGAGAAAATTTTTAAATGACAATTGTTGAAAATTAATATTTTATCTTTTTCTCGATAAAATAATTCATTTAAATATATTATTTTAATAATATATTAATCTGGTGATATTTTTATAATGAATGTGGGATATATGAGTATATGAGGAGGAAGAGTATTTTTGTGGCATTAAATGTTTAACACATGTTTTGTGTGTCAGGACCCATTTCTCGATCAAAATTTGATTATAAATCAGTAAATCGCCTGCTTGTGGATTTCGGCCAATTTCTGCTTGGAATTTGGAAAACTTTCTTCCGCAAAGTTGTAGAGAATTGAATTTCCTATAAAAAAGTCGCGAGATTCAATTTTCTGATAAAAGAGCTATTTATTATGAATTATTGAAGTTTCTGTTCAAATAATTGATTTTTGAGTTTAAATTATTTTTTTTAGAAAAACGTTTTTTGTATTTTTTTTGGACATCATTAACATGTGTGTGGTGGTGTTTTTGACCAAAAGGTGGGCTAAGGAAAATTTGTATAATTATATTAATATTATATTCAATTTTCTCTTTTGTGTTCTAAGCAATTTCCTATAAATAGGTGCTTAGGTTAGAATTGAAAATCACACCGTAAACTCAAGTTTTCTCTCTATATTATCGAGCGATTCTTGTGAGTATTTTGAGTATACTTTGAGTATTGCTATACTACGCAAGTTCAAGTCATAGCCTATATCCTGTTTTCAACTAAAGTACTGCCTTTTCGAGGTAAGGGATGTTATTTTCTTCTCAAATGATATTATTTCTTCAATATCATTATGCCAAATATTGGTTGGAAATTTTATCAAATTTGAAACTTTTTCATGCTCTGGGTTACTATTCACGAGTTACTATTCACGAGTTACTATTCACGAAGTTACTATTCACGAAGTTACTATTCACGAGTACTATTCACGAGTACTATTCAGCGCGAAGATGTTTTTTTTGTGAAATTTCTATCTTTTGTGTCGAGTTACTATTCACGATACTGACTATTCACGATACTGACTATTCACTTAATACGGCATTATTCAATTTAAAAATGAAATTTCTTCTTTTCGTCTAAAATATCTATTCGGATACTAGCTTTGATCAGATCCATGTTTTGATCATTCTCAAATTTTACTCCACTATGATTATTTATGAAGTATTTTTGAACTGATTGTTTAAAATACTAATCCTTAATATTTGTTCTTTTTGTTTCACCGATTCGCTTTTTTTAAAATATTTTTCATCATCCTCACCCTAAATGATGATATTATCGAATATCTTCGGCCCAGTAGTGCAAAGATGAATGATTTTCGATGAATATCTTTGCCCAGAGTAAAAGATGAACAGTGTCGAGATGAAATACGACCGATCGATTTAATATCTTTGGCCCGTAGTGCAAAGATGAACAGTGTTTAGATGAATACGACTTAATCGATGAATATCTTTGCCCAGAGAAGTAAAGATGAATATTTGATTCCGATATATATCGATTGATGTTACAGGATAAAATATCGACGATGAACTTTTAAATTCATATATAGAAGATAGTAGTTTGCATTCTCTACTTAACTCTTCTAATGAATTATTATTTCACGCCGCAATATTGATTTAAAAACTCGTCAGTCTATCAGATTCTATTAGATTTTTTTTCCCTCGTCAAGACTAACGATAATTTGTCAGATATTATCTTAGTCATAATATTCTTTACCGGGCTAGTTGAGCTCACCCTTTTCCTTTTTGTTCCATTTTTCTTCTCGTGAGGCGAGAATGTAAATGAGTACTACTAATGGGGTATGGAATGAAGGTTCTAGAGAGAGTTTGTTTAGTAGTCCTCACCATTTTTGTAAAATAATGTATCAATAATTATGATGGGGATTTATTTGGTATGGATATTGTCTAGATGGCAATATCTCAGATATTTAAACTCACAGCGTATTTTTTGCATATGTTGTAATAATAAAGTTGTAGTTATTTCGCATCATGTATTTGGCGACTTCGTAATGGGTTGGATGGAATGGACCTATTTTGGGGGCCACAAATGGTATCGTAGCTAGGATACGATCTCCATGAGATCGGGAATAGAACTAGAGGGGAGAGACGAGTAAATCCTTCGCTAAGGTGTCCTACCTAAGCTTATTTGTTGGTCGGTCATAATATAGGGTATTATGTGATTTGTTAATTTATTTAATTAACCCTTGTTTTATGATAGTTTTTAAGAATGGTCACGAGAACGTTAACAATGGAGTGAATGAGATCGTGGAGACACCTCTAATCGCCAACCGTGATAATGTGATGTCAAAGCGAAGAAGGAATTAGAGATATCCATGTGAGTGAAGAATCGATAGTCAGACCTTAGATAATCGCAGAGGTAACAAATTTAGAGAGTGAGGAAGAAGAGGAAGAAGAGGTACCAAGAGAGTTTATTAGAGGTATTTTACGATCAAAATGTAGAATTGCAAAATCATATTCATGAGTTAAGAGCAGTCAAGAATAAGAATTGCAGGCAATGTGAGCAAAAGATGCAACGATTCAAGCTTGTGTTACCCGATATGTGATGCTTGAATGTAAGCACTTTTTCGCGTAGTATAAGATGATAAAGTCGAATCGAAATGAAAGAAGAAATAACCGAACGAGTGAGAATGAGTGATGTATGGGTAAAAAGCCGCACGACGCTGATATTATGGAAAGAGATGTCCAATCTAAAAGAGAAGATTTAACGATGACGGAAGACGCTTAAGCAGAAGATCAAAGACCATCAACAAATTCTAGGGGAAGAGAACGATCGCCGCTAGATGCTACAGATGCGAGAGAGGGGACATATAAGGTCAAACTGCTCAAAGCCTTCCAAGGTATGTTTTAGTTGTGGAAAAGATGGTCACATAGCTCGATTTTGTCCTATAAATAAATCAAGTCCAATTGGGACGCTGGCACCAGAGGCGATATACGTAAAAAGTCAAAGTCAACGACATCGAAGAGCGCTTTTCGACTTCTCAAAATGCGAGGAACCCGAACGGTTAGCACGGGTTAGTTAATTATAAATTCTTGCAAAGTTTATACCTTACTAGATACCTGCTCTACCCATTCTTTTATCTCTCTTGCTTGCGCTCAACGCTTGAACTCGACTACACGAGAAATTAGACTTTGACCTATTTATGGAGACTCCGCTAGAGAAAACTTCATTACATCCGTTGTTTAGAAATCTTGCTTGATTCAGTCAGGCACTATCACATTACCTCGTTAACCTTATTTCTATAGAGATATTTGCTTTTGATGTGATTTTAAGGTTAACTACTCATCACGCCAAATTGATTACTTTCGTAAGGTCATAGTTTTCATATTCCTAAGCAACTCCGTTATTCAATTCAAGCAATCAAACCATCAGAGTCAAACATTTTCATATCAAGCCATGAAGTCATTCGCTTATTACGGATGTCAAGTTTTCTTAGTCCATGTTATGGATTTGAATAAAGACACGCCGATTTGAATAATATTCCCGTTGTTATTGATTTTTCCCGACGATTTCAAGAATTTCTTTGCTTACTCCCAAAGCCCGATATTAAATTTTGTATCGACTTTCAACCCTAAGACAAAACTCATTTCTAAAATCTCATATCGAATGGCTCCTATCAACTTCGTGAGTTAAAAATTCAACTATAGAATTTGGTACCGAGCCTTTATCCGGTGACTTCCTTTGTGGAATGCACCGCTTTATTCTCCGTAGGGGACACCATATTCGCGCGATAAGAAACCGACAGTGTCATTGTAACGCATATCCAAGGTCGATATGAGTCACAATTGAGAACAACCTAAGCTTCAGAATCGAAATAGTAGCTTTCAGCTTAGTTGGTTATTATCTGAGATTCGTCAAGGATATTCTCAATCGCTATTCCATTAACGCAAATTGACTCAGAGAGATACAAAATTCGAATGGAGCAAGGAATGTGGGAAGAGCTTCAAGAACTCAAGAGAGACTCATTTCAAAGACATGTTCACCACGCCATCCTCGAAAAGCGAACGTGGTAGCCGACGTGTTGAGTAGTAAGATCGATATAAGTACGACGAAAATATATATATCAAAAGACTCATTTCAGATAATTTACAAATAATAGAGATGGAGATGAAAACTCTAGTACCCCACGTGATGATATACGAGTATAATCGACTTTAATCGATAAAGTTAAAGTCGCTCAAGCTACACACCGAGTCGATGAATTTGAAGAAGGAGGTGCAAGAAGTCATTATTTCAAAAGCGAGAATCGGAGAGGAGAGAAAGCTCAAACCTTCGATTTATTAATCCATTTGAAATTCTCGATCGAATAGGAACCGCGGCCTATAGACTCGCTTTTACCGCCAAGTACGACGCGTGTTCATAACGCTTTTCACGATCGATGTTACGTAAATATGTGGACGAATTCAACCACGCTATCGAAGTTAAACCGATTTAGATAGCCAAGACTTAACGTACGAGGAGGTACCGCCAAGATCTTGGATAGAAAGAACATGTCCTATGTACCGAGGTTATACCACAAGTTAAAGTTTTGTGGAGAAACCATGCTATCGAGGAAAATGACCGGAGTTGGAAACTGAAATGAAAGCGAGGTATTCTCATCTTTTCAAACACCAGTGTACGCCAATTTCGAGGACGAAATTTCATAAGGAGGGAGGTCAGAAGACCCCAAATTATTAATAAATGAAATTTATTTTCCTCTATTTATTATTTTGAAATAGTAAGGGTTGATTTGATTAATGTGGATAGTTATGGGTAAAATACGCAAATATTTCAATAAGCAAGTGGTTATAAAATATTCATTATCGTCAGGAATATTCGTTTGTCGTGGAATATTCAGATCGCTTGTGGGAATATTCGCATTTACTTGCCGCAGCCTTTTTGTGGGCCCCATAACTAAAAGCGATTGATGAAGAAAACGACAAATATAAGTTGTTTATAAATAACTACAGAAGTTGTTACCAAGTATCATCGCTGAAATACCCGGGGTTAAAACACACTAATACGCTGCTGTTGAACAAGAAGATATTTCAGATTGCACCAATTATTGATTCTTACGTAAGAAGGCACTACTCAATAATTGTTACAAAGAATTATCGCTCAAGATTTTATTTTATCGATTCAATAATTGTCGCATTGATATTTTATATTATCGTTGTTTCAATAAATTGTCATTACACAAGATTTTCCATTATCGGCAATAATTCATATTATCCTAATAATATTATTAGATAACATTATTGGCAATGTCTAGAAAGTTCTGCCTTCAAGGAGAGGTTTGGTCACCTAATCATGCTACCAAAGAAGAGAGAAATTTTATCGAAAAGCCCCTCTTCCTCGAAAACTACTCGTCACAAATCGTGATTCTCAGAATATTATTTGTGAATAATTAATTATTGATTTATATGATGAGGAAAATATTGATTTTATGTGGATATAGATGGAGAAAATTTTAAAATGACAATTGTTGAAAATTAATATTTTATCTTTTTCCGATAAAATAATTCATTTAAATATATTATTTTAATAATATATTAACTATGATATATTTTTATAATGAATGTGGGATATATGAGTATATGAGGAGGAAGAGTATTTTGTGGCATTAAATGTTTAACACATGTTTTGTGTGTCAGGGACCCATTTATCGATCGAAATTTGATTATAAATCGTAAAATCGCCTGCTTGTGGATTTCTTTTAATTTCTGCTTGAATTTGGAAAAACTTTCTTCCGCAAAAGTTGTAGAGAATTGAATTTCCTATAAAAAAAGTCGAGATTCAAATTTTCTGATAAAAGAGCTATTTATTATGAATTATTGAAGTTCAAGTTCAAATAATTGATTTTTTTGAGTTTTAATTATTTTTTTAAGAAAAACGTTTTTTTATTTTTTTGGACATCATTAACATGTGTGGTGGTGAATTTTGACCAAAAGGTGGGCTAAGGAAAATTTGTATAATTATATATAATATTATATTCAATTTTCTCTTTTGGTGTTTCTAAGCAATTTCCTATAAATAGGTGCTTAGGTTAGAATTGAAAATCACACCGTAAACCAAGTTTTCTCTCTATATTATCGAGTTTATTCTTGTGAGTATTTTGAGTATACTTTGAGTATTGCTATACTAAGCAAGTTCAAGTCATAGCCTATATCCTGTTTCAACTAAGTACTGCCTTTCGAGGTAAGTGGATGTTATTTTCTTCTCAAATGATATTATTTCTTCAATATCATTATGCCAAATATTGGTTGAAACTTTTATCAAATTTGAACTTTTTCATGCTCTGGGTTACTATTCATGAGTTACTATTCACGAGTTACTATTCATTCATGAAGTTACTATTCACGAGTTACTATTCACGAAGTTACTATTCACGAGTACTATTCACGAAGATGATGTTTTTTTGTGAAATTTCTATCTTTTGTGTTTGAGTTACTATTCACGATACTAAGACTATTCACGATACTATACTATTCACTATACACTACTACTAAGACTATTCAATCAAAAATGAAATTTCTTCTTTTCGTCCAAAATATCTATTCGATACTAGCTTTCGATCAGATCCATGTTTTGATCATTCTCAATTTTACTCCACTCGATTATTTATGAAGTATTTTTGAACTTGGATTGTTTAAAACTAATCCTTAATCCTTAATATTTGTTCTTTTGTTTCACCGATTCGCTTTTTTAAAATATTTTTCATCATCCTCACCCTAAATGATGATATTATCAATATCTTCGGCCCGAAGTAAAAAGATGAATGATTTTCGATGAATATCTTTGCCCAGAAGTAAAAAGATGAACAGTGTCGAGATGAATACGACCGATCGATTAATATCTTCGCCCAGTAGAAGTAAAGATGAACAGTGTTTAGATGAATACGACTTAATCGATGAATATCTTTCGCCTCAGAGTAAAAGATGAATATTTGATTCCGTATATATATCGATTGATGTTACAGGATAAAATATCGACGATGAACTTTTAAATTCATATATGTAAGATAGTAGTTTGCATTCTCTACTTAACTCTTCTAATGAATTATTATTTCACGCCAATAATATTGATTTAAAACCGTCATTTATCAGATTCTATTAGATTTTTCCCTCGTTGAAGACTAACGATAATTTGTCAGATATTATCTTAGTCATAATATTCTTTATCGGGCTAGTTGAGCTCACCCTTTTCCTTTTTGTTCCATTTTTCTTCTCGTGGCGGCTAGAATGTAATGGAGTACTACTAGCTTGGTATGGAATGAAGGTTCTAGAGAGAGTTGTTTAGTAGTCCTCACCATTTTTGTAAAATAATGTATCAATAATTATGATGGGGATTTATTTGGTATGGATATTGTCTAGATGGCAATATCTCGTATTTAAACTCACAAGATATATATATTTTGTTGTAAAATAAATAAAGTTGTAGTTATTTCGCATCATGATTCGGCACTCGTAATGGGTCGATGGATGGAATGGACCTATTTTGGGGCGCCACAATGGGTATCGTAGCTAGGATACGATCTCCAAGAGATCGGGAATAGAACTAGAGGGGAGAGACGAGTAAATCCTTCGCTAAAGGTGTCCTACCTAAGCTTATTTGTTGGTCGGTCATAATATAGGGGTATTATGTGATTTGTTAATTTATTTAATTAACCCTTGTTTTATGATAGTTTTTAAGAATGGTCACGAGAACGTTAACAATGGAGTGAATGAGATCGTGGAGACACCTCTAATCGCCAACCAGATAATGTGATGTCAAAGTAAGAAGGAATTAGAGATATCCATGTGGTGAGTGAAGAATCGATAGTCAGACCCGAGATAATCGCAGAGGTAACAAATGAGAGTGAGGAAGAAGAGGAAGAAGAGGTACCAAGAGAGTTTATTAGAGGTATTTTATGATCAAAATGTAGAATTGCAAAATCATATTCATGAGTTAGAAGAGCAGTCAAGAATTGCAGCAGCAAATGTGGAGCAAAAAAGGATGCAACGATTCAAGCTTAGGTTACCCGATATGTGATGCTTGAATGTAAGCACTTTTTCGCGTAGTATAAGATGATAAAGTCGAATCGAAATGAAAGAAGAAATAACCGAACGAGTGAGAATGAGTGATGCATGGGTAAAAGCCGCACGACGCTATTGATATTATGGAAAGAGATGTCCAATCTAAAAGAGAAGATTTAACGATGACGGAAGACGCTTAGCAAAGATCAAAGACCATCAACAAATTCTAGGGAAGAGAAACGATCGCCAGCTAGATGCTACATGATGCGAGAGAGGATACATATAAAACTCAAACTGCTCAAAGCCTTCCAAGGTATGTTTTAGTTGTGAAAAGATGGTCACATAGCTCGATTTTGTCCTATAAAAAATCAAGTCCAATGGGACGCTGGCACCAGAGGCGGATACGTAAAAGTCAAAGTCAACGACATCGAAGAGCGCTTTTTCGACTTCTCAAAAAAGCGAGAACCCGAACGGTTAGCACGGGTTAGTTAATTATAAATTCTTGCAAGTTTATACCTTACTAGATACCGCTTCTACCCATTCTTTTATCTCTCTTGCTACCAACGCTTGAACGCTTGAACTCGACTACGAGAAATTAGACTTTGACCTATTTATGGAGACTCCGCTAGAGAAACTTTCATTACATCCGTTGTTTAGAAATCTTGCTTGATTCAGTCAGCACTATCACATTACCTCGTTAACCTTATTTCTATAGAGATATTTGCTTTTGATGTGATTTTAAGGTTAACTACTCATCATGCCAAAATTGATTACTTTCGTAAGGTCATTAGTTTTCATATTCCTAAGCAACCTCGTTATTCAATTCAAGCAATCAAACCATCAGAAGTCAAACATTTTCATATCAAGCCATGAAGTCATTCGCTTATTACTTACGATGTCAAGTTTTCTTAGTCCATGTTATGGATTTGAATAAAGACACGCCGATTTGAATAATATTCCTCGTTGTTATTGATTTTTCCCGACGATTTCAAGAATTTCGCTTACTCCCAAAGACCGATATATTAAATTTTGTATCGACTTTGAACCCTAGAAAAAACTCATTTCTAAAATCTCATATCGAATGGCTCCTATCAACTTCGTGAGTTAAAAATTCAACTATAGAATTTGGTACCGAGCCTTTATCCGGTGACTTCCTTTGTGGAATGCACCAAGCCGCATTCTCCGTAGGGGACACCATATTCGCGCGCGATAGTAAACCGATAGGTGTCATTGTAACGCATATCCAAGGTCGATATGAGTCACAATTGAGAACAACCTAAGCTTCAGAATCTAAATACGAGCTTTCAGCTTAGTTGGTTATTATCTCCGGAGATTCGTCAAGGATATTCTCAATCGCTATTCCATTAACGCAATTGACTCAGAGAGATACAAAATTGAATGGAGCAAGGAATGTGGAAGAGCTTCAAGAACTCAAGAGAGACTCATTTCAAAGACATGTTCACCATGCCATCCTCGAAAAGCGAACGTGGTAGCCGACGTGTTGAGTAGAAGATCGATATACAAGTACGAGTATACGATATTGTCAAAGACTCATTTCAGATAATTTACAAATAATAGAGATGGAGATGAAAACTCTAGTACCCACGTGATGATATATACGAGTATAATCGACTTTTAATCGATAAAGTTAAAGTCGCTCAAGCTACACACCGGAGTCGATGAATTTGAAGAAGGAGGTGCAAGAAGTCATTATTTCAAAAGCGAGAATCTGGAGGTGAGGAAAGCTCAAACCTTCGATTTATTAATCCATTTGAAATTCTCGATCGAATAGGAACCGTGGCCTATAGACTCGCTTTTACCGCCAAGTACGACGCGTGTTCATAACGCTTTTCACGATCGATGTTACGTAAATATGTGGACGAATTCAACCACGCTATCGAAGTTAGAACCGACGAGATAGTAGCAAGACTTAACGTATTTAGAGAGGTACCTGCCAAGATCTTGATAGAAAGAACATGTCCTATGTACCGAGGTTATACCACAAGTTAAAGTTTTGTGGAGAAACCATGCTATCGAGGAAATGACCGAGTTGGAAATGGAAATGAAAGCGAGGTATTCTCATCTTTTCAAACACTGTGTACGTACGCCAATTTCGAGGACGAAATTTCATAAGGAGGGAGGTCAGAAGACCCAAAATTATTAATAAATGAAATTTATTTTCCTTATTTATTATTTTGAAATAGTAAGGGTTGATTTGATTAATGTGGATAGTTATGGGTAAAATACGCAAATATTTCAATAAGCAAGTGGTTATAAAATATTCATTATCGTCGAATATTCGTCGTCGTCGTCGTGGAATATTCGTATCGCTTTGGAATATTCGCATTTACGCACAAGCCTTTTTTTGTGGGCCCCATAACTAAAAGCGATCGATGAAGAAAACGACAAATATAAGTTGTTTATAAATAATCTACAGAAGTTGTTACCAAGTAATACCGCTGGAATACCCGGTGGTTAAAACACACACTAATACGCCATTGTCAACAAGAAGACACTCAGATTGCACCAATTATTGATTCTTACGTAAGAAGGCACTACTCAATAATTGTTACAAAGAATTACCGCTCAAAATTTTTTATTTTATCGATTCAATAATTGTCATATTGATATTTTATATTATCGTTGTTTCAATAAATTGTCATTACACAAAGATTTTCCATTATCGGCTAATAATTC
This sequence comes from Panax quinquefolius, assembly GCA_020205615.1. NCBI lineage: Eukaryota > Viridiplantae > Streptophyta > Magnoliopsida > Apiales > Araliaceae > Panax > Panax quinquefolius. Next base: position 3,872,776 of record CM035154.1, on the reverse strand, counting down.
ATATTATCCTAATAATATTATTAGATAACATTATTGGCAATGTCTAGAAAGTTCGCTCTAAGGAGAGGTTTGGTCACCTAATCATACTACCAAGAAGAGAGAAATTTTTATCGAAAGCCCCTCTTCCCTCGAACTCCCGGGTCACAAAGATCGTGATTCTCAGTAATATTATTTGTGAATAATTAATTATTGATTTATATGATGAGGAAAATATTGATTTTATGTGGATATAGATGGAGAAAATTTTTAAATGACAATTGTTGAAAATTAATATTTTATCTTTTTCTCGATAAAATAATTCATTTAAATATATTATTTTAATAATATATTAACTATGATATTTTTATAATGAATGTGGGATATATGAGTATATGAGGAGGAAGAGTATTTTTGTGGCATTAAATGTTTAACACATGTTTTGTGTGTCAGTGGACCCATTTATCGAATCGAAATTTGATTATAAATTGAAAATCGCCTGCTTGTGATTTTTTGGCCAATTTCTGTTTGGAATTTGGAAAACTTTCTTCTCGCAAAGTTGTAGAGAATTGAATTTCCTATAAAAAATCGCGAGATTCAAATTTTCTGATAAAAGAGCTATTTATTATGAATTATTGAAGTTTCAAGATTCAAAATAATTGATTTTTGAGTTTAAATTATTTTTTTTAGAAAAACGTTTTTTGTATTTTTTTTGGACATCATTTAACATGTGTGGTGGGTGGTGAATTCAGATTCAAAGGTGGGCTAAGGAAAATTTGTATAATTATATTAATATTATATTAAATTTTCTACTTTCGTGTTCTAAGCAATTTCCTATAAATAGGTGCTTAGGTTAGAATTGAAAATCACACCGTAAACTCAAGTTTTCTCTATATATTATCGAAATATTATTCTTGTGAGTATTTTGAGTATACTTTGAGTATTGCTATACTATGCAAGTTCAAGTCATAGCCTATATCCTGTTTCAACTAGAAGTATCGCCTTCGAGGTAAGTGGATGTTATTTTCTTCAAAAATGATATTATTTCTTCAATATCATTATGCCAAATATTGGTTGAAATTTTTATCAAATTTGGAACTTTTTCATGCTCTGGGTTACTATTCATGAGTTACTATTCACGAGTTACTATTCACGAGATTCACTATTCATTATCATTCATATTATTCATGAGTTACTATTCACGAGTTACTATTCACGAAGTACTATTCACGAAGCGTGAAGATGTTTTTTTGTGAAATTTCTATCTTTTGGTGTCTGAGTTACTATTCACGATATACTAAGACTATTCACGATACTACTATTCACTATTCACTTAATCACTAATACTATTATTCAATCTAAAAATGAAATTTCTTCTTTTCGTCCAAAATATCTATTCGATACTAGCTTTCTGATCAGATCCATGTTTTGATCATTCTCAATTTTACTCCACTATGATTATTTATGAAGTATTTTTGAACTTGATTGTTTAAAATACGAATCCTTAATATTTGTTCTTTTTGTTTCACCGATTCGCTTTTTTTTAAAATATTTTTCATCATCCTCACCCTAAATGATGATATTATCGAATATCTTCGGCCCCAGAAAGGCAAAGATGAATGATTTTCGATGAATATCTTTGGCCCAGAAGTGCAAAGATGAACAAAAGTCGAGATGAATACGACCGATCGATTAATATCTTTGGCCCGTAGTAAAAAGATGAACAGTGTTTAGATGAATACGACTAATCGATGAATATCTTTGCCTCAGAGTAAAAAGATGAATATTTGATTCCGTATATATATCGATTGATGTTACAGGATAAAATATCGACGATGAACTTTTAAATTCATATATGTAAGATAGTAGTTTGCATTCTCTACTTAACTCTTCTAATGAATTATTATTTCACCGCATAGCTAATGATTTAAAACCGTTGTCATCTATCAGATTCTATTAGATTTTTTCCTCGTTGAAGACTAACGATAATTTGTTGTATATTATCTTAGTCATAATATTCTTTATCGGGCTAGTCGAGCTCACCCTTTTCCTTTTTTGTTCCATTTTTCTTCTCGTGAGGCGAGAATGTAAATGAAGTACTAGCTCTGGGTAATGGGAATGAAGGTTCTAGAGAGAGTTGTTTAGTAGTCCTCACCATTTTTGTAAAATAATGTATCAATAATTATGATGGGGATTTATTTGGTATGTATATTGTCTAGAAGACAATAATTATATTTAAACTCACAAGATATATGTTGTCGTATTTTGCACGACAAATGTATTAATAAAGTTGTAGTTATTTCGTTGTATTTGGCGACTCGTGAATGGGTTGGATGGAATGGACACGATCTGACACTATTCACGTATCTACCATATATTCACGGCTTTCTTCTTTTGTCCATATCTATTATGGATCTAGCTTGGAATGTTTTGATCATTCTTGAATTTTAAACATTATTGGCAATGTCTAGAAAGTTCTGCTCTAAGGAGAGGTTTGGTCACCTAATCATGGCACCAAAGAGAGAAATTTTATCGAAAGCCCCTTTCCTTGAACCGCCTCGTCACAATATTGTGATTCTCAGTAATATTATTTGTGAATAATTAATTATTGATTCATATGATGAGGAAAATATTGATTTTATGTGGATATAGATGGAGAAAATTTTTAATGTGACAATTGTTGAAAATTGAAATTTTATCTTTTTCCGATAAAATAATTCATTTAAATATATTATTATATTTTAATAATATAATAATGGTGATATTTTTACAACGAATGTGGGATATATGAGTATACGAGGAGGAAGAGTATTTTTGTTGCAATAAATGTTTAAAACATGTTAAACATGCTCTGTGGACCCCATTTATCGAATCGAAATTTGATTATAAATTGTAAAATCGCCTGCTTGTGGATTTCTTGGTCAATTTTATTTGGAATTTGGAAAACTTTCTCTCTGCAAAGTTGTAGAGAATTGAATTTCCTATAAAAATTCGCGAATTCAAATTTTCTGATGAAAGGGCTATTTATTATGAATTATTGAAGTTCAAAGTCTCAAATAATTGATTTTTGGAAGTTTAAAATATTTAAAATTAGAAAACATTTTTCTTACTTTTTCTAGAATGTGGCATGTGTTTGATGGCTGAAATCAAATTCTTGGCATGCGTGGAAATTTATATAATTATATTATTAATTTATTAAATTTTCTCGCTTTTGTGTTCTAAGAATTTCCTATAAATAGGTGCTTAGGTTAGAATTGAAAATCACACCGTAAATCAAGTTTTCTCTCTCTATATTATCGAGCGTATTCTTGTGAGTATTTTGAGTATACTTTGAGTATTGTTAGACCGCAAGTTCCCTTCAAAGACTATATCCCAGATTCCAAATTGAAGTACTAATCTTTCGAGGTAAGGATGTTATTTTCTTCTCAAATGATATTATTTCTTCAATATCATTATGTTTGAAATATTGGTTGAACTTTTTATCAAATTTGGAACTTTTTTCATGCTCTGGGTTACTTATTCATGAGTTACTATTCACGAGTTCTACTATTCATGAAGTTACTATTCACGATTCTTACTATTCACGAGTACTATTCATGAAGCGTGAAGATGTTTTTTTTTGGAATTTCTATCTTTTGGTGTCTGAGTTACTATTCACGATACTTATAGACTATTCACGATATACTGCACACTATTCACGAATACTAAGATTATTCAATCAAAAAATGAAAATTTTTTCTTTTCGTCCAAAAATATCTATTCGGATACTAGCTTTGATTGTATCCATGTTTTGATCATTCTTGAATTTTACACCACTATGATTATTTTTGAGGTATTTTTGAACATGGATAAAACAAAGTACGAATCCTTAATCCTTAATCCTTGTCATTTTGTTTCACCGGATTCGCTTTTTTAAAAATATTTTTCATCATCCTCGCCTTAAATGATGATATTATTGAATATCTTTGGCCCAGAAGGCAAAGATGAATGATTTCTGAAGAATATCTTCGGCCGTAGTGCAAAGATGAACAGTGTTTAGATGAAATACGACCAATCGATGAATATCTTTCGCCTCAGAGTGCAAAAGATGAATATTTGATTCCGTATGTATATTGATTGATGTTACAGGGATAAAAGATGACGATGAACTTTTAAATTCATACATGAAGATAGTAGTTTGCATTCTCTACTTAACTCTTCTAATGAATTATTATTTCACCATAATATTGATTTAAAATTTGTTGTCTATTGTATTCTATTAGATTTTTCCCTCGTTGAAGACTAACGATAATTTTTTGTATATTATCTTAGTCATAATATTCTTTACCGGGGCTAGTTGAGCTCACCCTTTTCCTTTTTGTTCCATTTTTCTTCTCGTGAGGCGAGAATATAATGGACGCAGTAGGGTATGGAATGAAGGTTTTAGAAAGAATTGTTTAGTAGTCCTCACCATTTTTGTAAAATAATGTATCAATAAATGTGATGAGGATTTATTTGAGTATAGATATTGTCTAGAAGATAATATTTGTATTCAAACTCACGCTTTTACCTGCTTGTAATAATAAAGTTGTAGTTGTTTCGCATCTATGTATTGACAACTCGTAATGGGTGATGTATACCTATTTTGGGGCGCCACAAATGGGTATCGTAGCTTAGGGATATGATCTCCCATGAGATCGGGGAATAGAACTCAGAGAGGAGAGACGAGTAAATCCTTCGCTAAAGGTGTCCTACCTAAGCTTATTTTTAGTTGGTCAAGATATAAGGATATTATGTGATATATTGATTTCCTTAATTAACCCTTGTTTTATGACAAGATTTGAGAATATCGACCGAGAATATTAACAATGGAAATGAGACCGTGGAGACGCTCAGACTCACCAACGAGGAGAACGTGCAACAGTCGGGCAATGTTCCTCCCGTGAACAACACCACCGAAAGTAGATGATGAACGAGGGATGTTTAGAAGCTTTTTGCTCATGCAAAATCGCATTTAGGAGACTCGTGTTCAAAATACAGAGAGAAATGATAGCAATTCACTGGTTGTCACAAATGCAAGCGCTTCAAAGAGTCGGACCACCGAATTTAAGGGAAAGCCGATCCGATCACGGCGTAAACATGGGTCAAGAAAATTACCAAGATATTCGATGTTTTGGGATGCACTAAGAACAGAAGGTTCCATTCGCCACCTTTATGTTCCGTGGCGGCGGCACTATCATCGGTGGGAGTCTCATGAAGCGCACATCCATCCACCAAGACTCAAAGATGTCTTGGGAGACATTTCAGAATTATATAATGACAAATACTTTCCTCGAAAGTGTTCGCTTATACGAAGGAAGTGGAGTTCATCGATTAGAACAAAACAACACGACGGTGTCTCAAAGACGAGGCAAAGTTTGCAGAGTTATCCGTGTTCAGACCTCATTTGGTGGAGAATGAGGAACGATGACGCAGATGTTTTTGAGAGGTTTGAAACCCAAGATACGCCAATATCTCATTTCTCATAAATTTTCTCTATTCGATGTTGTAAATGTGGCTCAATTATTAGAGCGAGATAACGAGTACGGCCAACCGAGGGACCATAACCGTGGATCGTACTGTAGATATAGCGTAGCAAAATGTAATAATGATAACCAAATGAGAAAGAAAAATACGGACAAAAATGGTAACCACTCGTGGTAATCATAGCCATAAAAATAGAAGAAGCGAGTCGAGGAGATTTTAAAAGAGGAGATTTAACAACGACCATGTGAAGACGACAAAGGCTTGCAGAAGAATCGGGTTCTAAGGAGGAGAATGAATCACCACCCATTATATGCTATAAATGCGGAAAGAGGGACATATCACCAAAACCGCCCACAACAGCTTCAGGTATGCTATAATTGTGGAAAGGAAGGACATATCGCCGAGATTGTATGGTAGCGAAACCTAGTTCAATGGGGATTTGACTCTCAAAGATCGTCCCCGTAAAAGTCAAAGTCAACGGTTCCGGAAGAGCGCTTTGTCAGGATCGGTCAAAATGTGAGGAACCCAAACGAGGTGATCACGGTAAAGCTATTTATAAATTCTTGCGAAGTTTATACCTTACTTGATACCGGCTACCCATTCATTTATCTCTCCCGCTTGTGCTCAACGCTTAAACTCGACCGAGAGAAATTAGACTTTGACCTATCTCGTGGAAACTCCGCTAGAGAAACTTTCATCACATCCACTGCTTATAAATCTTGTTTGATTCAAGTTGGCACCATTACTTTTACCGTTGACCTTATCTCTTTAAAGATACTTGTTTTTGATGTGATTTTAGGGATTGATTGGTTAACTACTCATCATGCCAAAATTGATTGTTTTCGTAAGGTTGTTAGTTTTCATATTCCTAACCAACCCGTTGTATTTAATTCAAGCAACTAAACCATTAAAATCAATCACCGTCATATCTAATCATAAAGCTATTCGCTTATTGAAAAACGGATGTCAAGCTTTCTTAGCCCATGTTATGGATTTGAATAAAGACACGCCAAATTTGAATAATATTCCCGTTGTTATCGACTTTCCCGACGATTTCAAGAACTTCCCTTGCCTACCCCCGTAACGTGAAGTTGAATTTTTTATTGATCTTGAACCCGCACAAAGCCCATTTCTAAAACCCCATATCGAATGGCTCCTATTGAACTTCAGAGTTAAAGGTCCAACTACAGAAATTGTTGGACATCGGTTTCATTCTGGCCCCAAGACATCTCCTCGGGGTGCTCCTGCTTTTATTCAGAAAGAAGAAAGACGGAGTATGCGACTTTCAGATTGACTATCGAAATCAAACCATGTCACCATCAAGAATAGGTATCCTCTACCTCGTATTGATGACTTGTTTGACCAAATAAGTAAGGGGGCACAATTCTTTTCAAAATCGATCTTCGCTCGATATCATCACCAAGATTAGAATCGAGGATATTCCAAAGACCGCCTTTCAAAACTCGGTATGGGCATTATGAATTCTTAGTCATGTCTTTCGATTGACTAATGCCTCCCGCGGCTTTCATGGATATGATGAACCGAGTATTCAAGGAATATTTGATCGGATCATTGTTGTTGTTTTTATTGATGACATCCTCATATATTCCAAAAGTCGTGAAGATCATGAGCACCATTTGAAGTCGGGTACTCCAAAGGCTTCGTGAAAACAAACTATATGCCAAATTGAAGAAATGCGAGTTCGCTCGAGAAGTAGCATTCCTTGGGCACGTGGTGTCAAAACATGGAGTATCCGCTTGATCCGGCCAAGATCAATGCAATACAAAGTTGGGAGCAACCAAAGCTCGCGGATCAAGTACGTAGTTTTTGGGCTTAATGGTTATTATCTGAGATTCGTGGAAGGGTTTTCTAATCGCTACTCCATTAACTCAAATTTAACTCTAAGGATACAAAATTCGTTTGAGCGAAGAATGCGAGAAAAGTTTCCAAGAGCTTAAGAGGAGACTTATTTCGCACTGTTTCTAACAATACCATCCGGTTCTTGATGGATTTGTTATCTACAAATGATGCTTCGTGCAAAGGGTTAGGATGTGTTCTCATGCAACGTGGGAAAGTCATAGCTTATGCCTCGCGATAACTTAAAGAGTATGAGAGGAATTATCCTACTCATGATCTAGAGTCAAGCGTGATTGTTTTCTCGCTAAAGATATGGAGGCACTATCTATACGGGGAAAAGTGGAGATATATTCGCACAATAAAAGCCTTAAATAAATATTTCTTCACTCAAAAGAACTCAACACGCGACAAATGACGCTGGCTCGAGCTATTGAAAGACTACGACCACACTATTCAATACCATCCCGAAAAGCGAACGTGGTAGTGACGCCGTTGAGTAGAAGATCATATGCGGAACGAAAAGCGATGATGTCAAGTATACGACAGAGCCAACTTTAATAGAAAAAGTTAAGGTTGCTTCAAGCCACCGAATCTTGAAATAATGCGTATGAAGAAGAAAGTACAAGAAGGAGCTATTCCTAAGCGAGAATTGATGAAGAAGGAATACTTCGAGTCCACTCTAGACTTTGTGTTCCTAACGACTGATTTGAAGTACAAGATTATGATGGAGGCACACAATACACCATTTGCAATCCATCCTCGAAGTACTAAAATGTATCGTGATCTTCGACATACATTTTGGTGGAACAATATGAAGAGAGAGATTGCAAAGTTTATCTTAATGTGTTTAACTTGTCAACGTAAAGGCGAGAGAGCATCTAGTACCTAAGGGTCCGTTGCAACCACTTGAGATTCCGAAATGGAAGTGGGAACACATTACCATGGATTTCAAGCATTTAGTCTTCCTACTTCGGTTTCTCAAGGCATCAATGCTATTTGGGTTATTATTGATAGATTAACCAAGTCTCGCTTATTTCATGCCGACACGGAGACTTATTCCTCGAACGCCTTGCTAGTATATGTGACGTGAATGAGATTGTGAGGTTGTATGGCATGCCCGATCCATAGTTTCGATCGTGACCCAAGATTCACTTCAAGATTTTCGGGTTAGGTTGCAAAAAGCTATGGGCACGATTTATTTATTCGGCCGCATATACCATCCTCAAACCAGACGGACAAATCGAAAGGACTATTCAAACTCTTGAAGATTTATTAAGACTCGTGTCCTGCACTTCAAGGGCGCTTTGGGATAAGTATTTACCATCGGTGGAATTCTCCTACAACAACAAAGCTTATCGTGCAAGTATAGGTGTGGCTCCATTCAAGCATTATATGGACGAAAGTGTCGCTTCCAAAGATGTTGGGATGAGGTGGGTGAAGCAACATTGTTGGGACCCGAGTTGGTACGTATGACTACTAAAAAGATCCAAATGATTCGACAACGATACAAACCAGCACAAGAGATCGACAAAAGAGTTATGCGGATCTTCATCGAAAGGACGGGGAATTTAGTGTGGGGATCATGTATTGTCATGAAGTTGCTCCATGGAAGGGAGTTACAAGATTTGGGAAGAGAGGAAAGCTCAATCCACGATTTATCGGTCCATTTCAAATTCTCGACCGAGTAGGAAATGTAGCCTATAGACTCGCGCATTCTCCCGAGTATGTCTCGTGTTCATAATGTGTTTCACATATCTCGTATTTCAGAATATGTGAAAGACCCAACCACGCTATAGAAGTTAGAACCTGACGAGATAGCCAAGACTTAACGATGAGGAGGTACCGCCAAGATCTTGGATAGAAGGAGCATGTCCTACGCCAAGAAAGGTCATACCACAAGTTAAAGTTTTGTGAGGAATCATGCTATGAGGAAATGACCGGGAATTGAAACGGAAATGAAAGCGAGGTATCCTCACCTTTTCAAACACCAGTGCACGTACGCCAATTTCGAGGACGAAATTTCATAAGGAGGGAGGTTGTAAGACCCCAACTTATTATTAATGAAATTTAATTTTCTATTTATTATTTTGAAATAGTAAGGGTTGATTTGATTAATGTGGATAGTTAGGGTAAAAATACGCAAATATTTCAAAATAAGCAAGTGGTTATAAAATATTCATTGTTGTTTGGGAATATTCGTTTGGTCGTGGAATATTCGTGATCGTCAGGAATATTCGCATTTACGCCAGTAAATGCCCATGTGTGGGTCCCATAACTGAAAGCGATTGGATGAAGAAAACGACAAATATAAGTTGTTTAAAAATAACGGTGTAGTTATTGTTACAAGCAATAATCGTTAAAATACTCTTATGGTTAAAACACAAGAAGACACCAGTATTGCACCAATTATTGATTCTTACGTAAGAAGGCACTACTCAATAATGGTTACGAGAATTACCGCTCAAAGATTTTATCGATTTAATAATTGTCGCTGATATTTTATATTGTCATTGTTTCAATAATTGTCATTACACAAGATTTTTTCATTATCGGCAATAATTCATATTATCCTAATAATATTATTAGATAACATTATTGGCAATGTCTAGAAAGTTCTCGCTCTAAGGAGAGGTTTGGTCACCTAATTGCACCAAGAAGGAGAAATTCTTATCGAAAGCCCCTCTTCTGGAACCGCCTCGTCATTAATATCAGGATTCTCAGAATATTATTTGTGAATAATTAATTATTGATTCATATGATGAGAAAAATATTGATTTTATGTGGATATAGATGGAGAAAATTTTTATGTGACAATTGTTGAAAATTGAAATTTTATCTTTTTCGATAAAATAATTCATTTAAATATATTATTATATTTTAATAATATAATAATGGTGATATTTTTACAACGAATGTGGGATATATGAGTATACGAGGAGGAAGAGTATTTTGTTGCAATAAATGTTTAAAACATGTTAAACATGCTCATGGACCCCATTTATCGATCGAAATTTGATTATAATTGTAAAAATCGCCTGCTTGTGGATTTCTTTACCATTTTTATTTTGAATTTGGAAAAACTTTCTTCTTCGCAAAGTTGTAGAGAATTGAATTTCCTATAAAAATTCAAGAGATTCAATTTTCTGATGAAAGGGCTATTTATTATGAATTATTGAAGTTCAAGTTCAAATAATTGATTTTTGGAAGTTTAAAATATTTAAAATTAGAAAAACGTTTTTTTTTACTTTTTCTAGAATGTGGCATGTGTTTGATGGCTGAAATCAAATTCTAGGCATGCGAGGAAAATTTATATAATATATATTATTAATTTATTAAATTTTCTCGCTTTGTGTTCTAAGCAATTTCCTATAAATAGGTGCTTAGGTTAGAATTGAAAATCACACCGTAAACCAAATTTTCTCTCTCTATATTATCGAGCGATTCTTGTGAGTATTTTGAGTATACTTTGAGTATTGTTAGACGCAGTGCAAGTTTCCTTCAAAGACTATATCCTGATTCCAAATTAAAGTACTAATCTTTCGAGGTAAGGGATGTTATTTTCTTCTCAAATGATATTATTTCTTCAATATCATTATGTTGAAATATTGGTTGGAACTTTTTATCAAATTTGGAATTTTTCATGTTCTGGTTACTTTCATGAGTTACTATTCACGAAGTTACTATTCATGAGTTACTATTCACGAGTTACTATTCACGAGTACTATTCATTCTATTCATGAAGCGTGAAGATGTTTTTTATGGAATTTCTATCTTTTGGTGTTTGAGTTACTATTCACGATACTACGACTATTCACGATACTGACACTATTCACGAATCGACTATTCAATAAAAAATGAAAATTTTTTTTCGTCTAAAATATCTATTCGGATACTAGCTTTGATTGTATCCATGTTTTGATCATTCTTGAATTTTACACCACTATGATTATTTTTGAGGTATTTTTGAACATGGATAAAACAAAGTACTAATCCTTAATCCTTAATCCTCACATTTTGTTTCAATCGATTCGCTTTTTTAAAAATATTTTCATCATCCTCGCCTTAAATGATGATATTATTGAATATCTTTGGCCCAGAAGTGCAAAGATGAATGATTTCGATGAATATCTTTGGTCAGTAGTGCAAAGATGAACAGCAGTGTTTAGATGAACATACGAATTAATCGATGAATATCTTCGGCCCAGAGTGCAAAGATGAATATTTGATTCCGTATGTATATCGATTGATGTTACAGGATAAAAGATAGACGATGAACTTTTAAATTCATACATGTAAGATAGTAGTTTGTATTCTCTACTTAACTTTTCTAATGAATTATTATTTCATCATGAATATTGATTTAAAATTTGTTGTCTATCAGATTCTATTAGATTTTTCCCCGTCAAGACTAACGATAATTTGTTGATATTATCTTAGTCATAATATTCTTTATCGGGCTAGTTGAGCTCACCCTTTTCCTTTTTGTTCCATTTTTCTTCTCGTGAGGCGCAGAATATAAATGAAGTACGAGCTCTGGGTATGGAATGAAGGTTTTAGAAAGAATTGTTTAGTAGTCCTCATCATTTTTGTAAAATAATGTATCAATAAATGTGATGAGGATTTATTTGAGTATAGATATTGTCTGTAAGATAATATTTGTATTCAAACTCATAGTTTTATCATTATAATAATAAAGTTGTAGTTGTTCGTATACTATGTATTGACAACTCGTAATGGGTGATGTATACCTATTTTGGGGGCATCACATCTTTGGCTGTAGTCTAAAGATGAATGATTTCTTGATGAATATCTTTGGCCGTAGTGCAAAGATGAACAGTGCTTAGATGAATAACGACCAATGATGAATATCTTTGGCCTGTGTGTAAAGATGAATATTTGATTCCGTATATATATATCGATTGATGTTACAGGATAAAATATCGACGATGAACTTTTAAATTCATATATAGAAGATAGTAGTTTGCATTCTTTATTTAACTCTTCTAATGAATTATTATTCCGCTGCGAAGATTGATTTAAAACTGGTTGTCTATTGTATTCTATTAGATTTTTCCCTGTTGAAGACTAACAATAATTTGTTGTATATTATCTTAGTCATATTATCTTTTTCTGATAAAATAATTCATTTAAATATATTATTTTAATAATATATTAACGGTGATATTTTTATAATGAATGTGGGATATATGAGTATATGAGGAGGAAGAGTATTTTTGTGGTAATAAATGTTTAACACATATTTTGTGTGTTAGTGGACACAATTATTGACCGAATTTTGATTATAGCCTGTAAAATCACCCGTTTATGGATTTCGGTCAATTTCTGTTTGGAATTTGGAAAAACTTTCTTCTGCAAAGTTGTAGAGAATTGAATTTCCTATAAAAAATGCGAGATTGAATTTTCTCGATAAAAGGCTATTTATTATGAATTATTGAAGTTCAAGTTCAAATAATTGATTTTGGAAGTTTAAAATATTTTTAATATGAAAACGTTTTTGGTGATTTGAGTGTGGTTCTTGCATGTGTTTTAATAGATGAATTCAGATTCTTTCGTAGGAAGTTTTAGAAAATAATAATAAATATTTTAATAAATTTTCTACTTTGGTGTGCTTAAGCATTTTCCTATAAATAGAGTCTTAGGTTAGAATTGAAAATCACACCGAAATCAAGTTTTCTCTCTCTATATTATCGAGTTTATTCTTGTGAGTATTTTGAGTATACTTTGAGTATTGCTATACTGATGCAAGTTCAAGTCATAACCTATATCCTGTGTTTTCAACTAAAAGTACTTGCTTTTCGAGGTAAGGGATGTTATTTTATTCGAAAATGATATTATTTCTTCAATATCATTATGCTTAGAAATATTGGTTGGAAATTTTATCAAATTTGGAACTTATTCATGCTTTCTGGTTACTATTCACGAAGTTACTATTCATGAGTTACTATTCACGAAGTTACTATTCACGAGTACTATTCACGAAAACGTGAAGATGTTTTTTTTGTGAAATTTCTATCTTTTGGTGTCTGAGTTACTTATTCACGATATCTGACACTTATTCACGATATCTTGTCTAAAATATCTATTATGGATACTAGCTTTGATTGTATCCATGTTTTGATCATTCTTGAATTTTACTCCACTCTGATTACTTATGAAGTATTTTTGAACTTGGATTGTTTAAAATACGAATCCTTAATATTTGTTCTTTTGTTTCACTAGATTCGTTTCCTTTAAAATATTTTTCATCATCCTTAGTCCTAAATGATGATATTACTGAATATCTTTGGCCTGTGGTGCAAAGATGAATGATTTCTTGATGAATATCTTTGGCCCGTAGTGCAAAAGATGAACAGTGTTGAGATGAACATGACTCTCGATTAATATCTTTGGCCCATAGTGCAAAGATGAACAGTGTTTAGATGAATACTGACTAAATCGATGAATATCTTTGGCTCAGTAGTGCAAAGATGAATATTTGATTCCAGATATATATTGATTGATGTTACAGGGATAAAATATCGATGATGAACTTTTAAATTCATATATAGAAGATAGTAGTTTGCATTCTCTACTTAACTCTTCTAATGAATTATTATTCCGCTGCGAAGATTGATTTAAAACTGGTTGTCTATTGTATTCTATTAGATTTTTCCCTGTTGAAGACTAACGATAATTTGTTGTATATTATCTTAGTCATAATATTCTTTACTGGGCTAGTTGAGCTCACCCTTTTCCTTTTTGTTTCATTTTTCTTCTCAGGAGGCGAGAATGCAGCGAGTACTAGTCGGGGTATGGAATGAAGGTTTTAGAGAGAGTTGTTTAGTAGTCCTCACCATTTTTGTAAAATAATGTATCAATAATTATGATGGGGATTTATTTGCGTGTGGATATTGTCAGATGGCAATATCTCATTTAAACTCACAGCTTTATATGTTGTAATAATAAAGTTGTAGTTATTTCTGTACCATGTATTTGGCGACTCAGAATGGGTTGGATGGAATGGACCTATTTTGGGGGCGTCACATCAATTGCCTCATCGTACTCCTGATTCATAATCTGAATCATCAATCTTCGATCCATATCGAATTCAGTTTGGCCGCTTCTGCATGCGGTAATTCAAAACTCGATGTTGGGTTCTGCCAATTGCTTTTCAAAAAGAGAAATTCATATCATCTATTTTAGCCTTCTTAGATCGGACATCTCTTTCTACAATATCCACGTGTCGTGAGGCTTTTTCCCATGCATCACTTATTCTCACTCGTTCAGTTTTTCCTTCTTTCAGCTCAGATTCCATCTTTATGTTCTTATACTCGCCAAAGAATTACATCGCTCAAGCATCACATATCGGGTAACACAAAGCTTGAATTGTTGCATCCTTTTGCTCCACGCATCGTCTGTCGCTCTTCATCCTCGCTTCTAACTCATGAATATGATTTTGAAATTCTACATTTTGATCATATAATACCTCTAATAAACTCTCCTCGTGTACCTCTTCTTCCTCTTCCTCCTTCACTCTCACCAAGCTACCTCCTCTGCGACTATCTCGGGTGCAACTATCAATTCTTCACTCACCACATGGATATCTCTAATTCCTTCTTCGCCTGACATCACATTATCATGGTTAGTGATTAGAGAGGTATCCCCACAGTCTCATTCACTCCATTGTTAGCATTCTCAGCTGCCATTCTCAAATACTGCCATAAAACAAGGGTTAATTAAGCAAATTAACATATCACATAATATCCGTATATTATGACCGACCAACAATTAAGCTTAGGTAGGACACACTAGCGAAGGATTTACTCATCTCTCCCCTCCTAGTTCTAATTCCGATCTCCGCCAGAGATCATATCCCTAAGCTCTGATACCAAATGTAACGACCCCAAAATAGGTCCATTCCATCCAACCCATTCTGAGTCGCCAAATACATGGTATGAAAAACAACTACAACTTTATTACAACAATTGTCGTGCAAAATACAACAACACATATCTTTGTGAGTTTAGATACAAATATATACCAATCAGAAGACGTCACAATGACACCTTACATAAAGGTATAGTCAAAAACTATTTTAGAAATTAGAATCTTTGGGAAGTGCTCAAGAAACCTTCGCATACGGGAGGCCATGCTTTTTAGGTTATGGTAGATATCATATGGCCACGTAATTATCCTTGGTTGACCTAATAGACCCCAAAGAAAAATGAGAAGATTACTATCATATTCTTCCCAATGATGAGTCTTCTCTTGACATATCATTATCTCCACTCGCTCTCTAATTGGGAATTAAACTCCAAACAAACACCAAGATTATATAGGTAGTGCTTGTAAATATACTCAAAGAAGTGGATGAGCACAACCTCCGTCTTTATGATGACACGAGGTTGTATGTCATTAGACATCTTGTATGATAGTGGCAAAACACCTTTCCAAGTTAAATTCACCTCACCCTCAACATCTATAGACCACCGCTCTATTCCCTTGTTATCCCCGCTTCGACCCAAATTACACTTTTATTACCCGAAAGGAATTGTAAAGCAAAAGGGTGAGCATAACTAGCTTTCAAGAAAAAATATCATGACTAAAGATAAATAAATTATCAATAGCCTTCAACAATAATAAATCGTAGATTTAGAACATATGGTAGATGATAAAACTTTTCAACCATAGTTGCAATGGAATGAAGCGATCCATTAGAAGAGTCAAATAGACTATAAAGTCTATTATCTTCTCCATGTTAAAAGTCCACCAACAATGTTTTATCCTCAGAACATCAATCAACAATTCCTCGTCCACAATCACATGTATAACTCATAATCGTAATTGTAGTTCTAAATTCCTTTTCTCATCCAGGACAAAGATAATTTTCATCACCTGACATATCAAAGATTATGGTTATACCAAATCACAGTTTATGTTCATATTCCTACTAATAAATTTGTAAGACCCCAGATTATTAATAAATGAAATTTATTTTTCTCTATTTATTATTTTGAAATAGTAAGGGTTGATTTGATTAATGTGGATAGTTATGGGTAAAATACGCAAATATTTCGAATAAGCAAGTGGTTATAAAATATTCATTATTGTCGGGAATTCTCGTTTGTCGTGGAATATTCAGATCGCTTCAGGAATATTCGCATGCAAGGCGTAGTCTTTTGTGGGCCCCATAACGGAAAGCGATTGGATGAAGAAAATGACAAATATAAGTTGTTTATAAATAACTGCCGTAGTTATTACAAGCTATTATCGCTTGGAATACCCGTATGGTTAAAGCACACTAATACGCGTTGTTGAGCAAGAAGACACCAGTATTGCACCAATTATTGATTCTTACGTAAAGAAGGCATTACTCAATAATTGTTACAAAGAATTATTGTTCAAGATTTTATTTTATTAATTCAATAATTACTGCATTAATATTTTATATTACTGTTGTTTCAATAAATTGTCATTACACAAAGATTTTCCATTATCTGAGCAATAATTCATATTATCCTAATAATATTATTAGAAAACATTATTGGCAATGTCTAGAAAGTTACATCAGGAGAGAGGTTTGGTCACAATTGCGCGCGCCAAGAGGAGAGATCCTTATTGGAAGCCCCCTTTCCTGAACCGCTCTGGTTGTCGATATTGTGATTCTCGTAATATTATTTGTGAATAATTAATTATTGATTCATATGATGAGGAAAATATTGATTTTATGTGGATATAGATGGAGAAAATTTTTAATGTGACAATGGTTGAAAATTGAAATTTTATCTTTTTCTGATAAAAATAATTCATTTAAATATATTATTATATTTTAATAATATAATAATGATGATATTTTTATGATGAATGTGGGATATATGATTATATGTGGAGGAGGAGTATTTTTGTTACCAAAAATATTTAAAGCATGTTTTATGTGTCGGTGGACCCCATTTCTTGACTGAAATTTGATTATAGCTTGTAAAATCGCCCGTTTGTGGATTTTGGTCAATTTTTGTTTGGAATTTGGAAAAATTTTCTTCTGCAAAGTTGTAGAGAATTGAATTTCCTATAAAAATTCGCGAGATTCGAATTTTCTGGCAAAAGGGCTATTTATTGTGAATTATTAAAGTTTTGAAGTTCTGAAATAATTGATTTTTGTAAGTTTTAATTATTTATTTTATGAAAAACATTTTTTTTATTACTTTTTCTAGAAGGTTGGCATGTGGGAAATGTTAGGAGCTGATTTCCAAAGAGGCGTAGGAAAATTTATTATTAATAATATATTGTAAGACCCCAGCTTTTATAAATAAAGCTGAATTTTCTATAAATATTATTTTTGAATATTATGGAATAAATTTGATATAATGTTATAGTTGTGGGTAATATTTATAAATTTTACAAAGTAAGCAAGTTGTTATAAAATATTCGTTTGGTCTGGGAATATTCTTTTGTTTGGGAATATTCGTGACGACTACCAATCATCAGTGGACCCCTATTAATTAAGTATCATCGTAGCTTAAAAACGACAAAATTATCTTTCTATAAAAATAATCTACGGAGGTGTTACCGTTAAAACCGTTGAACTACCCTATGGTAAAAGTACAATGAATACGCGTGGTTACATAAGAAGACACTAGATTGATTATCGATGCTTACGTGAGAAGTCACTCAATATACTCAATTATCACTATAAAGAATTGCGTGATCATATCTCTTATATTATTGATTCAATTATTGTCACAAGATCATCTCAGATAATATGTTATAGTATTAAATCAATAATTGAAACGACAAGTTAAAAATGATTAATAATTGTTGAAAGATTAAAAATGTGTTGATTAAAAATAAAATGATTTGTGGTAATATTTATTCAATCCTTGATGTATATAAAGAGTCTGTTATGAGACGTTTGTGGTAAGTTTAATTTTTTTATGGGGGGCCCATATGTCATCATCTAAGAGTCTCTTCATTAATAGTAATTACCTTTGTAAATAGTAATTACCTTTGTGAATAGTAATTACCATCGTCAATAGTATTTACCTTCGTCAATAGAAATTACCTTCTTCAATAGTATTTACCTTCGTCAATAGTAATTACCTTCGTCAATAGTAATTACCCCTTCGTAAATAGTAGTTGTCCTTCAATATTACCAAGAGTTAATCGCTTTCTTGATGTTCCAAAGGTTAATTACCCTTCGCAAAAATAGTAGTTGTCTCTTCAATATTACCAAGAGTCATTTTGACCCCTTCGTTAAGACTCAAGAGCCACCCCGGTTTTTCTATAAATAGAAAGCTCATTCCTTCATTATTTCTTACTTAATTTATTGAAACTCTGTAGAGAGAAATATAGAGAAAGAAGAAAAGTATTCTCGCTACTTCACTTTTCCAATATTCAGCTTCTTCTAAGGTAGGGAATATTATTTGTTGTACCTGTAAGGGGTATTATTCTTTCTTATTCATGAAGAGAACTCGTTGTTATTCCATTGCTTATTATTCTCGCTGAATAACCTCAGTATACGTGGGTTTACCCTATACTTGGTGATATTCTTCTATTATTCTGTTGGAACATCTTGTCTTCATGTGTTTACACATTTACCGGTTCCGCCTTTTATTATTATTCTGTTGGAATATCCTCATGCATGTTTTTACACTGCACTTCGGTTCCATTTTTATTATTCCATCTTTATTATTCTCGTTTAATATCCTCGTCTGTATATATACGCCTAACCGGTTCCATCATTTATTATTCCGCATTTATTATTCTCATTGGAACATCCCGCTTGCAGTGAATTTCACTTGACCGGTTCCGTTATTATTATTCTGCTGGAATAACTCGCCTGTATCTGCTCTATCGCATGCATAAGTGATTTCTTTTGTTATTCCATTCTTTATTATACCCAAATTGGTTAAAACTTTTACTTCTATACTCCATGAAATTAGTAGAATATCCTCGATATTTGCATTTCATCCAAAGATCTTTCATGGAAATATTCTTCTCGATCATTCTTGAATTTTACTCTACAAAAACAAAGATCATGTTGACAATTTGGACGTTAATAATTCCCCGATAAAATAATTCTTGAACTTGTTTTATTGAATTCTTATATCATTGTCATCATCCTCATGTTTATATTATGTTGAAAGTCATCTCGTGGCCCATAGTGCATAGATGGACTTGGTATGATTATGACTGAGAGATTATTCGGTGTAATTATGACCGTAATGTTACAAATGATGTGATGAAAGTCATCTGTGGCCTTCAGAGTGTGCATAGATGGACTTGGTATGATTATGACCAGAGACTATTCTGTAATCACGACCGTAATGTTACAAATGATCCGATAACAATCCTCGAAGGGTCAGAGGTGCATCGATGGACAGCTTGTTTGAATGATCATGACCATTAATGAATACACAACTAACTTTCTCGCCCGTAGTGTATGAATAATTGTGGTTGTGATACTAAAGAATATCCTCGGCCAGAGTGCGGGGGTGATTCGATGATGTGGAATATTTATTAAAGTTTGAGTCTCAAATTTATAACAATGATGAAAACCTTTTAAAATCATAAAAGATAGTAGATTTTATTTTCTACTGACTCTTTTAATGGATCACGGGTTCACCGTAGCTAAACTTGATGTTCATTATATTTTATCGCTTTAACAATCAGTAGGCTAATGATAATTTATTCGCATTATCTTAGTCATAATATTTCTTACTAAGCTAGTTGAGCTCACCCTTTCTTTCACCGTTTCTCTCTGTGAAATGAGAATATAGTCGGGACGAGTCTGGAACTAGTAATGGTCCGAGGATAGCATTAGTAGTCCTCACTATTCTTTGAAATAAAGGTAATAATAATTGTAATGAGGACTCCTTTTGAGTTTGTATAATATCTAGTAGACAATATTTGTATTCAAACTCACGCTTATGTCGATTGCATACCACAATTATATTAGTAAGTTGTATTTAAATTACATCTATGTATCCGACTACCCAAGATGGGTGATGTATACCTAATTTTGGGGCGCCACAATTGGTATCGAGCTTAGGGATATTATCCCTGGCTAAGATGTGAGAATAGTACTAGGAGGGGAGAGACGGGGAATACCTTCGCTAGTATGACCTACCTAAGTTTATGTGCTATTTTATTGGTCGGTCAGAATATAGAGATAAATTGTTACATGTCAATTAACCTTTTGTTTTATGGCAGTATCTGAAAATGACATTTGAGAATGTTGAGAATAGCAATGGAGCACAGGCGATCGTTGATTCACCACATATCAATAATCAAGATAATGTGCATCAAGAAGGTGACAATCCTCATGCAAACAACAACACTGACCAAATGATGAATGATCAAATGTTCGTGAGGCTTTATGTAATTTATGCAACAAAGAAAGTAGAGCGACTCTCGTCCAAAACGTAGGTAGAACACGGAAAACTCTCTGCCACACCGCTAAACAATTCAAGGAGCCGGGACCACCGGAGTTTAAGGGAGAGCCAAAACCACTTCCTCGGAAGCATGGATAAAGCAGATTACCAAGATATTTGATGTCTTGGATGCTCAGAGGAGCAAAAGGTTCCTTTCACGCTTTTTTATGTTGCGCGGAGAGGCAGACATCGGTGGGAATCGGTAAAACGTACTCAACCTCTTTGTCTCAAGATATCTTGGGAGAAGTTCCAGAGTCGTTCAACGACAAATACTTTCCCAGAAAGTATTCGCCATACGTGAAGGAGGTGGAGTTTATCAAGTTGAACAAAACAATATGACCGTGTCGCAATACGAGGCAAAATTTGCGGAGTTATCACGGTTCGTCCCACTTGGTGGATAATGAAGAGAGAATGGCGCGAATGTTTTTAAGAGATTTGAAGTCGGAGATACGTCCAACATCTTATTTCTCATAAACCGTGTTTGTATTCGGATGTTGTAAATAGGGCTCGATTAGTGGAGCGCGATAACGAGTCAACGTAACTAAAAGAGAGCAAACAAAAAAATTATAATACCAAAGAGAGTAGTCATCGGGTGACAACAAGCGTGGAGGAATCAACAAAGTTAGATATGGTAACCACTTCGGTGGTAATCGTAGGCCAAACAATAAGAATGGACATTTTAAGAAAAGGTGATTCAACAATGATGGAAAGACTTCAGCACCAGCACCCATTGTTAAGGAAGGAGAAAGACCACCTATCATATGCTTCAAATGCATAGGAGAGGGACACATCAGTCCGAACTGCGCCATGCCGTCCAAAGCATGTTATAATTGTGGAAGAGGATTGTTTTCGTAAGGTTGTTAGCTTTCATATTCCTAATCAACCTATTATGCGAATTCAAACGACCAAACTATTAAAATCAATCACGGTCATCTCAAGCCATAAAGCTATTCGTTTATTGAAAAACGGATGTCAAGCTTTCTTAGCTCATGTCACAGATTTAAACAAAAATACGTCAGTTTTGAACGATATTTCTATTGTTAATAAATTTCCGACGATTCTCAAGAACTTCCCGACCTACCCCAGGCGTGAAATTGAATTTTGTATCGACCTTGAACCCTAGACAAAAACTATTTCCAAAGCCCCATATCGAATGGCTCTATCAACTTCGTGAGTTAAAGACCCAACCGCAGGAATTGTTAGACATTGGCTTTATTCGTCCTAGTACTTCTCCTCGGGGTGCTCCTCGTTTACTATTCGTGAAGAAGAAAGATGGGAGTATGCGAATTTGTATTGATTATCGGGAGTTGAATCATGTCACCATCAAAATAGTATCCATTGCCACGTATTGATGACCCGTTTGACCAACAGAAGGAGCCAAATTCTTTTTAAAGATTGATCTTCGCTCCGGATATCACCAATTGAAGATTAGAACCGCCGACATTCCAAAGACGGCTTTCCGAACTCCCCAGACGGCATTATGAATTCCTAGTCATGTCCTTTGGATTGACTAATGCTCCTTTGCCTTTCATGGATATGATGAACCGAGTATTCAAGGAATATTTAGATCACTTTGTGGTTGTCTTTATTGATGACATCCTTATTTATTCCAAAAGCCGTGAAGATCATGAGCAACACTTGAGGTCGACACTCCAAAAGCTTCGTGAATATAAGCTTTATGCCAAGTTGAAGAAATACGAGTTCAAAGCTTAAAGAAGTAGCATTCCTTGGGCACGTGGTATCAAGTCATGGAATATCTGCTGACCCAAAGAAAGATCAAGCTATTCAAAGTCGGGAACAACCTAAATCGATGGACCAAGTACGTAGCTTTCTCGGTTTAATTGGTTATTATCGAGATTCGTGGAAGGATTTTCTCGAATCGCTACTCCATCGACTCACCGACTCGAAAAGATACAAAGTTCGGTTGGAGCGAAGAATGTGAGAAGAGTTTTCAAGAACTCAAGAGGAGCTTATTTCAAAGACTGCTCGACAATACCATCCGGCTCGGAGGGATTTGTCATCTACAATGATGCTTCGGCAAAGGGTTGGGATGTGTTCTCATGCAACATGGAAAAGTTATAGCTTTATGCCTCATGACAACTCAAAGAATATGAGAGGAATTATCCTACTCATGATCTAGAGTTAGCGGTACAGGATTTTATTAATAAAGATTTAAATTTGGACGATCGTGTGAAATAATTTTTTAATATTAAAAGGTGTGAATTGAGAAAGAATGTGAGACCCTGATTTTATTAATAAAGATTTAAATTTATAAATTTTTTAATATTATGCAAGTTGGTTATATTATATTCGATTTATAAATTTTTGCAAAGTATGCAAGTGGTTATATTATATTCGATTGGTGGAGAATATTCGAATATTCGTATAACTACCAATCATCAGTGGACCCCACAATGTAATTATTGGTTTGATCGAGAAAACGACAAAAATATTTTATTAAAATAACTATGAAGTTTTACCGCTGATACTTCGCTGAACTACTCTAGTAAAGTAAAGTACAAAGAATACGTGTGGTCGCATAAGAAATACACCAGATTGATTATCGATGCTTATGTGAGAAGTCACCAACTTTGATTCCATTATCACAATTAATAATATGAATTATTATAATGATAATGACGCTTTTGTTTTATTCAGATATTAACGTAATAAAATGTAAACATCTTTTATATAAAATAGAATACTTTATTAAAGTTATTCTATAAATAGAATATATTATATTTTATTACGCATAGTGTTGCAGATATAGTATTTTGCATAGTGTTTTTGCATAGTATTGCATAGTGTTTTGCATAGATAAAAATGTTTTTATATAAATAGAATATATTATATTTTATTTAAAAGATTTTTCTTTAAATATGGACCGCCGATTAAAGTAAATCAATCTGGACCGCTCATGGATTAGTTACTACGCATTCCATTTTCCTATAAATAAGCTCATTCCTTCATTATTTTCTTACTTAATTCATCAAACTCTGTAGAGAGAAAATTATAGAGAGAAGTTATAGAGAGAAAATTATAGAAAGAAGAAGAGTATTCTCTACTTCACTACTTCTATATTCAGCCTTTTTTTACTAGTAGTGGTGTTATTCTTCTTCTTCAAGAGAACTTCATATTCCATTCACTATTATTCTGCTTGAATAACTCTGTAAAAGTGGCATACCCTATACATAACCTCGTGATACGCTGCATACCCTATACTTGGTGAAATCTTTATGTTATTCCATTGCTTATTATTCTCATTGAATAACCTCAGATACGCATTTACCCTATACTACTTGGTGACATTCTTCTATTATTCTCGCTGAACATCCTCGTCTGTGGTTTTTACACCTAACCGGGTTCCGCTTTTTATTATTCTCGCTGAACATCCTCGTCACAGTGTTTTACACCCACCGGTTCCGCTTTTTTATTATTCTCGTTGAATATCCTATCTCGTGTTTTACACCGGATCCGGTTCCATCTTTATTATTCTCGCTTGAACATCCCGCTTGCGCTGAATTTCACCGACCGTTCCGTTATTATTATTATGTTGAATAACCTCGCCTATGCTAAGCACCGCATGCACGGTGATTTCTTTTGTTATTCCATTCTTTATTATACCCAAATGGTTAAAACTTCGACTTCTATACTCCATGAAATTAGTAGAATATCCTCGATATTTCATGCTTCATCCAAAGATCTTTCATGGAAATATTCTTCCGATCATTCTTGAATTTTACTCTACGTAAACAAAGATCATGTCGACAATTTGACGTTAATAATTCATGGATTAAATAATTTTGAACTTGTTTTATTGAATTATTATGTCATCATCATCATCCTCATGTTATATTATGTTATCTTCGCTTACGCATAGATGAACTTAGTATGATTACGACCAGGATCATTCTAAGATAATCACGACTTGATATAAATGATGTGACAAAGTCCTCAAAGGGTCTGTAATGCAAAGTTGATGGATAATTTTTGGTATGATTATGACCGTGGGTGATTCTAGTATAGTCACTTACCATCGATAATTTGATGAAAATCCTCGACCGTGGTACAGGATGATTAGATGTGGTGGTTTATTTATTGTCGAGTCTCAAATGATAAAATTTGATGAAAACCTTTTAAAACCTAAAAGATAGTAGAGACTTTTATTCTCTACTCGACTTTTAATGGATCGCTTATTCCGTCCGCAGCTTAAACCGGTTGTCTATCAGATTTTATCGCTTAACATCATTGAAGGCTAATGATAATTTATTCTCGCATTATCTTAGTCATAATATTTCATCGGGCTAGTTGAGCTCACCTCACCTTTCTTTCACCGTTTCTTCGTGAAATGAGAACATAGCCGGGACGAAGCCTGGGAACGGGAGTAATGGTCCGTAGGATAAGATTAATAGTCCTCACTATTCTGTGAAATAAAGGTGATAATAGTTGTAATGAGGACTCTTTTTGAGTTTGTATAATATCTAGTAGACAATATTTGTATTCAAACTCATAGTTTATGTCGATTGCATACCTACGCTATATTATTAGTTGTCAATTTTGAATTTATGTACCATGTAAGTGGCGACCCAAGACGGGTGACGATACCTAATTTTGGGGCGCCACAACTTGGTATCGTAGCTTAGGATACGATCCTCGCTAAGATGTGAGATAAGAACTAGAGGGGAGAGACGGAAATTCTTCGCTAGTATGACCTACCTAAGTTTATTTGGTATTTAATTGGCTCACGAGTATAGGGATAATATTTGATATATTAATTAACCCTCGTGGTTGTGGCAAAGTTTTGAAATGGCAATTTAAAATATTTCACAATGGAGTGAATGTGACCATCAGTGACACCTTTAATCACTAATCGTGTTAATGCAAAGGTCGACGAGGAACAAATTAGAGATATCCACGAGTGAATGAAGAACTAATTGTCGCACCCGAGCTAGTCAGTAGGTAGCAAAAAGTGAAAGTGAGGAAGAAGAGAGAAAGAGGAAGAAGAGGAACCCGAGGAGAATTGGTTAGAAGAAATTTATGATCAAAACTTAGAATTACAAAATCGTGTTCGTGAGCTAGAAGAACAAAGTCAAGAACGGCAAAACGGTCGTGGAACAAAGGGATACAACAATTCAAAATCGGGTTACCCGATATGTGATGCTCGAACAAAATCACGCTTTAGGTGGTGTAAGATATTAAAGTTGAATCGAGAATTTAAAAATCAAAGATCACCTAAAAGAAGAAACAACCGAACGAAGGAGAATAGGCGATGTGGGGTAAAAGTCGCATAACGCGCTGATAGTGTAGAAAAAGACGTCCATCCAATAAAGCCAAAATAGATGAAATGGACTTTGCTTTTGACAAGAATTGAGAGAACTAACATCGAATTCTAATTACCCTCACGCATAGCGGCCAACCCGAATTCGATATGGATCGAGAATAATGATTCAAATAATGGATCAGAATGTGAAGAAGCACTTAAGGGTGGAATGTACCTTATAAGTAAAGTCAAACTCTAGAATTTAAGCGAGAGCGCTTTGTTTAGAAAAAACCGAACGGGTTATTACGTAAGTTAATTATAAATTAATGCTAAGTCTATACTTTATTCAATACAAGTTCTACCCACTTTTTTATTTCACCTAGTTGTGTTCAACGCTTAAATTTGACCAAGAAGTTAAACTTTGACTTATCGGTCAAAACTTCGCTAGAGAGGGAGCCTTCGCTATCGCTTACTATTTTTAAATCTTGTTGATTCAAATAAACATTTTCACGCTACTTCGTCGATCTTATCTTTTGAAAATACTTGCCTTTGATGTGATTTTTAGGAATCAATTGGTTAGCTAATCATCATGCTTTTCGTAAGGTTGTTAGCTTTTATATTCATAACCAACCCGTTATACTTAATTCAAAGTAACCAAACCCTAAAGTTAATCATCAAGTATATCAAGCCATAAGAAAAGAGCTCCGAACCTTTCGTTGTTGACTTCCTTGTGTGGAATGCACCGGCCGACTTTTCAGAGCGGCATACATCGTGAATGAAGATGGCAAGTTTATAGTATCATCATTGTGAGGTGCTATCTAGGTTAAGGATGTAAGTCACAATTGGTATCAATGTGACGTACTATCCAAGTCTTGATAAGAGTAATAGCTTTGAATGATATTTCTATCATTAATAAATTTCTTGACGATTCTTGAAGATTTCCTAGCCTACCCTAGAGAGCGTGAAATCGAATTTTGTATCGACCTCAAAGATAAAAAACCCATTTCTTAAACCCTCAAATATTTCTTCAACTAAATAAATAGCTTTACGTGGTTTATGATGAAAGTCATAATAAAAGCATTGGAATAATGAAAATCATGGGTATATGAAGTATTAGTAAGTTTTATGATGAGTTATGTTGGTTAGTACGTAAAAACATGAAAGTTTCTTAGAAATCACAAAGAGTTGAAAATCGATTTTAGTGAAAAACGAATATGAAATTAAATTGACCATATCTCCTATTATATTTTGAATTTTGAATGTGGTCAAGTCCTAGAGTTAGATCTATGAGTTACCTAACTAATCCAAGTGGAATTACTGGAAAAGGTGTTGTAGATTTTTGTGTGGACTGATTTTAGCAAAGGAGTGCAAAGCTGCAAAAACCTAAAAAGCTTCTCGCCATGATTTTAGAGAGGCTGTTTCGGCCACTTAAATTATGAGAAAAAATTCTGGCCTTTTGGGACATGAAAGTATATGGTATAAAGTACCTCCTGTCCAAAAATGAGCTCATTCTCGACTTAAAATGAGCAAGTTATGACTATTTCAATATTTAGGTTTTTCCGATTTAAAAATGCTATAACCGAGTTCTATAACTCCGATGACCATGAAATTTAAACTGAAGCTCACGTTAACATGTGTAAGGTCCTGCCAAGATTTGGGAATTTTTGAGTTAAACTTGAGGTAGCTAATTTCTTAAGGAATTAATTGGAAATTGATTTTTAAAAATAGTAAATAAATTTTAAAAATTCGAGAAAAATATATTTTCATTATGGGACTATATTATGCTAAATCCCAGAGAAAAGAAATATTTTTGGGGCTGATTTGGTATTTTTCATGAAAATAGTTTAGTTACTTAACATATGAGTTAAATATGTTATGTGAAGTAACAAAGTTGAAAATAGGATTTTATGGCTAGAGAATCCTATATAGTAGTATATGCATATTTTTTGATGAGGGATTTGATAATTGGTGATGATATCTTATGAGTATGACATTTTGAATGATTAAATGCATTATATGGTAAAGTGTAAACAATTAAGATAAATTGTTTATAAATTTAAGAAGTGATTAAAATATTATTATAATATTAATGTTATTAGATTATGAGATTATTAAATGATTGATAACATGGGGATATTCTTGAATCTCGGATAAATTATATTATAAATGTTTAATATTTATCCTTTATCTCATTCGATCGATTCTTTATATCATTATCCTCACGTTTATATTATGTTGAAAGTCATTTCGTATTCTGTAGTGCATAGATGGACTTGGTATGATTATGACCACGGATTATTCTCGCAGATAATCATAACCAGAAATGAATACACAATTATCTTCGGGTCGTAGTGCATGGATAATTTGTGGTCGTGATACTAATGAATATCCTCGGCCCGTAGCAAGGTGGGATGATTCGATGATGTGGATTAATTATCGAAATGAGTCTCAAAGAATGAAATATTAATTCATGGATGTGTTCAAAGTCATCCGCGGCTTACGCATAGATGGACTTGGTATGATTATGACTGTGGATTGTTCTAAGATAATCATAATCAGAATTGAAAACACAATTATCTTCGCCGTAGTGTATGGATAATTTGTGGTCGTGATACTAATGAATATCCTCGCCCGTAGTGCGGGATGATTCGATGATGTGGATTAATTATCGAAATGAGTCTCTCAAGAATGAAATATTAATTCATGATGTGTTCAAAGTCATCTCGCGGCTTACGTGCATAGATGGACTTGGTATGATTACGACTGTGGATTGTTCGATAATCATAATCAGAATTGAAAACACAATTATCTTCGCCGTAGTGCATGGATAATTTGTGGTCGTGATACTAATGAATATCCTCGCCCGTAGTGCGTGGATGATTCGATGATGTGGATTAATTATCGAGTCGAGTCTCAAAGAATGAAATATTAATTCATGGATGCGTTCAAAGTCATCTCGCGGCTTACGTAGCATAGATGGACTTGGTATGATTATGACCAGGATTGTTCTAAGATAATCATAATCAGATTGAAAACACGAATATCCTCGCCAAAAGTGCCAAAGAGCATGGATAATTCGTGGTCGTGATACTATTAAGTCGCTAGGCCTCTTAGCATTATTGGTTTTATAAATTTGTATATCTTTAGCCCAGTAGCAAAAAAAGATGAATTGTTAATGAATAGCTTTCGGTGATTTTTCAAAGATGAATTTAATATTTTTAAACGATAAAGGTATTCAAGGTATCCTCATCTCTTTATCATACCAGTATCGCACTCCTAATTTCGAGGGCTAAATTCCATAAGGAGGGAGATCAGAGACCCCGTGATTTTATTAATAAAGATTTAAATTTGGTCAAAATAATTTTTAATATTATGGTGTGAATTTGAGATAATATTATAGTCAGGGGTAGTATTTATAAATTTTGCAAAGTATGCAAGTGGTTATATTATATTCGATTGGCTCTGGGAATATTCTTGCTTTAGCAGGGAATATTCGCATAACTACTCAATCATCAGTGGACCCCACAAATGTAATTATTGCTTGATCGAGAAAACGACAAAAATATTTTTTATTAAAATAACTATGAAGTTTTACCGCTGATATCGCTGAACTACTCTCAGTAAAAGTACAAAGAATACGTGTGGTCAGCATAAGAAGACACCAGATTGATTATCGATGCCATGTGAGAAGTCACTCACTTTGATTCCATTATCACAATTAATAATATGAATTATTATAATGATAATGACGCTTTTTTTTATTCAGATTATTAACGTAATAAAATGTAAACATCTTTTATATAAAATAGAATACTTTATTAAAGTTATTCTATAAATAGAATATTATATTTTATTACGATATAGTGTTGCATAGTAGTTTTGCATAAAGTAGCCAGATGCATAAGATTGCATAAAGGTTTGCATAGTAAAATGTTTTTATATAAATAGAATATATTATATTTTATTTAAAAGATTTTTCTTTAAATATGGACCGCCGATTAAAGTAAATCAATCTGGACCGCTCATGGATTAGTTACTTATGCATTCCATTTTCCTATAAATGTAAGCTCATTCCTTCATTATTTTCTTACGAATTCATTGAAACTCTAGAGAGAGAAATTATAGAGAGAAGCTATAGAGAGAAAAAATTATAGAAAGAAGAAGAGTATTCTCTACTTCACTACTTCTATATTCAGCTTTTTTTTACTAGTAGTGGTGTTATTCTTCTTCTTCAAGAGAACTTCATATTCCATTCACTATTATTCTTCGTTGAATAACTCGTAAAAGTGGCATACCCTATACATAACCTCAGATACGCCAGATACCCTATACTTGGTGAAATCTTATGTTATTCCATCGCTTATTATTCTCATTGAATAACTCAGATACGCTGGTTTTACCTATACTTGGTGACATTCTTCTATTATTCTCGCTGAACATCCTCGTCTGCAGGTTTTACACCTTGACCGGTTCCGCTTTTTTATTATTCTCGCTGGAACATCCTGTCATGTTTTACACACCTTGACCGGTTCCGCCTTTTATTATTCTCGCTGAATATCCTATCTCGTGTGTTTTACAACCGGATCCGGTTCCATCTTTATTATTCTCGTTGAACATCCTCGCTTGCAGTGAATTTCACCCGACCGTTCCGTTATTATTATTATGTTGA
Organism: Panax quinquefolius; assembly: GCA_020205615.1. Lineage (NCBI taxonomy): Eukaryota > Viridiplantae > Streptophyta > Magnoliopsida > Apiales > Araliaceae > Panax > Panax quinquefolius. The sequence continues at coordinate 3,842,079 of CM035154.1, read as the reverse complement.
ATAACTCTGCCTATGCGGTACCGCATGCACGGTGATTTCTTTTGTTATTCCATTCTTTATTATACCCAAATTGGTTAAAACTTTGACTTCTATACTCCATGAAATTAGTAGAATATCCTCGATATTTCATGCTTCATCCAAAGATCTTTCATGGAAATATTCTTCCGATCATTCTTGAATTTTACTCTACGAAACAAAGATCATGTCGACAATTTGACGTTAATAATTCATGGATTAAATAATTCTTGAACTTGTTTTATCAATTATTATGTCATCATTCATCATCCTCATGTTATATTATGTTATCTTCGCTTACGCATAGATAGATGAACTTAGTATGATTATGACGACTGTGGATCATTCTTGTATAATCACGACTTGATATAAATGATGTGACAAAGTCCTCAAAGGGTCGTAATGCAAATGATGGATAATTTTTGTATGATTTATGACCAGGGGTGATTCTAAGATAGTCACGACCATCGATAATTTGATGAAAATCCTCGACCGTGGGTACAGGATGATTAGATGTGGTGGTTTATTTATTGTCGAGTCTCAAATGATAAAAATTGATGAAAACCTTTAAAACCTAAAAGATAGTAGACTTTATTCTCTACTCACTTTTTTAATGGATCGCTTATTCCGCCGCAGCTTAAACCGGTTGTTTATCAGTATTTTATCGCTTTAACACTGTCAAGGCTAATGATAATTTATTCTCGCATTATCTTAGTCATAATTTATTCTTGCATTATCTTAGTCATAAATATTTCATCGGGCTAGTGGTCCGAGCTCACCATTAATTCTTTCATTCCGTAGTTGATAATAGTGAAATGAGAAGTTTGTATAATATCTAGTAGACGGGTATTCAAACTCATAGGTCAGATTGAACGGTAATGGTCCGTAGGATAAGATTAGTACCTAATTTTGTCTCACTATTCTCGATGAAATAAGTCAACTCCAGTTTGTGATAATAGTTAATATCATGAGGACTCACACCATTTTCAATCCATCCAGAGTACCAAATGTATCAGATATATCTAGTAGAGCAATATTTGTATTCAAAACTTGTCATAGTTTATACCAAAAGTCCATTGATTGAAATTCATACACATTACCATGGCTTATATTTCCTAGGTTTCTCTCAAGTCATTGATTTTGAATTTATGATACCAAGTGTAAGTTCTTCACCGCGACTTATACACTTGGAACGCCTTGACGATACCATAATTTTGTAAGATCGCATGGTATTCAAACTCTTGAAGATCTATTAAGACTCTATGTCCTTGATTTCAAGGGAGTTGGGACAAGTTCTTACCATTGGTGGAGTTTTTTCCTACAACAACAACAGCTTATCAAGCAAGTATTGGCATGGCTCCATTCAAGCGTTGTATGGAAGAAAGTGTCGCTTCTCCAAAGATGTCTTTGGGATGAGGTGGGTGAAGCAACGTTGTTGGGACCGGAGTTGGTATGTATGACTACGGAAAAAGATTCAAACGATTCGACAACGTATAAAAAACCTCACAAAATCGACAAAAGAGTTATCTTGATCTTCTTCGAAAGGACGTGGAATTCGGTATAGAGATCATGTGTTGTTAAGAGTTGCTCCATGAAAAGGAGTTACAAGATTTGGAAGGAGAGGAAAACTTAATCCTCGATTCATCTGGTCCATTTTAATCCTCGATCGAGTAGGAACTGTGGCCTATAGACTCGCTTTTACCGCCAAATATCTCTAGTGTTCATAACGCTTTTCACATATCCATGTTACGTAAATATGTGAAAGACCAAACATATTATTGAGTTAGAACCGGACGAAATAGCGGAAGATTTGACGTATGAAGAGGTTCCTGCTCAAATTTTGGATAAAAGGAACATATTCTACGCCCAAGGTTATACCTCAAGTCAAAGTTTTGTGGAGGAACCACGATGTTGAGGAAATGACTTGGGAGTTAGAATCAAAATGAAATCAAGGTATCCTTACCTCTTCGACAAACCAGTATCGCACCACTAATTTCGAGGGCGAAATTTCATAAGAAGGGAGGTTGTAAGACCCCAAACTTTTATAAATAAAGATGAATTTTCTATAAATATTATTTTTGAATATTATGAAATAAATTTGATATAATGTTATAGTTGTGGGTAATATTTATAAATTTTGCAAAAGTAAGCAAGTTGTTATAAAATATTCGTTTGGCTGGGGAATATTCTTTTTGTCGGGGAATATTCGTGCGACTACTCAATCATTAGTGGACCCCACAACGGAGTATTGTCGTAATTAGAAAAAACGATAAAATTATCTTTCTATAAAAATAACTCTACGGAGGTGTTACCGCTAAAACCGTTGAACTACCCTATGGTAAAAGTATGATGTCTGGCGTGGTTACATAGTAACACACGGATTGATTATTGATGCTTACGTGAGAAGTCACTCACCTATGCTCAATTATTGCTACAATAATTGTCGTGATCATATCTCTTATATTATTGATTCAATTATTGTCACAAGATCATCATCAGATAATATGTTATAAAGATTAAATCAATAATTGAAACGACAAGTTAAAAATGATTAATAATTGTTGAAAGATTAAAAATGTGTTGATTAAAAATAAAATGATTTGTGGTAATATTTATTCAATCCTTGATGTATATAAAGAGTCTGTTATGAGACGTTTGTGGTAAGTTTGATTTTTTTATGGGGGGCCCATATGTCATCATCTAAGAGTCTCTTCGTTAATAATAATTACCTTTGTAAATAGTAATTATCTTTGTGAATAGTAATTACCTTCGTCAATAGTATTTACCTTCGTCAATAGTAATTACCTTCTTCAATAGTATTTACCTTCGTCAATAGTAATTACCCCTTTGCAAATAGTAGTTGTCCCTTTAATATTACCAAGAGTTAACTGCCTCTTCGGTGTTCCAAAGGTTAATTACCCCATTCGCAAATAGTAGTTGTCTCTTCAATATTACCAAGAGTCATTTTGACCCTTCGTTAAGACCAAGAGCCACCCTCGGTTTTTATAAATAGAAAGCTCATTCCTTCATTATTTCTTCACAATTTATTGAAACTCTGAGAGAAACTATAGAGAGAAAGAAGAAAAGTATTCTCGCTACTTCACTTTTCCAATATTCATTCTTCTAAGGTAGGGAATATTATTTGTTGTACCCGTAAAGGTGTTATTCTTTCTTATTCATGAAGAGAATCATTGTTATTCCATTGCTTATTATTACTGTTGGAATAACTCGTATAATCGTGGTTTACCCTATACTTGGTGACATTCTTCTATTATTCTCATTGGAACATCCTCGTCTGTGTTTTTACACCGGACTGGTTCCGCTCTTTATTATTATTCTCGTTGGAATATCCTCATGCGTGTGTTTTACACCGGACACAGTTCCATTTTTATTATTCCGTCTTTATTATTCTTCAGCCGAATATCCATGCATGCTTATATCTGTAATTCTGGTTCCATCATTTATTATTCCGCATTTATTATTACATTGGAACATCCCATCGGTGTGAATTTCACCGACCGGTTCCGTTATTATTATTCTATTGAATAACTCGTCTGCATGCGCCTATCGCATTTATGGTGATTTCTTTTGTTATTCCATTCTTTATTATACCCAAATTGGTTAAAACTTTTACTTCATACTCCATGAAATTAGTAGAATATCCTTGATATTTGCGTTTCATCCAAAGATCTTTCATGGAAATATTCTTCCGATTATTCTTGAATTTTACTCTACAAAACAAAGATCATGTTGACAATTTGGGCGTTAATAATTCTGAATAAAATAATTCTTGAACTTGTTTTATTGAATTCTTATATCATTGTCATCATCCTCATGTTTATATTATGTTGAAAGTCATCTCATGGCCAGTAGTGCATAGATGGACTTGGTATGATTATGACCGAGATTATTCTGTAATCATGACCGTAATGTTACAAATGATGTGATGAAAGTCATCTGTGGGCTCAGTAGTGCATAGATGGACTTGGTATGATTATGACCGAGACTATTCGGTGTAATCATGACCGTAATGTTACAAATGATGTGATAAAAACCTCGTTTGGTAGTAGTGCATTGATGGATGATTTGTTGGCATGATCATGACCATTAATAAATACACAACTATTCTCGGCCCGTAGTGCATGAATAATTGTGGTCGTGATACTAAAGAATATCCTTGGCCGTAGTGCAGGGGTGATTCGATGATGTGGAATATTTATTAAAGCCGAGTCTTAGCTATAACAGTGATGAAAAACCTTTTAAAATCATAAAAGATAGTAGATTTTATTTTCTACTTGACTCTTTTAATGGATTCTTTGGTTCATTTGTAGTTAAACTTGATGTTCATTATATTTTATCAGTTTAACACTGTTGTAGGCTAATGATAATTTATTCTGCATTATCTTAGTCATAATATTTCTTACTGAGCTAGTTGAGCTCACCCTTTCTTTCACTGTTCTCTTCTTGAAATGAGAATATAGTCGGGACGAGTCTGGAACCAGAGTAATGGTCCGAGGGATAGCATTAGTAGTCCCTCACTATTCGTGAAATAGTTTGATAATAATTGTAATGAGGACTCCTTTTGAGTTTGTATAATATCTAGTAGACAATATTTGTATTCAAACTCACGGTTTATATAAGTATTGTATACGGCGCTTATATTAATAAGTTGTATTTAAATTCTGTACCATGTATCTGACTACCCAAGATGGGTGATGTATACCTAATTTTGGGGGCGTCACATATATCATATTAAATTTTTTGCTTTAGTGTTCTAAGCAATTTCATATAAATAGAGTGCTTAGGTTAGAATTGAAAATCACACCAGAAACTGAAGTTTTCTCTCTCTATATTATCGAGCGTATTCTTGTGAGTATTTTGTGTATACTTTGAGTATTGCTATACGGTGCAAGTTCAAGTCATAGCTTATATCCGGTGTTTCAACTAGAAGTACTGTCTTTCGAGGTAAGGGATGTTATTTTATTCGAAAATGATATTATTTTTCAATATCATTATCTTTAAAATATTGGTTGGAAATTTTATCAAATTTGGAACTTTTTCATGCTCTGGATTACTATTCACGAAAGTTACTTATTCATGAGTTACTATTCACGAGTTACTATTCACGAGTACTATTCACGAAGCGTGAAGATGGTTTTTTGTGAAATTTCTATCTTTTGGTGTCGAGTTACTTATTCACGATATCAAGACCTTTATTCACGATATCTGACCTTATTCACGAATACGACATAATATTCAATTTAAAAATGAAATTTCTTCTTTTTGTCCAAAATATCTATTATGGATTCTAGCTTTGATTGTATCCATGTTTTGATCATTCTTGAATTTTACTCCACTCTGATTACTTATGAAGTATTTTTGAACTTGGATTGTTTAAAATACGAATCTTTAATATTTGTTCTTTTGTTTCAATTGAATTCGTTTCCTTTAAAATATTTTTCATCATCCTCAGTCCTAAATGATGATATTACTGAATATCTTTGGCCTGTAGTGCAAAGATGATTGATTTCTTAATGAATATCTTTGGCCCGTAGTGCAAAGATGAACAGGTGTTGAGATGAACATGACCGATCGATTAATATCTTTGGCCCGTAGTGCAAAAGATGAGCAGTGTTTAGATGAACATGACTAATCGATGAATATCTTTGGCTGTAGAGGTGCAAAGATGAATATTTGATTCGGATATATATTGATTGATGTTACGAGGATAAAATATCGACGATGGACTTTTAAATTCATATATAGAAGATAGTAGTTTGCATTCTCTACTTAACTCTTCTAATGAATTATTATTTCATTGCGAAGATTGATTTAAAAGCTGTTGTCTATTGTATTCTATTAGATTTTTCCCTGTTGAGACTAACAATAATTTTTGTATATTATCTTAGTCATAATATTCTTTCTTGGGGCTAGAATGTAGCGAGTACTAGTCGGGTATGGAATGAAGGTTCTAGAGAGAGTTGTTTAGTAGTCCTCACCATTTTTATAAAATAATATATCAATAATTATGATGAGGATTTATTTGCGTGTGGATATTGTCTAGATGGCAATATCTCGTATTTAAACTCACGCTTTATATGTTGTAATAATAAAGTTGTAGTTATTTACATACCATGTATTTGGCGACTCGAAATGGGTTGGATGGAATGGACCTATTTTGGGGCGTCACGGTTAATATCGAGCTTAGGGATATGATCTCCCACGAGAGATCGGGGAATAGAACTAGGAGGGAGAGACGAGTAAATCCTTCGCTAGTGTGTCCTACCTAAGCTTATTTGTTAGTTGGTTAGTATATAGGGATATTATGTGATATATTGATTTTCTTAATTAACCATTATTTTATGACGGTATTTGAGAATGTCGAATGAGAATAAATAACAATGGAGTAAATGAGACCGTGGAGATGCTCAGATTTACCAACGAGGAGAACGTGTCAACAGTCGGCAATGTACCTCCCGTGAAACAACACCAATTGAAAGCGAGATGATGAACGAGGGATGTTTAGAAGCTTTTTGCAGTTCACGCAAAATCGATTTGGAGACTCGTGTACAAAATACATGTGGAAATGATAGCAACGCTGCGGTTTGTCACAACCAAGCGATTCAAAGAGTTGGGACCACCGTGCAGGGAAAGCCATATCCGATTAAAGAAGCGAGACGTGGGTCAAACAAATTACCAAGATATTCGATGTCTTGGGATGCACGGAGGAACAGAAAGTTCCATTCGCTACTTTTATGTTCCGTGAACGAGGCGGTCATCGGTGGGAATCGTGAAGCGTACCCATCCAAATGCACTTTCGGCGTGTCATGGGAGACGTTTGAAATGCAGTTCAATGACAAGTACTTCCCCGAAAGTATTCGTCGTATGAAGGAAGTGGAGTTTATTAGGCGAGCGAGAATAACATGACGGTGTCCCAAAGACGAAAGCGAAGTTCGCGGAGTTATCCGTGTTCGCACCTCATTTGGTGGAGAATGAGGAACGTATGACGCGGATCTTTCTGAGAGGTTTGAAACCCGGTATACGTCAGTATCTCATTTCTCATAAATTTTCTCTCTATTCAGATGTTGTAAATAGGGCTCAATTATTAGAGCGAGATAACGAGTACGGTCAACCGAGGGACCACAATCAGGATCATACCGGAGATAGCAGTCAACAAAACAACGATAACCAGCGGAGAAAGAAGAATACGGACAAAGGCGATAACCACTCTGGTGGTAATCGTGGCCATGAAAATTGAAGAAGTGAGTCGGGAGGAGATTTTAAAAAGAGGAGATTCAACAACGACCATGTGAAGACGTCAGCGCCAATAGCAACTGGTTCCAAGGGAGGAGAAAGACCACCGGTCGTATGTTACAAATGTGGGAAAGAGGGATATATCAGTCCAAACTGTCCACAACAGTTCAAGGTATGTTATAATTGTGGAAAGGAAGGACACATCGTTCGCGATTGTACGGTAGCGAAACCAAGTCCAGCGGGGATGGTGACTAAAAAGGTTGTCCCAGAAAAGTCAAAGTCAACGGTTCCTGGAAGAGCGTTTGTCATGACCGGTTAGAATACGAGGAACCCGAAAGAAGTTAGCACGGGTTAGTTAATTATAAATTCTTGCGAAGTTTATACCTTACTAGATATCTCTGCCTCTACCCATTCCTTTATCTCTCTTTAACTGCGCTCAACGTTTGAACTTGACTACGGAGAAATTAGACTTTGACCTATTTATGGAGACTCAGCTTAGAGAAACTTTCATTACTCCGTTGTTTAGAAATCTTGCTTGATTCAGTTGGCACTATCACATTACATGTTAACCTTATTTCTATAGAGATATTTGCTTTTGATGTGATTTTAAGGTTAACTACTCATCATGTCGAAATTGATTACTTTCGTAAGGTTGTTAGTTTTCATATTCCTAAGCAACCTGTTATTCGAATTCAAGCAATCAAACCATTGTAGTCAAACATTTTCATATCAAGCCATGAAGTCATTCGTTTATTACGGATGTCAAATTTTCTAAGTCTATGTTATGGACTTGAACAATAATACGTCAGATTTGAATGATATTTTTGTTGTTAGTAAATTTCCTGACGTATTTCTTGAAGATTTTCTTGGCCTACTCCCAGAGTGTGATATTGAATTTTGTATCGACTTTGAACCCGGTACAAAACACATTTCTAAAATCTCATATCGAATGGCTCTATTGAACTTCGTGAGTTAAAAATTCAACTATAGAATTTGGTACTGAGCCTTTATCCGGTGACTTCCTTTGTGGAATACAATCGGCCGCACTCTGTAGGGGACACCATATTCGATGCGATAGTAAAGCGATAGGTGTGACGCCCCAAAATAAGTATACATCACCTATTCCGAGTTGTCAATACATGGTACGTAAACAACTACAACTTTATTATTACAACAAGAAACCGTGAGTTTGAATACAAATATTACCTTCTGATAATATCTATACTCAAATAAATCCTCATCACATTTATTGATACATTATTTTACAAAAATGGTGAGGACTACTAAACAATTCTTTCTAAAACCTTCATTCCATACCCCACTAAATGCTCGCTTATATTCTCGCCTCCCGAGAAGAAAAATGGAACAAAAAGGAAAAGGGTGAGCTCAACTAGCCGGTAAAGAATATTATGACTAAGATAATATACAACAAATTACCGTTAGTCTTCAACAGAAAAAATCTAATAGAATACAATAGACAACAAATTTTAAATCAATATTCGCGATGAAAATAATAATTCATTAGAAGAGTTAAGTAGAGAATGCAAACTACTATCTTCTATATATGAATTTAAAAGTTCATCGTCATCTTTTATCCTCAGTAACATCAATCAATATACATCTGAATCAAATATTCATCTTTGCACTACTGAAAGCCAAAGATATTCATCATTAATCATGTATTCATCTAAACACTGCTCATCTTTGCACTACTACCAAAGATATTCTTCAAAATCATTCATCTTTGCACTACAGCCAAAGATATTCAATAATATCATCATTTAAGACCGAGGATGATAAAAATATTTTTAAAGAAACGAATCCAAAGAAACAAAATGACAAGGATTAAGGATTAAGGATTAGTACTTTGTTTTTTATCCATGTTCAAAATACCTCAAAAATAATCATAGTGGTGTAAAATTCAAGAATGATCAAAACATGGATACAATCAAAGCTAGTATCCGAATAGATATTTTGGACAAAAAGAAGAAATTTTATTTTTCGGTGAATAGTCAGATATCGTGAATAAAGGTCAGAGTATCGTGAATAGTAACTCAACACCAAAAGATAGAAATTTCCCAAAAAACATCTTCACGCTTCATGAATAGTACTTTCGTGAATAGTAACTCGTGAATAGTAACTCATGAATAGTAACCCATGAATAAGAAACTCATGAATAGTAACCTTATAGCATGGAAAAGTTCCAAATTTGATAAAAGTTTCAACCAATATTTCAAAGATAATGATATTGAAGAAATAATATCATTTGAGAAGAAAATAACATCCCTTACCTCGAAAGATTAGTACTTAAATTTGAATAAGGGTATAGTCTTTGAAAGGAACTTGCACCGCCTAACAATACTCAAAGTATACTCAAAATACTCACAAGAATACACTTTCGATAATATAGAGAGAAAACTTGAGTTTACAGTGTGATTTTCAATTCTAACCTAAGCACCCTATTTATAGGAAAATCTTTAGAACACCAAAGCGAAAAATTTAATATAATATTATTATTTATAATAAAATTTCCTACGCCAACCTTCCAAGAACTGAATTCAGCTCATTCAACCCACATGTGTAACGCACCATAATGAAAAAACATTTTCTAATTTTAAATATTTTAAACTTCCAAAATCAATTATTTGAAGCTTGAACTTCAATAATTCATAATAAATAGCCCTTTCATCGTAAAATTTGAATCTAGCGACTTTTTATAAGAAATTCAATTCTCTACAACTTTACGTAAGAAAGTTTTCCAAATTCCAAATAGAAATTGGCCAAAAATCCACAAGCCAAGGCGATTTTACAAAATTTATAATCAAATTTCGGTCAATAAATGGGGTCCAATCACATGTTTAACATGTTTTAAACATTTATTGCAACAAAAATACTCTTCCTCCTCAGATACTCATATATCCCACATTCGTTGTAAAAATATCACCATTATTATATTATTAAAATATAATAATATATTTAAATGAATTATTTTATCGAAAAAGATAAAATTTCAATTTTCAACAATTGTCACATTAAAATTTTTCCATCTATATCCACATAAAATCAATATTTTCCTCATCATATGAATCAATAATTAATTATTCACAAATAATATTACGTAATCACAATATTGACAACCGGGCATTTCCCAGGAAGAGGGGACTTTCCAATAAGAATTTCTTCTTCTTGGCGCAAGCAATTAGGTGACCAAACCTCTCCTTAGATGAACTTTCTAGACATTGCCAATAATGTTATCTAATAATATTATTCGATAATATGAATTATTAGCTCGATAATGAAAAATCTTGTAAATGACAATTATTGAACAACAATAATATAAAATATCAACGCAAAGAATTATTAACTCAATAAAATCTTGAATAAGAATTATCGTAACCATTATTGAGTAGTGCCTTCTTCGTAAGAATCAATAATTGGTGCAATACTGGTAATACTTCTTGTGTTTTAACCACCGGGTATTTTAACAATGATAATCTTGAATAACTTCTGTAGTTATTTTTAAACCACTTATATTTGTCGTTTTCTTCATCCAATCGCTTTCAGTTATGGGGCCCACACATGGTCATATTGCTACTGGCCGTAAATTTAAATATTCCCCGACGATCTTTAATATTCCACGACCAAACGAATATTCCCTAACAACAATGAATATTTTATAACCACTTGCTTATTTTGAAGTATTTATGCGTATTTTACCCCTAACTATCCACATTAATCAAATCAACCCTTACTATTTTAAAATAATAAATAGAGAAAATTAAATTTCATTAATAATAAGTTGGGGTCTTACTGATAGGTGTCATTGTAACGTCTTTATCGAAGGTTGGGATATGAGTCACGGTTGAAAACAACCTAAGTTGGTAATCGAAATACGTAGCTTTTTAGGCTTAGTTGGTTATTATCGGAGATTCGTTGAAGGATATTCTCGAATCGCTATTCCATTAACGCAAAATTGACTCGTAGAGATACAAAATTCGAATGGAGCAAGGAATGTGGGAAGAGCTTGAAGAACTCGAGAGAGACCCATTTCAAAGACATTTTACGACCATGCCATCCCGAAAAGCGAACATGGTAGGCGGCGTGTTGATTAGAAGATCGTATCTGAATCTGAAACGATATTATCAAAGACTCATTTCAGTATAATTTACAAATAATAGAAATGGAGATGAAAACTATAGTTACCACGTGATGATATACAAGTATAATCGAATTTAATCAATAAAGTTAAAATTTTGCCAAGCTACACACCGGAGCTGATGAATTTGAAGAAGGAGGTGCAAGAAGTTGTTATTTCAAAAGCAAGAATCGGTGAGGTGAGGAAAGCTCAAACCTTCGATTTATTAATCCATTTGAAATTCTCGATCGAATAGGAACGTGGCCTATAGACTCGTTTTTCTGCCAAGTATGACGCGTGTTCATAACGCGTTTTCACGTATCGATGTTACGTAAATATGTGGACGACCGTAACCACGTCGTTGAGTTAGAACCGGATGAGATAGCCAAGACTTAACGTATGAGGAGGTACTGTCAAGATTTTGGATAGGAAAGAACATGTCCCATGTATCTGAGGTTATACCACAAGTTAAAGTTTTGTGGAGAAACCATGCTCTTGAGGAAATGACACAGGAGTTGGAAAGCGGAAATGAAAGCGAGGTATTCTCATCTTTTGAAACACACCAAGTGCGTCACGTCCAATTTCGAGGACGAAATTTCATAAGGAGGGAGGTTGTAAGACCCCAAATTATTAATAAATGAAATTTATTTCCCTCTATTTATTTTTTTGAAATAGTAAGGGTTGATTTTATTAATGTGGATAGTTATGGGTAAAATATGCAAATATTTCAATAAGCAAGTGGTTGTAAAATATTCATTATTGTTTGAAATATTCGTTTGGTCGTGGGAATATTAAATCTTGTCGGGAATATTAAATGCGATGGCGCATCTTTTTGTGGGCCCCATAACTGAAAAAACGATTGGATGAAGAAAACGACAAATATAAGTTGTTTATAAATAACGGCGTAGTTATTACAGTTATTATCTTGTTGGAATACCCGTTGGTTAAAACACACTAATCTGGCGTTGTTGAGCAGAAGCACACTTTAGTATTGCACCAATTATTGATTCTTACGTGAGAAGGCACTACTCAATAATTGTTACGATAATTACTTTATTCAAAGATTTTATTTTATTGATTCAATAATTGTTTGCATTGATATTTTATATTCTTGTTGTTTCAATAAATTGTCATTACACGATTTTCCATTATCGAACGATAATAATTCATATTATCTGAATAATATTATTAGAAAACATTATTGGCAATGTCTAAAAGTTCACATCAAGGAGAGGTTTGGTCACCTAATTGCGCTTGTAGTAAGAGAGATCCTTATTGAAAGCCCCTCTTTTCTGAAAACCGTACGTTGTCGATATTGTGATTACATAATATTATTTGTGAATAATTAATTATTGATTTATATGATGAGGAAAATATTGATTTTATGTGGATATAGATGGAGAAAATTTTAATGTGACAATTGTTGAAAATTGAAATTTTATCTTTTCTCGATAAAATAATTCATTTAAATATATTATTATATTTTAATAATATAATAATGATGATATTTTTACGATGAATGTGGGATATATGATTATATGTGGAGGAGGAGTATTTTTGTTACCAAAAATATTTAAAGCATGTTTTATGTGTCGGTGGACCCCATTTCTTTCTTGAAATTTGATTATAGCACAAAAATCGCCCCTGCTTGTGGATTTCGTCAATTTTTGTTTGGAATTTGGAAAAACTTTCTTCTGCAAAGTTGTAGAGAATTGAATTTCCTATAAAAACTCACATGAGATTCAATTTTCTGGCAAAAAAGGCTATTTATTGTGAATTATTAAAGTTCAAAATTCAAATAATTGATTTTTGTAAGTTTTAATTATTTATTTTATGAAAATGTTTTTTTATTACTTTTTCTAGAAGGTTGGCATGTGGAAATGTTAGGAGCTGATTTCCAAAGAGGCGTGGAAAATTTATTATTAATAATATATTATATTAAGTTTTCTGCTTGGTGTTCTAAGCAATTTCTATAAATAGGTGCTTAGGTTAAATTGAAAATTACACGTAAATCAAGTTTTCTCTCTATATTATCGGTATATTCTTGTGAGTATTTTGTGTATACTTTGAGTATTGCTATACTGATGCAAGTTTAAGTCATAGCTTATATCCTGTTTCAACTAGAAGTCTTGTCTTTTTCTGGTAAGGGATGTTATTTTATTCGAAAATGATATTATTTCTTCAATATCATTATGCTCGAATATTGATTGGAAATTTTTATCAAATTTGGAACTTTTTCATGTCGGGGTTACTATTCACGAGTTACTTATTCACGAGTACTATTCACGAAGCGTGAAGATATTTTTTGTGAAATTTCTATCTTTTGGTGTCTGAGTTACTTATTCACGATACTTTGCACTATTCACGAATCATGACACTATTCAATAGAAAAATGAAATTTCTTCTTTTTGTCCAAAATATCTATTATGGATTCTAGCTTTGATTGTATCCATGTTTTGATCATTCTTGAATTTTACTCCACTCTGATTACTTATGAAGTATTTTTGAACTTGGATTGTTTAAAATACGAATCTTTAATATTTGTTCTTTTGTTTCACTGAATTCGTTTCCTTTAAAATATTTTTCATCATCCTCAGTCCTAAATGATGATATTACTGAATATCTTTGGCCTGTAGTGCAAAGATGATTGATTTCTTAATGAATATCTTTGGCGTCTTCGCAAAGATGAACAGTGTTGAGATGAACATGACCGATCGATTAATATCTTTGGCCGTAGTGCAAAGATGAACAGTGTTTAGATGAACATGACTAATCGATGAATATCTTTGGCTCAGTAGTGCAAAGATGAATATTTGATTCCGATATATATTGATTGATGTTACGGGGATAAAATATCGACGATGGACTTTTAAATTCATATATAGAAGATAGTAGTTTGCATTCTCTACTTAACTCTTCTAATGAATTATTATTTCATTGCGAAGATTGATTTAAAACCGGTTGTCTATTGTATTCTATTAGATTTTTTCCTGTTGGAGACTAACGATAATTTGTTGTATATTATCTTAGTCATAATATTCTTTATCGGGCTAGTTGAGCTCACCCTTTTCCTTGTTGTTCCATTTTTCTTCTCGTGAGGTGAGAATGTAAATGAGTACTTAGTCGGGTATGGAATGAAGGTTCTAGAGAGAGTTGTTTAGTAGTCCTCACCATTTTTGTAAAATAATGTATCAATAATTATGATGGGGATTTATTTGCTTTGGATATTGTCTAGATGGCAATATCTCGTATTTAAACTCACAGCTTTATATGTTGTAATAATAAAGTTGTAGTTATTTCTGTACCATGTATTTGGCGACTCAGAATGGGTTGGATGGAATGGACCTATTTTGGGGGCGTCACAAAATTCATCTTTGCACTACGGCCGAAGATATTCATCAACAAGTCATCTTTGCACTACAGGCCAAAGATATTCATCAACAAGTCATCTTTGCACTATAGGCCAAAGATATTTATCAGTTGGTCATGTTCATCTAAACACATGTTTATCTTTGCACTACGGGCCAAAGATATTCATCAGAAATCATTCATCTTTGCACTATAGGCCAAAGATATTCAGTTATATCATCATTTAGGACTGAGGATGATGAAAAATATTTTAAAGAAAACGAATCCAGTGAAACAAAAGAACAAATATTAAGAATTCATACTTTAAACAATTCCCGTTCAAAAATACTTCATAAATAACCAGAGTGGAGTAAAATTCAAGAATAAAGACCAAAACATAGATCCAATCAAAGATAGTATCTAGAATAGATATTTTGGACAAAAAGAAGAAATTTTATTTTTCGGTGAATAGTGCCGTATTCGTGAATAGTGCCGTATACGTGAATAGTAACTCCGACACCAAAAGATAGAAATTTCACAAAAAATATCATCACGTTTCGTGAATAGTACTCGTAAATAGTAACTCATGAATAGTAACTCATGAATAGTAACTCGTGAATAGTAACCCATGAATAGTAACTCATGAATAGTAACCCCGACATGAAAAAGTTTCAAATTTGATAAAAATTTCCAACCAACATTCTGGCATAATGATATTGAAGAAATAATATCATTTTAGAAGAATATAACCTCCCTTACCTCAGAAAGAATAGTACTTCTGACTGGAATACTGGATATAGTGCTAAAAGAACTTGCACCGTATAGCAATACTCGAAGTACTAAAATACTCACAAAAATACGCTCGATATTAGAGAGAGAGAAAGAGAGAGAAATCTGTAGTTTCTGGTGTGATTTTCAATTCTAACCTAAGCACCCTATTTATAGGAAAATGCTTAGAACACCAAAGTAGAAAATTTAATAAAATATTAATACATATATATTAAATTCCTACGCACACTTGACTTTTTTAATTTCAAAGATCTAACAACACATGGACCAACAATAAAAAACGTTTTCTAACAAAAATATTTAAAACTTCCAAAAATGATAATCAATTAATCCGAACTTCAATAATTCATAATAAATAGCCTTTTATTAGAAAATTCGAATCTCACGAATTTTTATAGGAAATTCAATTCTCTACAACTTTGCGTAAGAAAGTTTTTTTTCAAATTCCAAATGTAAATCGGACCAAATCCATAAACCAAGCGATTTTACAAGCTACAATCAATTTTCAGTCAAGAAATGGGGTCTATCGACATGTTTAACATGTTTTAAACATCTTTTGCAACAAAAATACTCTTCCTCCTCATATACTCATATATCTCACATTCATTGTAAAAATATTACCATTATTATATTATTAAAATATAATAATATATTAAAATGAATTATTTTATCGTAAAAAGATAAATTATTAATTTTCAACAATTGTCACTTTAAAAATTTTCTCCATCTATATCCACATAAAATCAATATTTTCCTCATCATATAAATTAATAATTAATTATTCACAAATAATATTACAGAATCACAATATTGACAACCGCATACCTCTAGAAAGAGGGCTTTCCAATAAGAATTTCTCCCTCATCGGCGCAAGATTAGGTGACCAAACCTCTCCTTAAACAGAACTTTCTAGACATTGTCAATAATGTTATCTAATAATATTATTCAGATAATATGAACTATTAATCTGATAATGGAAAATACTGTGTAGTGATAATTATTGAAACAACAATAATATAAAATATCAATGCAAAGAATTATTGAATCAATAAAATAAAATATCGAATAAAGAATTATCGTAACAATTATTGAAAGTAAAGGCCTTCTTACGTAAGAATCAATAATTCAAAAATACTTGTGCAATCTTGTGTGCTTTCTTTGCTCAACAACGTATTAGACATTTTTACTTTACCCATCGGGTATTCCAATAGTGTTAATTTAACCGCCCCCAAAATAGGTATACATCACCCATTCCGAAATCATCAATACATGGTACGTAAACAACTACAACTTTATTATTACAACAAGAAATCTGTGAGTTTGAATACAAATATTATCTTCTGTATAATATCTATACTCAAATAAATCCTCATCACATTTATCGATACATTATTTTACAAAATGGTGAGGACTACTAAACAACTTTTTTCTAAAACCTTCATTCCATACCCCACCTAACTGCATGATACTCGCTATATTCTCGCCCCGAAAAAAATGGAACAAAAGGAAAAGGGTGAGCTCAACTAGCCTCAAGAAAAGAATATTACGACTAAGATAATATACAACAAATTATCGTTAGTCTTCAACAGGAAAAATCTAATAGAATACAATAGACAACAAATTTTAAATCAATATTCAAGAATGAAATAATAATTCATTAGAAGAGTTAAGTAGAGAATGCAAACTACTATCTTCTATGTATGAATTTAAAAGTTCATCGCTCATCTTTTATCCCCGTAAACATCAATCAATATACATCCGAATCAAATATTCATCTTTGCACTACAGCCCAAAGATATTCATCACTTGGTCATGTTCTTTAAACACTGCTCATCTTCACTCTATTAATCACATCTCAACACTGCTCATCTTTGCACTACAGCCCAAAGATATTCTTCAGAATCATTCATCTTTGCACTACAGCCAAAGATATTCCATAATATCATCATTTAAGACCGAGGATGATGAAAATATTTTTTTTAAAGAAACGAATCCAAAGAAAACAAAATGACAAGGATTAAGGATTAAGGATTCGTATTTTGTTTTATCCATGTCCAAAAATACCTCAAAATAATCATAGTGGTGTAAAATTCAAGAATGATCAAAACATGGATACAATCAAAGCTAGTATCCGTATAGATATTTTGACGAAAAAGAAGAAATTTTATTTTTCTATGAATAAGACCAGATACGTGAATAAAGGCGAATAAAGTATACGTGAATAAGAATCTCACACCAAAAGATAGAAATTCCACAAAAACATCTTCACGCTTCATAAATAGTACTCGTGAATAAGAATCGTGAATAAGAACTCGTGAATAAGAACTCGTGAATAAGAACTCATGAATAAGAACTCATGAATAGTAACCCCATATGAAAAAGTTCCAAATTTGATAAAAACTTCATATCAATATTTCAAAGATAATGATATCAAGAAATAATATCATTACGAAAAAAAATAACATCCCTTACCTCGAAAAAGATCAAGATTTCTAAATTTAATACCTGACATAAAGATAAGACAAGGAACTTGCACCGCCTAGCAATACTCAAAGTATACTCAAAATACTCACAAGAATACGCCGATAATATAGAGAGAAAAACTTCAGCTTCGTGTGATTTTCAATTCTAACCCAAGACCCTATTTATAGAAAATGCTTAGAACACCAAAAGCAGTAAAATTTAATAAAATAATAATATAATTAAACAAATTTCAAGCCCACCTTTAGACCAACTGAATTCAGCACATTTATATCACATGTGGGATTGCAAAAAAAAACGTTTTCTTAAATAAAACAATTAAAACTTCCAAAATTAATTATTTCGAACTTCGTAACTTCAATAATTCATAATAAATAGCCCTTTCATCGTAAAAATTCAATCTCATGAGTTTTTTATAGGAAATTCAATTCTCTACAACTTTGCGTAAGAAAGTTTTTCCAAATTCCAAATGTAAATCGACCAAAATCCACAAACGGGCGATTTTACAAAGCTATAATCAAATTTCACCAATAAATGGGGTCCACCGACATGTTTAATATGTTTTAAACATTTATTGCAAATAAAAATACTCTTCCTCCTCAGATACTCATATATCCCACATTCGTTGTAAAATATCACCATTATTATATTATTAAAATATAATAATATTTTAAATAAATTATTTTATCGTAAAAAGATAAAATTTCAATTTTCAACAATTGTCACTATAAAATTTTTCCATCTATATCCACATAAAATCAATATTTTCCTCATCATATAAATCAATAATTAATTATTCACAAATAATATTACGTAATCACAATATCGACAACCAGCGCTTCCTGTGAAAGAGGGGCTTTCCAATAAGAATTTCTTCTTCATCGCCGCAATTAGGTGACCAAACCTCTCCTTGATGTAAACTTTCTAGACATTGCCAATAATGTTATCTAATAATATTATTCGATAATATGAATTATTGTTTCGATAATGAAAAAATATCGTAAATGACAATTATCAAACAACAAAGAATATAAAATATCAACGCAAAGAATTATTAACTCAATAAAATATCGAATAAGAATTATCGTAACCATTATCGAGTAGTGCCTTCACGTAATTGGTGCAATAAAATCAATAATCGCTGCAACGCAGACATTACTTTGTTTTAACCAATTTAGTATTCCAATAAGATTAATCTGTAATAACTACGCCAAGTTATTTTTAAAACAACTTATATTTGTCGCTTTCTTCATCCAATCGCTTCACATGGGGCCCACACATGGTCACTACTGTCATTGCATTTAATATTCCCCCCCAAAGATTTAATATTCCACGACCAAACGAATATTCCCCGATAACAATGAATATTTTATAACCACTTGCTTATTTTGAAATATTTATGATTTAACCCTTAACTATCCACATTAATCAAATCAACCCTTACTATTTCAAAATAATAAATAAAGAAAATTCCTTTTTATTTTTAAAAAATTTTGGGGTCTTACAACCTCCCTCCTTATGAAATTTCGCCCCTCGAAATCGACGACGCACTCGGTGTTTTCAAAAGGTGAGGATACCTCGCTTTCATTTCCGCTTCCAATTCCTGTGTCATTTCTCTATAAAGATGATTCCTCCACAAAACTTTAACTTGTGGTATGACCTTTCATAGCGTAGGACATGCTCCTTCCTATCCAAGATCTTGACAGTACCTCCTCATACGCTAAGTCTTCTATTATCTCGTCCCTGGTCTAACTCTATAACGTGGTTCGGGTCTTTCACATATTTACGGTACGAGATATGTGAAACACATTATGAACACGAGACATACTCTTGAGGTAACGCAAGTCTATAGGCTACATTTCCTACTCGGTCAGAATTTGAAATGGACCAATAAATCGTGGATCGAGCTTTCCTCTCTTCCCAAATCTTGTAACTCCCTTCCACGGAGCAACTCGCAACAATACATGATCCCCTACATTAAATTCCACGCCCTTTCGATGAAGATCCGCATAACTCTTTTGTCGATCTTGTGCCGCTTGTATACGCTGTCGAATCATTTGATCTTTTCGAGTCATACGTATTAACTCTCGTCCCAACAATGTTGCTTCACCCACCTCATCCCAACATATCGGAGAACGACATTTTCGGCCCATATAATGCTTCAAATGGAGCCACACCTATATACTTCGGCTCGATAACTGTTGTTGTAGGAGAATTCCACCAATGGTAAATACTTATCCCAACCGCCTTGAAGTCTAGGACACAGTAGTCTTAATAGATCTTCAAGAGTTTGAATAGTCCTCTCTCGATCATCCGTCTGCTTGGGGATGGTATGCCAACTAAATCGCAAACTGCGCTCATAGCTTTTTGCAAGCTAACCCAAAATCTTGAAGTGAATCTTGGGTCACGATCCAAAACTATGGATACAGTGCATGCCATGCAACCTCACAATCTCATTCACGCATATACTAGCAAGACGCTCAAGGAATAAGTCTCCCGTGATTCGGCAAGAAATGAGCAGACTTTGGTTAATCTATCAACAATAACCCAAATAAAGATTGATGCCTTGAGAAACCGTAGAAAGACCCGTAGAACGAAATCCATAGGTAATGTGTTCCCACTTCCATTTCGGAATCTCAAGTGGTTGCAACGGACCCTTAGGTACTAGATGCTCCGCCTTTACACGCTGGGCAAGTTAAACACATCGAGATAAACTTTGCAATCTCTCTCTTCATATTGTTCCACCAAATATGTATGTCAAGATCACGATACATTTTAGTACTTCCAGATGGATTGCAAATGGTGTATCAGCAGCCTCCATCATAATCTTGTACTTCAAATCGTAGTCGTTAGGACACAAAGTCTAGAGTGGACTCAAGTATTCCTTCTTCATCAATTCTCGCCCTAATAGCTCCTTCTTGTACTTTCTTCTTCATACGCATCACCCCCGCCCTGGTGGCTTGAGCAACCTTAACTTTTTCTATTAAAGTCGGCTCTATACGCGATACTTGACATCATCGCACTCGCTCCTCGCATATGATCTTCTACTCAACGCGCCGCCTACCACGCTCGCTTTTTCCAGTGATGGTATCAATAGTGTGGTCGTAGTCTTTCAATAGTTCGAGCCAACGTCACCGCCGCATGTTGAGTTCTTTTTTGAGTGAAGAAATATTTAAGGCTTTTATGGTCCAATATATCTCCACTTTCTCCCCATATAGAGATAGTGCTCCATATCTTTAGCGCTGAAACGATCACGCGCTAACTCTAGATCATGAGTAGGATAATTCCTCTCATACTCTTTTGTTGTCGCGAGGCATAAAGCTATGACTTTCCCACGCTGCATGAGAACACATCCTAACCCTTTGCACGAAGCATCATCAGAGATAACAAATCCATCCGAACCAGATGGTATTGTTAGAACAGTGCCAAATAAGTCTCCTCTTAAGCTCTTGGAAACTCTTCTCGCATTCTTCGCTCCAAACGAATTTCAGATCCTTCCGAAGTTAATTTGAAGTTAATGGAGTAGCGATTCGAGAAAACCCTTCCACGAATCTCCGATAATAACCAAATAAGCCCAAAAAGCTACGTGATTTCAACACACCGACTTTGCTGTTCCCAACTTTGTATTGCTTCAATCTTCACGGATCAACAGATACTCCATGTTTCGACACCACGCGCCCAAGGAATGCTACTTCCTCGCCGCCGTAACTCGCATTTCTTCAATTTGGCATATAGTTTGGTTTTCACGGGTTTCGAGTACCAAATTTCAAATGGTGCTCATGATCTTCACGACTTTTGGAATATATGAGGATGTCATCAATAAAGACAACAACGAATCGATCCAAATATTCCTCAATACTTGGCTCATCATATCCATGAAAGTCATAGGAGCATTAGTTAATCCGAAAGACATGACTAAGAATTCATAATGCCCATACCGAAGTTCTAAAGGCGCCTTTGAATATCCTCGCCTCTAATCTTCAAATTGATGATATCCGTAATCTAAGATCGATTTTTGAAAAGAATTTTGCCCTCAGAATCGGTCAAACAAGTCATCAATACGAGGTAGAGGATACCTATTCTTGATGGTGACATGGTTCAATTCCCGATAGTCAATACAAAGTCGCATACTCCCGCTCTTTTCTTCTTTACAAATAAAAAACAGAGCACCCCAAGGAGATGTACTAGATCTAATGAAACCGATGTCCAACAATTCCTCAGAATGGACCTTTAACTCCTCAAGTTCAATAGAGCCATTCGATATGGGGTTTTAGAAATGGGCTTTGTACCAGTTCAAGATCAATAAAGAATTCAACTTCACGCTCGGGGTAGACCGAAGTTCTTCTAGAAATACGCCAGAAAGTCAATAACAACAGAATATTATTCAAATTTGACGTGTCTTTTATTCAAATCCATAACATGGGCTAAGAAAGCTTGACATCCGCTTTTTCAATAAACGAATAGCTTTATGATTAGATATGATAAATGATTGATTTTAATGGTTTAGTTGTTGAATTGCATAACAAAGTTGGTTAGAATATGAAAACTAACAACCTTACGAAAACAATCAATTTTGGTATGATGAGTAGTTAACCAATCAATCCCTAAAATCACATCAAAAGCAAGTATCTTTAAAGAGATAAGGTCAATGTAAGGTAATGGTGCCAACTTGAATCAAACAAGATTTATAAACAAAGGATGTGATGAAAGTTTCTCCTAACGAGTTTCCACAGATAGGTCAAAGTCTAATTCTCCTGAGAGTCAAGTTTAAACGCTGAGCACAAGCAGAGAGAGATAAATGAATGGGTAGCACCCCAGATCAAGTAAGGTATAAACTTCGCAAGAATTTATAAATAGCTTACCCGTGATCACCTCGCTTGGGTTCCTCGATTATGACCAAATACAACAAACGCCTTCCTAATCGCTGACTTTGACTTTTTCTCGGGATAATTTTTGAGTCACCGTCCCCACGAACTAGGTTTCGCCATCGCATAATCTCGAGCGATATGTCCTTCCTTTCCACAATTATAGCATACCTTGAACTGCAGGGCGCTTGACCGATATGTCCTCTTTTCCGTGATTTGTAAGATATGACCGGTGGTCGTTTCTCCTCCTTAGAACCAGCTTGTCACGCAAGACCGCTGCCTTCATACGGTCGTTGTTAAATCTCCTCTTTTAAAATCTCCTCCCGACTCGCTTCTTCTATTTTCACGGCCATGATTACCACCAGAGTGGTTACCATTTTGTCCGCCTTTTTTTTTCTCCGCCGGTTATCATTATTCTGCTGATCGCTATCTCTCGTACGATCCTCGTTGTGGTCCTCAAATGACCGTATCAAGTATCTCGCCTAATAATTGAGCCTTGCTTTATAACATCCTAATAGAGAGAAAATTTATGAGAAATGAGATATCGACGACGCCGGGTTTCAAACCTCTAAGAAACATCCGCATATACGCTCCTCATTCTCCACCAAATGAGGTGCAAACTCGATAACTCGCAAACTTTGCCTCGCATCGAGACACCGCCATGTTGTTTTGCTTCCAATCAATAAACTCCACTTCCTTCATACGACGAACACTTTCGTGAAAGTATTTGTCATTAAATAGCTTCAAACGCTCTCCCAAGACATGCCGAAAAGCGGCCGATGGGTACGCTTCACGCATTCTCACCAAGAGTCCGCCGCCACTTTTAACATAAAGGTGGCGAATGGAACCTTCGTTCTCCTCCGCATCCCAAGACATCGAATATCTTGGTAATTTGTTTACCCATGTTTCCGCCATGATCGGATCCGCTTTCCTTAAATTCGTGGTCCCAACTTTTTAAATCGCTTGGTCGTGACAACCCGTGAATTGCTATCATTTCTCCTCAGATTTTGAACACGAAGTCTCCTCGTCTCGATTTTTGCATGAATCGCAAAAACTTTCTAAACATCCCCTCGCTCATCATCTCGCTTCAATGGTGTTGTTCACAGAGGAACATTGCCACTGCTGCAGACGCTTCTCCTCGCTGGTGAGTACAGCATCTCTCACTGGCCTCATTTCCATTGTTAATATTCTCAATGACATTCTCAAATACCGCCATAAAACAAGGGTTAATTAAGGAAATCAATATATCACATAATATCCCTATATATCTCGACTTAACTAACAAATAAGCTAGTAGGACACACTAGCGAAGGATTTACTCTGCCTCCCTCCTAGTTCTATTCCCCGATCTCCGCCAGAGATCATATCCCTAAGCTCGATACCAACCGTGACGCCCCAAAATAGGTATACATCACCTATTCCGAGTTGTCAATACATATGTACGTAAACAACTACAACTTTATTATTACAACAAGAAATCAGTGAGTTTGAATACAAATATTATCTTCTGATAATATCTATACTCAAATAAATCCTCATCACATTTATCGATACATTATTTTACAAAATGGTGAGGACTACTAAACAATTCTTTCTAAAACCTTCATTCCATACCCCACTGCATACTCGCTATATTCTCGCCTCCCGAGAAAAAAATGGAACAAAAGGAAAAGGTGAGAGCTCAACTAGCTCAAGAAAAGAATATTACGACTAAGATAATATACAACAAATTATCGTTAGTCTTCAACAGGGAAAAATCTAATAGAATACAATAGACAACAAATTTTAAATCAATATTCGCAGCCGAAAATAATAATTCATTAGAAGAGTTAAGTAGAGAATGCAAACTACTATCTTCTATGTATGAATTTAAAAGTTCATCGCTCATCTTTTATCCCTCGTAACATCAATCAATATACATCCGAATCAAATATTCATCTTTGCACTACAAAACAAAGATATTCATCACCGGGTCATGTTCATTTAAACATGTTCATCTAAACACTGCTCATCTTTGCACTACTATCAAAAAAGATATTCTTCAGAAATCATTCATCTTTGCACTACAAAAGCCAAAGATATTCCATAATATCATCATTTAAGACCGAGGATGATGAAAATATTTTTTTAAAGAAACGAATCCAAAGAAACAAAATGACAAGGATTAAGGATTAAGGATTCGTATTTGTTTTATCCACGTCAAAAATACCTCAAAAATAATCATAGTGGTGTAAAATTCAAGAATGATCAAAACATGGATACAATCAAAGTTAGTATCCGTAATAGATATTTTGGACGAAAAAGAAGAAATTTTATTTTTCTATGAATAAAGATCAGATACGTGAATAGTGTCAGATATCGTGAATAAAGCCAGATACGTGAATAGTAACTCCGACACCAAAAGATAGAAATTCCACAAAAACATCTTCACGCTTCACTTAATAAGATAATAAGAATCTCGTGAATAAGAATCGTGAATAAGAATCGTGAATAAGAACTCATGAATAAGAACTCATGAATAGTAACTCCCGATATGAAAAAGTTCCAAATTTGATAAAAACTTCAGATCAATATTTCAAAGATAATGATATTGAAGAAATAATATCATTACGAAAAAAAATAATATCCCTTACCTCGAAAAGATCAAGATTTAAAATTGAATACCGGATATAAAGTCAAGGAAACTCAGCACCGCCTAAAGAATACTCAAAGTATACTCAAAATACTCACAAGAATACGCCGATAATATAGAGAGAAAAACTTCAGCTTCGTGTGATTTTCAATTCTAACCCAAGACCCTATTTATAGAAAATGCTTAGAACACCAAAGTTGTAAAATTTAATAAAATAATAATATATATTAAACAAATTCAAGCCCACCTTAGACCAATCTGAATTCAGCACATTTATATCACATGTGGGATTGCAAAAAAAACGTTTTTTCTTAAATAAAACAATTAAAACTTCCAAAATTAATTATTTCGTAACTTCGAACTTCAATAATTCATAATAATAGCCCTTTCATCGTAAAATTCAATCTCATGAGTTTTTATAGGAAATTCAATTCTCTACAACTTTGCAGAAGAAAGTTTTTCCAAATTCCAAATGTAAATTGACCAAATCCACAAACCAAGCGATTTTACAAGTGCTATAATCAAATTTCACCAATAAATGGGGTCCACCGACATGTTTAACATGTTTTAAACATTTATTGCAACAAAATACTCTTCCTCCTCAGATACTCATATATCCCACATTCGTTGTAAAATATCACCATTATTATATTATTAAAATATAATAATATTTTTAAATAAATTATTTTATCGTAAAAAGATAAAATTTCAATTTTCAACAATTGTCACATTAAAAATTTTCTCCATCTATATCCACATAAAATCAATATTTTCCTCATCATATAAATCAATAATTAATTATTCACAAATAATATTACGTAATCACAATATCGACAACCAGTGCAGCCTCCTGTGAAAGAGGGGCTTCCAATAAGAATTTCTTCATCATGCCGCAATTAGGTGACCAAACCTCTCCTTAGATGTAACTTTCTAGACATTGCCAATAATGTTATCTAATAATATTATTCAGATAATATGAATTATTGTTTCGATAATGAAAAATATTGTGTAATGACAATTATCAAAACAACAAAGAATATAAAATATCAACGCAAAGAATTATTAACTCAATAAAATAATCGAATAAGAATTATCGTAACCATTATCGAGTAGTGCCTTCAATAATAATTGCAAACCGCAATAATTACCTGCAAACAACGCGTAGACATTTTGTTTTTTAACCAACCAACGGTATTCCAATAAAGTTAATTCTGAAATAACTACGCCAGTTATTTTTAAAACAACTTATATTTCGCTGCTTTCATCCAATCGCTTTCACATGGGGCCCACATACGGGCTATATTGCAGATGCATTTAATATTCCCCACAAAGATTTAATATTCCACGACCAAACGAATATTCCCCACAATAATGAATATTTTATAACCACTTGCTTATTTTGAAATATTTATGATTTAACCCTTAACTATCCACATTAATCAAATCAACCCTTACTATTTCAAAATAATAAATAAAGGAAATTCCTTTTATTTTTAAAAAATTTTGGGGTCTTACAATAATCATCAAGTCAAAGTTTTAACCAACCTGGGTATATTAAAGAATGGAATAACAAAAGAAATCACCACGACATAATACTTGGCAGATGTATAAAAGTTATTCCAATGTAATAATAATAACGGAACCAGTCGTGAAATTCACATCTGCAAAAAGTGATGATCCAAAGAATAATAATAAATGTGAATAATAAACAATAGAATGATCGAGGTCCGGTAAAAACACATGCATGGATATTCCAGCAAAAATAATAAACAATGGAACCAGTCCTGTGTAAAACACATGCATGTGGATATTCCAATAGAATAATAAAGAATGGAATAACAAAGAAGATCACCAAGTATAGGGATTCATGGCATATACAAAGTTATTCCAATGAATAAATAAGGATGGAATAACATAAGGATTTCACCAAGTATAGGTATCACGCATATATACGAGTTATGTATAGGGTATACCACTTTTACAAAAGTTATTCAAATGAATAATAATGAATGGAATAACAGAGGATTTCACCAAGTATAGGGTATGCAAGCGTATAGGTATAATCAGATAAAAAGTATTCCAATAGAATAATAAAGAATGGAATAACATAAGTTCTCTTCATGAATACAAAGTAATAATAATATCCACTTTTACAGTACAACAAATAATAATACCCTTACTCAAGAAAAGACACGGATATCAAAGTAGTGAAGTACCAGGATACTCTTCTTCTTTCTCTCTATATAGATTTTCTCTCTCTATAGCTTCTCTCTATAATTTCTCTCTAGTAGTTTCAAAGAATTCGTAAGAAAATAATGAAGGAATGAGCTTCTATTTATAGGAAAATAGAATGCATAGTAATTAATTCATGAACGGTCCAGATTGATTTACTTTAATCCGACGGTCCATATTTAAAGCAAAATCTTTTAAATAAAATATCATATATTCTATTTATATTAAAAATTTTTTACTACGCAAACACTATGCAACACTAAAACAAAAAACACTACGCAACACTATGCATAATAAAATATAATATATTCTATTTATGTAATAACTTTAATAAAGTATTCTATTTTATATAAAAGATGTTTCGCTTTTATTACGTTAATAATAATGAATAAAACAAAACGTCATTATCGCTATAATAATTCATATTATTAATCGACAATAATGGAATCAAACCGAGTGACTTCTCACATAAGCATCAATAATCAATATCGTGCTACTATGCAACCACACGTATTCGTATTTTTTACTACCGAAAGTAGTTCAACAAAGATCAACCAAAAACTTCCGCCGTTATTTCAATAAAATATTTTTGTCGCTTTCTCAATCCGATAATAATTACATTGTGGGGTCCACCAATGATTGAGCCGTTGTATTTAATATTCCCTGCTAAACCGAATATTCCCCACCAATCGAATATAATATAACCACTTGCATACTTTGCAAAATTTATAAATACTACCCACAACTATAATATTATCTCAAATTCACACCATAATATTAAAAATTATTTCGACAAAATTTAAATCTTTATTGATAAAATCTGGGTCTCACAATCTCCCCTCCTTATGGAATTTTGCCTCAAAATTAGGGTACGTGACTGTATGATAAAGAGGTGAGGCACCTTGAATACCTTTATCGTTGAAAACATTAAATTCATCTTTGCAATCCTACCAAAGATATTCATTAACAATTCATCTTTGCACTACAGCCAAAGATATTTATTAACAATTCATCTTTGCACTAAGGCCAAAGATATATAACTTTAAAACCAATAATAATCGAGAGACTCAAATTAATAGTATCACAACCATGAATTATCCATGCACCATCGGCCAGGATATTCGTGTTTTCAATTACTACTACATGATTATACCGAATAATCCGGTCATAATCATACCAAGTCTATCAATGCACTACTACCCAAAGATGACTTTTACCACATCCATGAATTAATATTTCATTGGCGAGACTCACCAATAATTAATCCATATCATCGAATCATCCTCGCACTATGTGCCAAGGATATCCATTAAGATCACGACCACGAATTATCCATTAGTATTCATTAAGATCACCACCACGATTATCCATGCACTACTACCAAAGAAGATAATCGTGTATTCATTAAGATCATCACGACCACAAATTATCCATGCACTACTACCAAAGATAATCGTAATCATTAGTATCACGACCACAATTATCCATGCACTACTACCAAAGATAATCGTGTATTCATTAAGATCACGACCACAAATTATCCATGCACTACTACTACCAAGATATAATCGTGTATTCATTAGTATCACGACCACAAATTATCCATGCACTACGGCCAAAGATAATCGTGTATTCATTAGTATCACGACCACAAATTATCCATGCACTACTACCAAAGATAATCGTGTATTCATTAAGATCACGACCACAAATTATCCATGCACTACTACCAAAGATAATCGTGTATTCATTAAGATCATGACCACAAATTATCCATGCACTACGGCCAAAGATAATCGTGTTTTTCAATTACTGTTATGATTATACCGAACAATCCCCTGGTCATAATCATACCAAGTTCATCTACGCACTACAGCCACGTATGACTTTCAACATAATATAAACATGAGGATAATGATATAAAGAATCAATCAAATGAGATAAAGGATAAATATTAAACATTTATAATATAATTTATCCGAGATTCAAGAATATCCCCATGTTATCAATCACTTAATAATCTCATAATCTAATATCATTAATATTATAACAATATTTTAATCACTTCTTAAATTTATAAACAATTTATCTCAATTGTTTACGCTTTTACCATATAATGCATTTAATCATTCAAAATGCCATACTCATAAGATATCATCACCAATTATCAAATCCTCATCAAAAAATATGCATATACTCTATATAGGATTCTTTAGCCATAAAATCCTATTTTCAACTTTGTTACTTCACATAACATATTTAACTCATATGTTCAGAATTAAACTATTTTAATAAAAAATACCAAATCAGTCCCAAAAATATTTCTTTTATGAGATTTAGCATAATATAGTCCCATAATGAAAATATATTTTTCTAGAATTTTTAAAATTCATTTACTATTTTTCAAAAATTAATTTCTAATTAATTCCTTAAGAAATTAGCTACCTCAAGTTTAACTCCAAAATTCCCAAATCTTGGCAGGACCTTACACATGTTAACGTGAGCTTCTAGTTTAAATTTCATGGTCATCTGAGTTATAGAACTCCGGTTATAGCGTTTTTTCATTTAAAAAACCTAAATATTGAAATAGTCATAACTTGCTCATTTTAAGTCAGAATGAGCTCATTTTTGGACAGGAGGTACTTTATACCATATACCTTCATGTCCCAAAAGGCCAGAAGTTTTCTCATAATTTAAGTGGCCGAAACAGCCCTTCTAAAATCATGGCAGCAACTTTTTCGATTTTTGCAGCTTTGCACTCCTTCGCTAAAATCAGTCCACACAAAAATCTACAACACCTTTTCCAGTAATTCCACTTGGATTAGTTAGGTAACTCATAGATCTAACTCTAGGACTTGACCACACTCTAAAATTCAAAATATAATAAGAGATTTGGTCAATTGAATTTCATGTTACGTTTTTCACCAAAATCTGATTTTCAACTCTTTGTGATTTCTAAGAAACTTTCATGTTTTCACATACTAACCAACATAACTCATCATAACACTAACTAATACCACGAATACCCATGATTTTCATTATTCCAATGCTTTTATTATGACTTTATCAATAAAGATTTAAATTTTGTCAAAATAATTTTTTAATATATTATTTTGTGTGAATTTGAGATAATATTATAGTCAGGGGTAGTATTTATAAATTTTGCAAAGTATGCAAGTGGTTATATTATATTCGATTGGTCTGGGAATATTCTTTTAGCAGGGAATATTCGTGATAACTACCAATCATCAGTGGACCCCACAATGTAATTATTGGCTTGATCGAGAAAACGACAAAAATATTTTATCAAATAACTACTAAGTTTTACCGCTGATATCGCTGAACTACTCTTGAGTAGTAAAAGTACAAAGAATACGCGTGGTCGTGATAAGAAGACACTGTATTGATTATCGATGCTTATGGAGAAGTCACTCATTGATTCCATTATCATTTCGATTAATAATATGAATTATTATAATGATAATGACGCTTTTGTTTTATTCAGATTATTAACGTAATAAAATGTAAACATCTTTTTATATAAAATGTAATACTTTATTAAAGTTATTCTATAAATAGTAATATATTATATTTTATTATGCATAAGGTGCATATAAGGTTTTTCGTATAAAGTCAGCATAGTATATAAATGTTTAGTAGAAAAATGTTTTTATATAAATAGAATATATGATATTTTATTTAAAAGATTTTGCTTTAAATACGGACCGCCGATTAAAGTAAATCAATCCGACCGCTCATGGATTAATTACTACGCATTCTATTTTCCTATAAATAAGCTCATTCCTTCATTATTTTCTTACTTAATTCACCAAACTCTGTAGAGAAAATTATAGAGAGAAGCTATAGAGAGAAAATCTATAGAGAGAAAGAAGAAGAAAGTATTCTCGCACTTTCACTACTTTGATATCCAAAGGTCTTTTACTGTAGTGGATATTATTTGTTGTACCCGTAAGGGGTGTTATTCTTTCTTATTCATGAAGAGAACTTCATTATTCCATTCATTATTATTCATTGAATAACTCAGAAAAGTGGTATACCCTATACATAACCTCAGTATACGCCAGATACCCTATACTTGGTGAAATCCTTATATTATTCCATTCTTATTTATTTGTCGCTGAATAACTCAGATACGCTTAATCCCCTATACTTGGTGATCTTCTTCTTCGTTATTCCATTCTTTATTATTCTCGTTGAATATCCTCTCTTCTTTTACACCGACCGGTTCCATTGTTTATTATTCCGCATTTATTATTCTCGAATATCCTCGTCGTGTGTTTTACACCTGACCGGGTTCCATTGTTTATTATTATTCAAAGATTTATTATTCTGTTGATCATCCTGCTTGCAGTGAATTTCACCCCGACCGGTTCCGTTATTATTATTCTCGCTGAATAACCTCGCTCATGCTAAGTACCGCATGCACGGTGATTTCTTTTGTTATTCCATTCTTTATTATACCCAAATTGGTTAAAACTTTGACTTCTATACTCCATGAAATTAGTAGAATATCCTCGATATTCATGCTTCATCCAAAGATCTTTTCATGGAAATATTCTTCCGATCATTCTTGAATTTTACTCTACAAAACAAAGATCTCGTCGACAATTGACGTTATTAATTCCTCGGATAAAATAATTTTTGAACTTGTTTTATCAATTATTATGTCATCATCATCATCCTCATGTTATATTATGTTATCTTCGCTTACGCGCATAGATGAACTTAGTATGATTATGACCAGTGATCATTCTAAGATAATCACGGCTTGTTATAAATGATGTGATAAAAGTCCTCAAAGGGCCTGTAATGCAAAATGATGGATAGTTTTTGGTATGATTATGACCAGTGGGTGATTCTAAGATATAGTCATTAACCATCGATAATTTGATGAAAATCCTCGACCGTGGTACAGTGGATGATTAGATATTGTGGTTTATTCATTAAACCGAGTCTTAATGATAAAAATTTATGAAAACCTTTAAAACCTAAAAGATAGTAGATTTTATTTTCTACTTGATTTTTTAATGGATCAGATATTCACGCAGCTTAAACCGGTTGTTCATTGTATTTTATCGCTTAACATCGTCAAGGCTAATGATAATTTATTCTCGCATTATCTTAGTCATAATATTTCATCGGGCTAGTTGAGCTCACCCTTTCTTTCACCGTTTTCGTGAAATGAGAATATAAATGGGACGAGCCTGGGAAAAGAGTATGGGTCCGAGAGATAGCATTAGTAGTCCTCACTATTCTCGTGAAATAAAGGTGATAATAAATGTAATGAGGACTCTTTTGAGTATGGATATTATCTAAAATGACAATATTCCTATTCAAACTCTCATGCTTATGTCAGATGTATACACCTACATGTATAAATTAAGTTTGATTTGAATTTATGTACCATGTAAGTGGCGACCCAAGACGGGTGACGATACCTAATTTTGGGGCGCCACAACAGTA
The DNA here is from genome assembly GCA_020205615.1 of Panax quinquefolius. Lineage (NCBI taxonomy): Eukaryota > Viridiplantae > Streptophyta > Magnoliopsida > Apiales > Araliaceae > Panax > Panax quinquefolius. The sequence goes on along the minus strand of CM035154.1, from coordinate 3,808,844 downwards.
TCGTAGCTAGGATACGATCCCCGGCCGAGATGTGAGATAAGAACTAGAGGGGAGAGAGACGGGAATTCTTTCGCTAAGTATGACCTACCTAAATTTATTTGGTATTTAATTGGCTCACGTAGTATATAGGATAATATGTGATATGTTAATTAACCCTTGTTTTGTGACAAGAGTTTGAGAATGACATCCTAAAATGCCGAGATAAGCAATGAAGCACATGAGAGTGTTGATTCAAATTTCAAACAAAAGGTAACGACCAACAACACGATAATAATCATATCGGTGGCAACGGCCATCGTAATAATGATAACCATCGGGGGAAATTATCATGCTAAGAATGGTAACCACTTTGCAATCACGGCAAAGATAATAGAAGTGGAAATTGCAAGAAGAGAAGGTCATTTAGCCCAATTTTGTTGTGCACCAAAGTCAAGTCTAGTCGACTATGGCACCAAAGGTGGATACGACAAAACAAAGTCGCTGGTTTTAGAAGTGCATTTTTCACGACTTCTCAAAAGCGAGTAAACCGAACGGTTAGCACACGTTAGTTAATTATAAATTCTCATGTAAGTCTATACCTTATAAGATACCGGTTCTACCCATTATTTTATCTCTCTTGCTTATGCTCAACGCTTAAATTTGACTCCTAGAAGTTAGACTTTGACTTATCGTCAAACTTCATAAGAGAGCCTTCATTACCGCTTACTATTTTTAAATCTTGTTTGATTCAAATAAACACTTTCACGCTACTCGTCGATCTTATCTTTTGAAAATACTTGCCTTTGATGTGATTTTAGGAATCAATTGGTTAACTACTCATCATGCTTTTCGTAAGGTTGTTAGCTTTTATATTCATAACCAACTCATTATATGCGAATTCAAGTAACCAAACTACTAAAGTCAATTATCATCATATCGTCATAAGTAAAGAGCCCCGAACCTTTCGTTGTTGACTTCCTCAGTGGAATGCACCGCCGCATTTCTCAGAGGCGATCGCGAATGAAGATGGCAAGTTTATAGGTATCATTGTGAGGTGCTATCTAGTTAAGGGATGTAAGTCACAATTGGTATCAATGTGACGACTATCCAAGTCTTGATGAGAGTCACAGCTTTGAATGATATTTCTATCATTAATAAATTTCTTGACGATTCTTGAAGACTTCTAGCCTACCCTAGAGCGTGAAATCGAATTTTGTATCGACCCCAAAGACAAAACCCATTTCTTAAACCTCAAATATTTCTTCAACTAAAAGGATCTGCTTACGTGGATTATGATGAAAGTCATAATAAAAGCATTGACTAATGAAAATCATGGGTATATGAAGTATTAGTAAGTGTTATGATGAGTTATGTTGGTTATTATGTGAAAACATGAAAGTTTCTTAGAAATCACAAAGAGTTGAAAATCGATTTTGGTGAAAACGAATATGAAATTCAATCACCATATCTCCTATTATATTTTGAATTTTTGAGTGTGGTCAAGTCCTAGAGTTAGATCTATGAGTTACCTAACTAATCCAAGTGGAATTACTGAAAAGGTGTTGTAGATTTTTGTGGACTGATTTTAGCAAAGGAGTGCAAAGCTGCAAAAACCAAAAAAAGCTCACGCCATGATTTTAGAGGGGCTGTTTCGGCCACTTAAATTATGAGAAAAATTCTGGCCTTTTGGGACATGAAGGTATATGGTATAAAGTACCTCCTGTCCAAAAATGAGCTCATTCTCGACTTAAAATGAGCAAGTTATGACTATTTCAATATTTAGGTTTTTCCGACGAAAACGCTATAACCGAGTTCTATAACTCCGACGACCATGAAATTTAAACTGAAGCTCACGCTAACATGTGTAAGGTCCTGCCAAGATTTGGGAATTTTTGGAGTTAAACTTGAGGTAGCTAATTTCTTAAGGAATTAATTAGAAATTGATTTTTGAAAAATAGTAAATGAATTTTAAAATTCGAGAAAAATATATTTTCATTATGGGACTATATTATGCTAAATCCCAGAAAAGAAATATTTTTTGGGACTGATTTGGTATTTTCATGAAAATAGTTTAGTTACGTAACATACGAGTTAAATATGTTATGTGAAGTAACAAAGTTGAAAATAGGATTTTATGGCTGTAGAATCCTATATGTAGTATATGCATATTTTTTTTTGAGGATTTGATAATTGGTGATGATATCTTATGAGTATGGCATTTTTTGAATGATTAAATGCATTATATGGTAAAGCGAAAACAATCGAGATAAATTGTTTATAAATTTAAGAAGTGATTAAAATATTGTTATAATATTAATGATATTAGATTATGAGATTATTAAGTGATTGATAACATGGGGATATTCTTGAACTCGGATAAATTATATTATAAATGTTTAATATTTATCCTTTATCTCATTCGATCGATTCTTTATATCATTATCCTCACGCTTATATTACGTTGAAAGTCATCTCGTGGGTTCAGAAGAAAGATAGATGGACTTGGTATGATTATGACTGTGGATTGTTCTAAGATAATCATAACCGTAATTGAAAACACGATTATCTTCGCACAGAGGTACGGATAATTTGTGGTCGGATACTAATGAATACATTATCTTCGGCACGGATAATTTGTGGTCGTGATACGTGAATAATTATCTTTCGCACGAGTATATCGTGATACTAATGAATACACGTCATCTTCGATAATGAATAATTATGATCGCATACTAATGAATACACACAATTATCTTCGTCGTAGTAAGGATAATTTGTGGTCGTGATACTAATGAATACACGATTATCTTCGCCGTAGTGTATGGATAATTTGTGGTCGTGATACTAATGAATACACGATTATCTTCGCCGAAGTGTATGGATAATTTGTGGTCGTGATACTAATGAATACACGATTATCTTCGTCAGAGTGCACGGATAATTTGTGGTCGCGATACTAATGAATACACGATTATCTTCGCCGTAGTAAGGTATGGATAATTCGTGGTCGTGATACTAATGAATATCCTCGGCCCAGTAGTGCGGTGGATGATTCGATGATATGGATTAATTATCGAAATGAGTCTCAAAGAATGAAATATTAATTCATGGATGTGGTAAAAGTCATCTTCGTCAGAAGTATCGATAGACTTTTGGTATGATTACGACTCATGGATTATTCTAAGATAATCACGATCAGATTGAAAACACGAATATCCTCGCCAAGAGAGCATGGATAATTCGTGGTCGTGATACTATTAAGTCGCTAGTCTCAAAGATTATTGGTTTTACAAATTTATATCTTCTTTGGCCTCAGAGCAAAAATGAATTGTTAATGAATATCTTCGCCGTGATCATTGCAAGATGAATTTAATATTTTCAACGATAAAGGTATTCAAGGTATCCTCACCTCTTTATCATACCAGTATCGCACTTCTAATTTCGAGGGCTAAATTCCATAAGGAGGGAGATCAGAGACCCCAGATTTTATCAATAAAGATTTAAATTTTGTCAAAATAATTTTTAATATTATGGTGTGAATTTGAGATAATATTATAGTCAGGGTAGTATTTATAAATTTTGCAAAGTATGCAAGTGGTTATATTATATTCGATTGGCTCTGGGAATATTCTTGCTTTAGCAGGAATATTCGTATAACTACCAATCATCAGGTGGACCTCATAATGTAATTATCATTTGATCGAGAAAACACACAAAAAATATTTTATCAAATAACTACGAAGTTTTACCGCTGATACTGCTGAACTACTCCTAGTAAAAGTACAAAGAATACGCAGTGGTCGATAAGAAAGACACCAGATTGATTATCGATGCTTATGTGAGAAGTCACCACTTTGATTCCATTATCACGATTAATAATATGAATTATTATAATGATAATGACGCTTTTGTTTTATTCAGATTATTAACGTAATAAAATGTAAACATCTTTTTATATAAAATGTAATACTTTATTAAAGTTATTCTATAAATAATATATATATTTTATTATTACATAAAGTTGCATAGTAAGATTTTAGATAAAGTTTTTCAGATATCAGATAAAGGTTTGCAGATAAGAAAATGTTTTTATATAAATAGAATATATTATATTTTATTTAAAAGATTTTGCTTTTAAATACGGACCACGATTAAAGTAAATCAATCTGACCGCTCATGGATTAATTACTACGATTCTATATTTTCCTATAAATAAGCTCATTCCTTCATTATTTTCTTACGAATTCACCAAACTCTGTAGAGAGAAATTATAGAGAGAAGCTTATGAGAGAAAAATCTATAGAGAGAAAGAAGAGATTCTCGCACTTCACTACTTTGATATCCAAAGGTCTTTTACTAAGGTAGTGGTATTATTTGTTGTATTCGTAGTGGTGTTATTCTTTCTTATTCATGAAGAGAACTTCATTATTCCATTCATTATTATTCTCGCTGAATAACTCAGTAAAAGTGGTATACCCTATACATAACCTCAGATACGCCAGATACCCTATACTTTCAGAAATCTTTATATTATTCCATTCTTATTTATTCTGGTTTGAATAACTCAGATACGCTTAATCCCCTATACTTGGTGATCTTCTTCTCGTTATTCCATTCTTTATTATTCTCGCTGAATATCCTCGTCTGCGTGTTTTACACCGACCGGTTCCATTGCTTATTATTCCGCATTTATTATTCTCGCTGAATATCCTCGTCTGGTGTTTTACAATCGACCGGGTTCCATTGTTTATTATTATTCAAAGATTTATTATTCTGTTGATCATCCTGCTTGCAGAATTTCACCCGACCGTTCCGTTATTATTATTCTCGCTGAATAACTCCGCCTATGCGCAAGTACCGCATGCACGGTGATTTCTTTTGTTATTCCATTCTTTATTATACCCAAATAAGTTAAAACTTCACTTTCTATACTCCATGAAATTAGTAGAATATCCTCGATATTTCATGCTTTCATCCAAAGATCTTTCATGGAAATATTCTTCCGATCATTCTTGAATTTTACTCTACAAAACAAAGATTCGTCGACAATTCGACGTTATTAATTCCTCGGATAAAATAATTTTTGAACTTGTTTTATCAATTATTATGTCATCATCATCATCCTCATGTTATATTATGTTATCTTCGCTTACGCAAGATAGATGAACTTAGTATGATTATGACCAGGATCATTCTTGATAATCACGGCTTGTTATAAATGATGTGATAAAAGTCCTCAAAGGGCCCGTAATGCAAAAATGATGGATAGTTTTTGGTATGATTATGACACTGTGGTGATTCTAAGATAGTCATTTACCATCGATAATTTGATGAAAATCCTCGACCGCAGGTACAGTGGATGATTAGATATTGTGGTTTATTCATTAAACCGAGTCTTAGTGATAAAAAATTGATGAAAACCTTTTAAAACCTAAAAGATAGTAGATTTTATTTTCTACTCGACTTTTTTAATGGATCAGATATTCCGCCGCAGCTTAAACCGTTGTTTATCAGATTTTATCGCTTAACATCATCAAGGCTAATGATAATTTATTCTCGCATTATCTTAGTCATAATATTTCTTATCGGGCTAGTTGAGCTCACCTTTCTTTCACCGTTTTCTTCAGAAATGAGAATATAGCCGACGAAGCCTGGGAACGAGTGATGGTCCGTAAGATAAGATTAGTAGTCCTCACTATTC